>NQII01001096.1:2411-40452 GCA_002778355.1 Clitarchus hookeri | reverse complement strand
TCCGGCACAAGCCGCAACGATGCTGCAACCACCGTGAGTCCGGCAAGTTAATGGGAAGGCGGGGAAGGGTTGTAAGCGGGTGTTTGTAGGCTACTCAGGGAAAAACTAAGTACTTTCGAAAGAGCTGCTTAAAGTCTATTTTCATGCACATTGTGTGTCCTTCCGTCATATGTAACACTGCCACGGATACCATCGCTTTATTCATGTGACGGTCAAGTGAAACTATAAAATTATCACAAAAGTTAATAATTTACACATTCGCTTATTCTTACACTTATGTACGTTATAAAAACAGCAAGCAAAATAAATAATTTTAGTATTCGCAAAAATGTTTACGTAATACTTTTAATTCAATGTTAAGACATGGAACTACTTATCCTCCATTGTTACCAACTTTATTGAACGCATGCTAGTTAAGTTTGGTAGTTAAATACACGTAGGTAGTGGCGTTGACATTTTACAAACACTGATTTCAAAAGTGCTTAATTACTCGTGAACTGCCTATAAAAAGGTACGTTGTTTGTTTAAAATGGCCGCCTGCTTAGGCCGACAAGTGACGTGCCGAGCTTTAACAAACAAGTTTCGTAAAAAATACTGCTTTACCTTTTTTTTTTTTATAAATGTTGTTTGCTGACGAATAGCTTTTATGAAACGCTAACGTGTGTACACAGATTTCAATTTCTCGATTTTCTCTAAATCCCATTCTTTCGAGAATAAAAAATTGCTATAAAAAAAGTGTGTTGCAGGGATCAATTTTAGGCACGGAGATTCCGGTACATTACCTTTATTATTACATCATAAAATTAATGGGTTACCATTAAAAGTTTCATAGAAGCTAGAATAGGATTGATTTTCTGAGACACTTGTAAAATTCCACAAGTGCAAGCGCTGAATTTGCAGTAATAAAAACTGCCAAGCGAAGTTGTAGAGGCTGATGCGCGCTACAGAAACCGACCCAACAAAATTCTAAACAAACATAGGTTTTTTTTACAGCTGGATTTAACGGCGGAGCTTAACGAGCAAGAATAATTTAATAATACGCCATCTGTTGCAATATAAATAAAATTCTTCAATTCACAGACAAATATTTTGCTCATTACCACGTATATGCTCATCAACTTGCATCGTAACCTATATTGTAGGTTTTCTTAGTACTACTGCAACCTAGTAAAAACCCACCCCTCTCTTCCGAAGGTAGGAATTTTACTCACGATCTCCTCAGTACGAGTCCGCCATGATACACATTATCACAATCATTGTCAGACATTTTTAATTCCCAGCACATACCATGTGCTGTATACCTAGATATACATGTATACCTAGGTATACTACCATGTCTTCAATGTCCTTACGCCAATTTTATTGTCTACGATGCTGCGGGAAGAGTTGTTTTAAAAATGTGGCAGGTTGCCATTTTCTGCTAAACGCCTCACACTAGTAGGCCCAACTTCGTCATTTCAGGACACCGTAACAGTGTGTATTTTGGGCGTTGCAACGAACTAATTTTTTGTTAGGAACTCTACTATGGAACATGACATGTATGTTGACCATGAANCATTTTGGGCGTTGCAACGAACTAATTTTTTGTTAGGAACTCTACTATGGAACATGACATGTATGTTGACCATGAACTAATTGATCGCCGAGAACGTCTACGCTAGGGCCTTCTCCAGTGTTAGGTGTTAATACCCTTAGCGGACATCTCTCGTATGCGATGCTATGGTTTTTTCCTGGGTTTTTATTTTGCAGAGTTACGTCCTCATAGCCATGGTATCCGCTGTTTATCCGCGATTATTTCCTGTTTGGAAGCAGCACTATATTAANAGAGTTACGTCCTCATAGCCATGGTATCCGCTGTTTATCCGCGATTATTTCCTGTTTGGAAGCAGCACTATATTAATGAGTAATAAGGACCACTTTATATAATCAAAATTGCTATCTAATAATTTAAATTAAATTTTTTTTAAATAATTTTANCTAAACAAACATAGGTTTTTTTTACAGCTGGATTTAACGGCGGAGCTTAACGAGCAAGAATAATTTAATAATACGCTATCTGTTGCAATATAAATAAAATTCTTCAATTCACAGACAAATATTTTGCTCATTACCACGTATATGCTCATCAACTTGCATCGTAACCTATATTGTAGGTTTTCTTAGTACTACTGCAACCTAGTAAAAACCCACCCCTCTCTTCCGAAGGTAGGAATTTTACTCACGATCTCCTCAGTACGAGTCCGCCATGATACACATTATCACAATCATTGTCAGACATTTTTAATTCCCAGCACATACCATGTGCTGTATACCTAGATATACATGTATACCTAGGTATACTACCATGTCTTCAATGTCCTTACGCCAATTTGATTGTCTACGACGCTGCGGGAACAGTTGTTTTAAAAATGTGGCAGGTTGCCATTTTCTGCTAAACGCCTCACACTAGTAGGCCCAACTTCGTCATTTCAGGACACCGTAACAGTGTGTGTATGTATGTATGTGTGTGTGTATGAAACGGTATTATCACAGATAAATATATCATTTTGGGCGTTGCAACGAACTAATTTTTTGTTAGGAACTCTACTATGGAACATGACATGTATGTTGACCATGAACTAATTGATCGCCGAGAACGTCTACGCTAGGGCCTTCTCCAGTGTTAGGTGTTAATACCCTTAGCGGACATCTCTCGTATGCGATGCTATGGTTTTTTCCTGGGTTTTTATTTTGCAGATTTACGTCCTCATAGCCATGGTATCCGCTGTTTATCCGCGATTATTTCCTGTTTGGAAGCAGCACTATATTAAGGAGTAATAAGGACCACTTTATATAATCAAAATTGCTATCTAATAATTTAAATTAAATTTTTTTTAAATAATTTTATTTCTTTAAATTTTATTTTAAAGTATTGTAATTAAAAGTATCTAATAATCTAAATCAAAACTATTTTAAATTAAACACTTTAATTTAATAACTCAAATAATTTTTATAACTTAAAAATTAATTTTATTGGTGCATTTAAAAATTAAATTTAAAAAAATGTACTTTTTAAATTTCAAAGTAATGTTCAAATATTAAATATTTACTGCTTAAATAATAAAGTCATAGAGTACCCCTTTAATGAATTCAAAAATATAATTATATATTATAGATTTAAAAATTGAATTATAAAATAGAATAAAAATTATTGACTTGAAATAGTTTTAATTAAAACTATTAGATAATTATATTAGTTATATGTCAAGTGGTCCTTACTACTCCTTATATATACTACTAGAAGCTTCTATAAAAGCGTATGTTTGTTGTTCTTACCTTAATTAAATAGCGTTTCGTTCCCGTCGTAGAGAGAGACTCGTAAGCGTCGAACCTGTGCGGCATGTTAGGAAGTTTAATTTTTTCGCTGGCAATTTTCGGAGAGTGAAGATGAGATTCCGTTTTCAAAGCGTTCGTGAGTGAACTAGTTTTAGTATTTGCGGCGACCATTTTGGTCGCACGCACTTAAGTCTTAGTGAGCTGCAACTTCAACATTTTGTGCAGCCAGAGGACGATATATTTAAGGGTGAGTGGAATAGTCTATTGATATTCAGCATCTATATTGGTGGGTTTTCTTGTATTGACGAATTCTGTACCAGTGGTCCTCACAGAAGTTAGTTTTCCTACGAGTGAGCTAGAACCACGGCAACCACTGCTAGACCACGTCGCTCTCAAAACTTTATATTTTCTTCTAATAAAAAAAATATTAATTACATAACGGTTGACTTTCCAATGAACAACGAAAAATGAGTTTGTGAGTCACTGGCAACAGACGTTTATCTGACGACGAAATATAATCTAAATAACGAACGATACCGCCCACACGTGAGGGACTTCCTTCATTGGACGGGGCCGCAGTGGCTAGAGCGCACGTTTCCCGGATATTTTTTTCACGTAGGAATCTTCCCTGGCGATGCTACAGGTCGGCGGGTTTTCTCGGCGACCTCCAGTTTTTACACCTCTTGCATTCCGGCGCTGCGCAATTTCTACCTGACTTCGCCTCCATCGGCTCTCACGACCTCGTCAAGAGCAAATCTCTCCACCAACCCCTACCCCCTTCCCCTGGTCAACGTATGACCGTGCTTGCTGCTGTGTGCAGTGCAGTGCAGACAACATAAAAAAAAAACTGAAAGGATTAAGTAACTATAAACTCCATTTACTAATGTAATTACTACTCTTTTATTAAATTCCGTTTAGGTTAATTTCATACGTCTATTGAACTCTTTATTTTGTGACATTGACGGGCGAAGTATCCAACGCGACTGGAGATTGAAGTTAACTGTAATAAATACAGGGTTTATCGTTAATGTGTGCAAACAGTACTTACCGAAGATTTTAAGAAGCACGACAACAGTTATCTGGAAATCAGAAAGTTAATTTTTGCTAAATATTTAAATAGTTTTTAACTTGCGTTTCAACGTTCCTGACTCACTCAGCTAGAGGAGTCGGTGCGCAGACGATTTCGTAGTTCACTCAAAGATGAAGAGATGGCAGCTGCGTTCCTTATTGATTGTACTTGCCCCCTGCCACTGTAATGATAGAGCTTTTTTTTTTGTTCTTGGCAACCGTGCACTCCCATTATACTCAATAAAAGATAACACTCCATCGTGGATAGCAAGANGGGGGGGGGGGAACACAATACTGTAATTTCGTTTACCTTTGGTATGTAAACAGATGAAACTCATTTTTACTTTTTTTCTTTCACCATTCCTTATCGTTTCAAGACTGCTGGACGTTTTTATTTTATTCCACTTGGAGTAGAAAAATTTCAAATCACCAAGTTTCATATTAAAAAAAACATTTTAATGTAATTTTCAAAGTAATATACGCGTAAATAAACACATACGTCTTATAAATTCTACAAAAATATATTTGTATGAGTTTTAAATATTTACCTAGGCCTACGAATGACGTACCAACACAAAACAGATGTCATACAATTCTTTATCTAAAATTATGAAGCTTGTAACGGGTAATGACAATTTTGTCTTCTCTGAGAAACAATCATTTAAATATTAGTATTTTATATTATAGTGAATGATAACTACGTCGAACCTACATAAAAACAAATATTAACTAAGATTATGGTTTCGTGTAGATGATAATACTGAACGATAATACTTGACAACGTTAACGTTGTCACTTCTACCAATGCTACTGGTTCCGAGAGAATAAAGATATGGTGTATTGGAATCATTTTCTACATATGTTTACATTAATTTCTACGTAAGTAATGTATTCAATTACAAGGAAATATATGTTTTTATTTTTACGAGTCCTCATTAGACTGCTTTGGTAATAAGACTTATTTAACTAAATATGCAAGTAAATGTTATTGAAATAATATCTTTTGTTCCTGCTTCAAATTTGGTTTCGCGATTTTTCTCACCTCCTTGGTAGCTCCATGGTTGATGTGCTTATTAACTAAGGTCGTATCTTAATGCTACCTCAGCAATCGTCGGTATCGAAAAACTTGTTCCGAAGAGATTGCGCGGATTAGTTGCATTTTGATGTTAAAAAAATCCACAAGGTAAATTATAATGAAGGCGTGAGGGGAAAAATAATCCGAGTTCACAGTTGGCAAAGGAAACGATCAAGAGACGAGCGCTTTAGTTTTTTTTTTAAAATAATAAAAGTCATTTTAAAATTTGGAGTATTCTAACTAAGGACATGAAAGACCAAAGTTATGACGTCACGAAACAATAAACCAGCAGCATGCAATAATAGACCCTTACATGTTCAAAAAATATAAACAGAAAAATTTAAATATGCGCGCAAATATAATAATTATATTTATAACGGAAAATTAAAAAAAAAAAAACTTCGTCTCTTGCTTTAAAGGTTTACAAAGAGTCTCCGTTCCACAAAAATGATTTTAACATTAGTATCACGCTAAAATCACAATTTCTCAGACTGAAACGATAAATAGAAACTAAGGATTGGTCTGTCATGTTCAAGTAGTCTCTTGGCGGTTTGTTCACACTTATAGAATATAACCTATGATAAATTCTCCCATGTATTACATGTTTGGTTGTGTCCTAAATATGCCGTGCATAGGGTTGATGTAAAATCGCGAAAAATTTTTGAGACAACATATTTTTGTTAACACTATAGCCGGTTAATCCTTTCATGATTAGATGACAAAGGTTTTGACTCGGCTAAGTTTTTTTTGCAGGACAATGATTTAGAATATCAGAATCACCAATGACCCAGTTAAATGGAATAGTAGCTTCATACATGCTTTACGGCCAATAAGAAAAGAAAACTATCGGAGAAATGTAAGGTACGTTGAAACCTAGCAAACAGTCAACTTTTTTTCCCGCCATAAACCATCTTCTCTAACCATGTATCACAACCGTTTTATACTTGTGTTAATGTAAAAGTACCTAATTTTTTTGGTTAAATCGAACTTCTACTTGTATTATATTTATAATTTATATTTTATTTATAATTATTATGAATAAAATGTGTGTTGGTGATGCCTAGTAAGAAATAGTTCTAATGCAAAATATTACTACACTGTGTGCGCACGCGATGCGTTGCCCCTTTGTTGTAATTTTTCTAGACTCGTGTTTAAGCTTCGTCTGCACGAGGCGGAGGAATATCCCTGGAAGTGGAACTTCAGCAGGGCTTTTAGAAAAGTAGGAAATTACCGCGAATGGACTACAACCAAATTGCACTCGGGGAGGGGAGGGGGGAAAGGTGAACAGTCGCGGCTGAAAGCTCAAGGGGACGCGCGAGGGTGCATTTGCATTCTGCAGCGCGCGCCGCCAGGACAAAAACGCACCGCGGGCCGTGGTTGGCCGGCTAGTAATGACGTATTCGATCCACATAACACCGGCAATAACTGTCACGGCGACGGGGCACGTATCTGTCATCGCGTAACGGCCGTGGGACTTGCAACGACGGGACGTGCTCCGCATCGGCGTAACACCTTCGCAAATGAAACACTGCTCCTGTGCTGTCGTGCTCGGCGACTTTTTAATACCACCCAAAGCGAAATTCGTCACTCAGCTCTCAAACTTTACATACGTAAAACGCACAAATCAAAAATTTTAATTACAAAAATTATAAATTATGCAGGCACTTTTTTTTTTTTTTTTTTTTTATAAACGCACACCAGGTAATTGTAATTACAGAAATTTCTGTAACGAAGTCCCAATTCACGCGGGCAGTAATTCGGTTGCATGTATATTCAGTGACTGTATATCGAGAGCAAAATTCCGAAAACTGGAGTTCAATTATGCTGGAACATGTTGCATTAAAATATTGCCCTGCGGGGTTTTGAGTATGAATTATCAAATATGCTACCGTACACAATACATATTACAAATCCGTTTTTAATTACGATTTATTTAGATAACCTTCGCAGTCTGCGAAGAATTCAATACAAAAAAGCAATCACGGGAAAAGGATATAAAAAATTAAGAAAATATCTCTAAACCACAATAACTGCTTCAAAATGTAAAATTAATTAATTTTGCATTATAAAAAATTTGAAAGGATAAATAATTGGACATAATTAACGTAATAGTCTAAAACCGATAAAATTTTGTAACAAAAATCGAAATAAGACATAAAAATAAAAAACTTAAAACTATCCGTGAGAACTTTGTCTTCAACTTTTGGCATTATACTGTAAGAATTCCAACATCTTTCCTTGAGTTAATATCAAATTTCTCTTAAATATGATAGCCAGACGAAATATTTGTAGTTATTAACTCACTATAAGTAATATAATAGAGATACGTTAATAACAGAATTTTTAATTTTAAGTTGTCACTGATGCAACAGTTCTGTTGGCAAACGGTGGTACACAAATCTACAACGGAAAAAATAATAATGTTTGGAAGGATGAACAAAAGGCTTAGCAAAATGTCTTACTATAAAAATTTTTTTCCTTTACATTTCATTATTTACAATAGGGTACAGAAGGAATATGAGTAAACCAAGGGATAGAGCAGGTGTGGGCTGGAATCCAAGATGGCGGGGGACGAAGGCAAGATGGCGGGGTGATTAACGTGTGCGCGATTAGCATAAGTACGACTAGTATATGTACAATTAGCATATATGTGTGTGTATTGGTGTTCCTGTCCTTATCATATGCGTAATTGTCATAGGTCGTAGAATATATTCTTGTAACAAGGTAGTGCATGAAGTTGCATGACTGGGCAATGAACTCGATCATTCTTCAGACAAGGTGGATGGTGCTGGCATGGAATGACAGAGCGTGGAGCGTGGAGTGATTGTAAATGATTGCCCAATCCGGTTGGCGTTTGCTCGATTTCCGCCGGATCCTGCCGCATTGCGCAAATGCCAGTCGCATTAAGTAAAACACATTTTTTGCGGGAAATTTTACCGGTTTTGAGGGAAATTATTGCTATTTTAGCCGTTTTGAGGGGAAAGGGGAAATTTTGAGGGGAAAAAAGGTAAAAAGTGGGGTTATACAAGATGGCCACCGTGTGTTCACGTGTCTACATCCCGCATCCTTCCAGGTAAACCTACTATTTCCATCTACTTTTCACCATGGGTAAAATTAATATTGCTATAGACCTGATCGATTTAATCATACTTCTGTCAAGTTTACTGTGGAATTATTTCAGTAGTAAATAATTTACAAATGTGCTAATTTTTAAAGTTAAATGCATTTAAAAACAGAAAGCAAAAGAAATAATTTAAATATTCCCTAATATTTACCTAACACTTTAAATTCAACTTTAACACATGAAACTATTTTCCCTCCGTTTTTACCAACTTTACTGGACGTGCCAGTCAGTTTTTGCTCGTTTAAATATATGCAGGTAGGGACAGTGAAATTTTTCAAACGTTGATATCGAAAGTGCTCAATTAACCTTGAACAGTCTATAATGTGCAATGTAAAATACATTATAGGCCTACTCATATGGCCACTAACCGGGGAACAGTTAACTCGCCTCTCCATTGACAGACAACCAATAATGTACAGTTGTGTAAGCGTCCGGTGTACTGTACGCCAATGGGATGGTCGTACCACAGAGTACTTATAGGCTGTTCACGGTAAAGTGAGCACTTTTGAAATCAACCCCTGGAAAATGTCACTGCCCCAATCTGCATATATTTTAACGGGCACGCTGACTGGCACGCGCCCAGTAAAGTTGGTAACGACGGAAGGAAAGTAGTTCCATGACATAACGTTGAATTAATAGTGGTAAGTAAACTTATGTGAACAGTAAAATTATTTATTAGGTTTCCTGTTTTTTTAATGCAATAAATGTAATGGTACAAATATTTACGTGTCTAATCATTTTACAATTTTACTCGATTTATGTATGAATAAAGTGATGAGGCCCATGGTATTGTTGATTTTACATTAGGCGGAAGAATACACAACGTTCCTACAAGTAGCTCTTGAGCAGGGTTTTGAAAAGTGCTCAGTTTATCGTGAACAGCCTATACCGAACAGCGGACATTATTGGTGTGTCTGCGCTGTTGGATGTGGATATAGGCAAGGCGACTCACTTCTACAGTCCTCGCATCAGCTCTTCGTTCCTACACGGCGTGGTGATATACGGCGAGTAAGGACAAAAAGTTGGTGAGCAGGATGTAACTCGGCTTCAATAACACCAAACGTGTGCAGCCCACTAAGTGTTAAAATAGTGAGGACTTATGAGGTCAAACCCTTGCTAAGGAATTGACATATAAGCCGTATATACAAATACGTTCAGCTTAAGTTTAAATTCTGGAACGCCCCGGAAAAAAAAACCTGCCATAATGCGCGAGCGTAAATTAGGTACAAATAAAAAAAAANTTTAAATTCTGGAACGCCCCGGAAAAAAAAACCTGCCATAATGCGCGAGCGTAAATTAGGTACAAATAAAAAAAAAAACAGTATTTTGAAATATGCAAGTTTACTCTTAACTCTTATATGACGGTGAGTTTTTTTTCGTATATGCCATCATTTGAAACTATTTATTTTTGCCTGTCTTTGAAATATATTTTGAGTTTTAAATGGACATTAAAAATAGTCTATAGGTAAACTTATCGCTACTGTGACCCCCAAAATCCGTNTTTAAATTCTGGAACTCCCCGGAAAAAAAAACCTGCCATAATGCGCGAGCGTAAATTAGGTACAAATAAAAAAAAATACAGTATTTTGAAATATGCAAGTTTACTCTTAACTCTTATATGACGGTGAGTTTTTTTTCGTATATGCCATCATTTGAAACTATTTATTTTTGCCTGTCTTTGAAAGATATTTTGAGTTTTAAATGGACATTAAAAATAGTCTATAGGTAAACTTATCGCTACTGTGACCCCCAAAATCCGTNGATATTTTGAGTTTTAAATGGACATTAAAAATAGTCTATAGGTAAACTTATCGCTACTGTGACCCCCAAAATCCGTTTCCTCACCTAGCAGTGAGACAATGTGCGAAGCCATGTTCAGAAAAATTACCTAACCAACATTAATTTACTCCTATTTGATAACTGTTCACCACCAAATCACAGAGTACTTGATAATACAGATGCGAAACCGTTTCTTATCCCACGAACTCCAGGCGCACATGCCAGCAAAATGGCGTCACTGGCCAGTGAAATATTGGAACGCCGTTCGCCAATCAGCGCCTGCTAATCTAGTCGCCAGACGGCAGTCCAGCCAATGCGGAATCTTCCGCAGCATGCAGTACTAGCCAATCAAATACTAGTTCCGTTTCCAGAGCCTCGCGCAGTCAGTCAGCGAATGGGTGCGCCCGCATCAAAGGAACCGCCACGGCATTTCATCTCTGTGTACTTACCTACTCTATGGCCAAATCACCTACGAGATCCTGGACCAGCAATACCAAAGAGTTTCAGCTTTGTAGAGATGTTTTATTTCACATATAGCGTTAGCCAAGCCAGAAAACAGCCAGATGGTAAAATCGTTGGATGTGGGTACATACCGTGGGGCGCGCGTACGCACACGCACACGCACACACACGCGCACGCACGGCCGAAAATAAAATTGAATGTTTTTTACTTTTCTGGCGGCATTTATAAAAAAAACCCGGGCTCGTGTGTCGTTTCAAGTCCTGCATATTGATCTGTCAATGCCCCCCAACGGGACAATCGTTAACTTCCTCGTTTTTTTTAATGGCTTTGGTACCTACCCCCCCNCCCCCCCCCGCTTTTTTTCTCTCTTTAGCTCTTTTCAATTTTTTTTTTTATTCAATGCATGGCTTGCAGGAGGGAACGCATTTTACTCGTCAGCTGCGGCTCCAGAGGGGTTAGAAAGTTTGACGCGACGGGGAAATGACGTGAAGGGGGGTGGGGTTCACCTATCAACACGCAGCACAATGTTGGTTCGGTGGTTGATTCTGACGCCAGGGGTACACAAACATCCGTCACTGGCTGATCCAGCCACCGACGCGACGAAAGAGGCGCCTACCTCGACGTGACTGGCCTGGCCGTGCTAAATAAACCTAAACACTATGCAAACTGTGCTGTAACCAAGTATAAAATAAAACACCTTTAGAGAGGGTTTTTAAAATAAGCTCACTGTTAAACAATATCTGTCCATCCCATACCTTCGAGTTAGGGGCGCTCTATAGTCTAAAATTATTCTCCACATTTATTGTGTATTACCTAATTTTTTTTCGTTCTGACGCAAAATAACAATGTACAGTGTAAAAAAAAAAATTCAGAAATTAATAAAAAGAGTGACAGGAATTTGAATGTTATATATTTATCCTTACATATTAAAAAAAAAATTGAACAAAATTAACACGCTAGTTTACAGTCCAAAATCTAAAATTTAAAATTGAGGTAAGAGCGAACCGCATAAGAAATGTTTTAGAAATACTCTTCGTGGAATTTTTCACTTCAATAACGCAAGACCTGGTGTGGCAAATATTTCAATGAAACCTAATCCAAGCTCACGCAAAGGAATGAATGAAAATCGTATATTGTTCGACTTACTATAGTCCGTCTCACTCTTATATTGCAGTAAAGAGTACACGACGCGCGATTTTCCCAGATGGTTAGGGATTATCAACAGCCAAGAAGATATGCCGTGTTGACAGAATAAGTTGATACGTACAAAAAATACGCAAAAAAATTGTTAAATTGTATAATAGTGTACAAATATAAAATAGTTTGATTAGTTACCCACTGCAATCTAAGAATGAGACGCACTAGCAACGTCCAATTAATGATCCGCGGTGCACCACAGCCCGTTAGCAGAGACCAGTACCATTACTCAGAGAAAGCCAATTGCCTGTAGGAGTACTGGTTCCTTATTAGCCACGGCATTGGTTATACCATAACTTATTTTGCAGGATACTAACTGCATGGAAAGAATAGGAATTTTATCTCGAGAGATTAAGGTACTTTCCTATAACAGGGTAACGGACTATGAATGGAAAACAAACAGAGAAAGCCTCCCGCAATATGGACCAAACTTGCGACTTCACCAAATAAGGGTCAGACATCCTACAAGTATAACAAATTCGCCCGGTTTCGTAAACGGTTGTAAAGCATTTGTTACATAATTTGTTAAACACAAAGGTCGTAAATGTATCTATATAAAATCTCTTTATGTTTAGTTTATTGCGATTTCTAATGCTTAAGCATTTACACCAGAAGGCTTATCAGAATAAGGCTAACCTAAACTCACGCATACGAGGGACGGCATATCGATGGCTTAATCGGGATTCAAAATCAACACCTTGTGATCTAAAGCCTTCGGCCACGGCAACTTACGAAAAAAAATTTTGTTACACGTCACAGTTTTGCCAAGTAGCGGGAGCGACTATACGCTTTCAGACTCCACACTGTAAGAAAAATGTATGTACTAGTTACAAACAATTATTAAGCAACTAGTTGCAAAAGATTTTCTTGTAACCCTACACATTATTTCAGAAACCATACAAAACTGTTTACGTAGTTCAGTGTGTATAATAAACTTGAAGTCTACAACATCTGCTTGTTAAAATTCAATACTATTTTTTATACATTCCACATTAAGGTTTTGTGAAATGTAGCCGAACTTATTTCTTGTGTTGCAGACATATCTTCAGCAACGAGTTTTTAAAGAATTAATTGTACCAATTCACTAAAAAATACAGTAGAGTGATACGAAATGGGTGCGATGGTTCCCAGCTGTAACGCTATTTTTTTAAAAGCTGGGACAAAGATTTGGATAGGTAGGTTGGTAGCTTAGTATGACAGCCAGCCTTGTCAACGTTAGCGCTGAGTTGCTCAAAAAGTAGAAGTCCGTAAATCATAACATCTCACCTGCGCATGTATTATGCAGTTATATGCTGTTCGCGGTTATCGTCTATTCACGGTTATCTTCACACTTTCTGAATAAAATAATTAAAAAACCACCCCATGTATGACATGTTTTGTTGCTTACTAAATATAAATAAATCATAAGTCAGAAGTGTTTCGCACTTCCGTTCACATTAAAATACCAATGAAATTTAACTTATGCTTTGTCTATAAGTTATAATGTATATTTTATAGTCAATATGAATTAAGAACATAGAGAAAAGTGATGGTTGGTAGAGATTAGTAGGAAATAGTTACTATGCAGCATATGATTATTTATGAAGTCAACATTTCTTTTGTCGTATTTAGGCCTTCAGGAATGCAGTGATGGAAACACACTTCACTATTATAAATAAAATATTTATTTTTTATAATCTGCCTAGAGCACAAAAACAGTGCGTTGGTTTCCCATTGATACTTATTTTATACTTCTTTACATTATACTTATTTTCTACTCCTTTAAATTTGTGATGAAATTTGTCTACGGGGAAAGGGAAGGCGGAACAACCACAGGTTAAATAATTTCCACATACAAAGGAAGTTTAAATTAAAAATGCAATCTTGCACTGAAACACAATTTCAAAGAGATGGTCGCCCGCGGTGGAGGTTGCGACAGAGCTTCCAGACAACCCGGAGGAACTCGGAACTTGGAACTTGGCGGTGCCTCGTGAAGTGGCGAACGACGCGAGGTTTCGAGAGCACGCTCTGCAGTATCGAGAACGACTAACCACACGTCGGCGATCGACGGAGGCGCGACGAGAGAGTCGCACACTCATCCCCACGTACAATCCTCCAGCTAGCTGTTGCACACAAGCGCACGGAACAGGTACAGTTCATTCACGGTCGCTTCCAACTCTCTTGAAGCCCTGCTGAAGTTCTACTTCCAAAACGTTCTCCCGCCTCATGCGCAAACAAAGCTTAATCGAATCTAGAAAATTACACCTAAGGAACTGCGCACCTCATTCGTGCACACTTAGTGTAATAATATTTTCATAAGAACTGTTTCTTATTAGGCAGTACCAACACACCTTTTTTCTCCCTGTTATTGTTCACATTAATTATAAATGAAATATTATAATTTTTATAGGTCTAGATAAAATATAAGTAAGAATGAAATTAATTAAAAAAAATAAGGAATTTTTATGTTAACACAATTACATAACAATTGTGATACATGGCATATTTACAAAACAACCAAGCACGTCACACAAGGGGCGATCTATCATAGGTTAGATTCAAAAGTGTGAAGAAGCCGTCAATAGACTAGTCTTATAACCGCGCAGTAAATATTTCTTGCTCGCTACTTTTGAAACTAGTAGCCAAAATTTTTCTTGTAACCGTTTGTGTTAATAAACATACAGTTTTATTTATGTATCTCCATGTTTGTAACGAACTTGAATTCTGTAGTATGTATTTGTCAAAAATCAACTAGTTTTACACATTCCATAGCAACTTGTAAAATATGCTCTAATTTACTTGTGTTACAAAAATTATCTTGGTAACTGGTTTCCAAATAAATGTGTGTAAAAATACAAACATTGTTTACAGTGCGCACAGAACTGACGTTGTTTGGAGAATCTCTACAAGTTAACAGTGCTGTTCACCAAAAAATGCAGTATTAAATTTGTATGAAATGCCATCAATCTTGCAGAAATTACTTGCAAGTCAATCGTGCCAGACGATGCCGCTGGTCAGCGGGTTTTCTCGGGATCTCCCGTTTCCCCGCCCTTGCATTACTGCGCTGCTCCATTCTCACGTAGTTTCACCCTCGTCGGCTATCAAGACCTCGTTGTTAAGAGTCGCCCAAATATTCCAATTACATTGTAACTGATCGCTCTGGAGTTGGGTTTTCCACGTAAATTTATAATACGATTCCCAGAGAACGTCGGTTTGAGCGATTTCCCGAAAAACTGTATTTAAAATAACGAACGTACATTTTCGTCTTTCGTGGTGTTAATCTTCAATGCATTTTATTTCACCGATAAAGTAATAACCGGGACATAAACATTTCCAAAATTTGTATGAGAGGTGTACTGTCGCCTTTAAATGAATTCTCCTGAATAGATAAACTTTTATGAGGAAATTTCGTTTGGCTTTTGAAAGCGATTGGAAAATTTCCCGAGGAGTTTAGAGCAGGAACAAAATATGACCAAACAAGCATATTAAGTTTCAGTCGAACTCAGTCTTATTGATCTTGATTCCAATGGAAATAACAATTTAATGGCTTATATTTAAAATGAAAATTGGGAATTCGTTAGGTACCAGTTCATGATATAGCAATGAATTGTGCCAACTAATCTTCTTATATATACTATTCGCGGTAAAGTGAGAACTTTTGAAAGCCCGCTCATATGGAATAATAGTCAATAAATATATTTTGTTGTGCCTTTAGGCGTTAAATTCCAAGTGCGGTGGAATATACAAACTGTGTTTTATTACGTGCATGGCAATATTTATTTAAAAATGCTGTTAAAGGATAAAAAATTGCTGAAAGGAAAAAGTAACTATGGCTTTAAAAGTGCCCACTTTACTGTGAACAGCCTACAGCCTTTCGGATGGCTGAAATATAATTTCCTGACTTGCCTTGATCTTGCTTTACCTGGCTTAAGTATTAAGCAAGGCAACGTTACTTGCAATTTTCAGAAACATCACACAATTCTCGAGAGGAAACGGAAAATCCCTCGGGACAATCATCTTTACTGCAGTCGGCGAGCATTGAATACACGAACACCCGAATGCTGATTCAGATACGCTGCCGCCTGACGGGACACTATGTCAACATTAAATGTTAAACTTTTATACTAGTGGAACATTTGAGGGGGGGGGGGGCAATATTGTATGAGTTGACGCACAATTTTACTCCGCTAATTGGCAAGTCTGAGAGACAGAACTTCTGTTTATGGTGGGGAAAAAAATTAATGATCTCAAATTGTAACAGCCAGCACTTTTCCCAGAAAGTCTACTGGCATGTAATAAATAGTTTGCGACGTATAACCCACTAAAAGAATGCCCATTGGAGCCAGTCTTTCCTATTTGCGTGTCTTGGGCCTGCAAGAACAAGTATTGTGTTTGCCGGGCGTATTTGTTTTGGGCTCAGAATTCAATGAAACTTTTCATAAAGCAATGAAAACCCAGAATTTTAAAAGTTTGTCAGTATTGTAGGTGGTCTTACTTTCCATTAAGTACTTTCCTTTAAAAACAAACTAAGAATTGTGTGCATAGATTACAAATTCTAGGAATCACGTCACATGAATATTAATCTAGCTAACCACACACATCAAGAAACGATATGGCTCCACGCAGTACACTCAGAAAAAAAAGTGTAGGAAAGTAATTAAAACGAATGTTTGTGGTCATCACTATATATAGATATTATATATATATACCCAAGAAAGCATTATTGTTGTAATCGAATTTTCTTCACTATGTGTGNAACTTTTCATAAAGCAATGAAAACCCAGAATTTTAAAAGTTTGTCAGTATTGTAGGTGGTCTTACTTTCCATTAAGCACTTTCCTTTAAAAACAAACTAAGAATTGTGTGCATAGATTACAAATTCTAGGAATCACGTCACATGAATATTAATCTAGCTAACCACACACATCAAGAAACGATATGGCTCCACGCAGTACACTCAGAAAAAAAAGTGTAGGAAAGTAATTATAACGAATGTTTGTGGTCACCACTATATATAGATATTATATATATATACCCAAGAAAGCATTATTGTTGTAATCGAATTTTCTTCACTATGTGTGACCTAGGTAGCTATACAAATGATTTTCTCAAATTTTTAACGGTAGACTTCTATTTGAAATAAATACTTCGTTTTAATAACATCAATGTAACAACAATAATAAATTAGTTGCAAAGATTCGTTTTTCTTCAGTTCTTTCTCTTAGCATTTTAAAAACTGTACAAGCATTTTTTTAGAGAAAAAAAAAAGCCTCAAACAAAACACAAAATCGATTTTCCCCTAGAGTTTGAAAATTTTCTAAAAAATTTTCTAAAGAATAGTACAAAATTGGCTTTAAATAATGTATACTCATTATTGTATGATTTTAAAATCTCCAATACNTTTTTCTAAAGAATAGTACAAAATTGGCTTTAAATAATGTATACTCATTATTGTATGATTTTAAAATCTCCAATACATAAAAGTTTACGATTAATTCGTTGCTGAGATGTTCCACCATGGAAGACACCTTAATAGCTCTTTTATTTACATATAAAATTATTTTAGGCATGTCTCGGCCACCATTTACGACCTCTCTTTAAAACAAAAAAAAATGCTTTGTCCATCTTTTCCCAAGCCAAATTTTTTAAATACGATGTTTTTTTTAAATGTTTTAATAACCTTGAAAATTGCGGGTAAATTAAAATGTATAATCTAAATAACACAAAAAACACAAACTCCTGTTAATTTACTTCTAGTTGCTCTGTCATAACATTGCTCTTCTATACAAAGTGCACAGTGTTTTTTTTTGTTGGAAAGCGATATCGTAAAAGGTAGGCAAGACACGCGTAAAGTAATTTAACATGTAAAATCCTAGCCGGTTCCGCATTGGACTGCACCCTCAATATACGTCGTCGCCGACATTTTTAAACTGAACCGTTTAACTGTTCGTCAACAGTATTAACAATTACAGAGAAAAATTCTGAAATAATGTAGTATATTCGCAGTATTTTCACACTTTTTGAATCAAACCTTTTGAAAAATCACCCCATTTATGACGTGCTTGAGAGTTTTCTAAATTAAGTCATGAATCACAAGCGTTTTATACTTGTGTTAACATAAAAACACCTTATTTTTTATTAAATTATACTTATATTTCGTCTATAAACTATATTATTTCATTTATTATTAATATGAATAAAACAGGGGGGAAATAGGGGTGTTGGCAATGTCTAGTAAGAAATAGTTTTAATGCAAAATTACATTATTATTCTGGGTGCGTTGTTCCTTTGCTGTAATGTGCTAGACTCGATTAAGCTTTATTTGCTTGACGCGGAAGAATATCCGGGAAGAAGAACTATAGCAAGGTTTCATAAAAGTTTGCAGTAACCACACGTTTAGCTGAGAACAAATCAGAATGTTTTTCAAACGTACAGTAACGTCGTGAGCAATGTTTGTAAGTTGGAGCGTACTCCGACACTCACTCTCGGTATTTTAACTGCGTAACGCGCGTTTTTCATTCCTCGGCCTCACCTCCTCGTCCCCCCCTCTGCCCCTCCTCCAGCGCCGCCAAAGAGCCAATCGACTTTTGTGCAGCCGGATGACAGAGTACGCACACTCGCGCACGCAATGTTTTCCGTGCTGGTAAAACCTGAAGCCCATTTTCTCCGAGGCTGGGGCTGTCGGACAAGGGGTGGGGGAATACAGGGNTTGCAGTTATTTACGCGGTGTCTCCATGGCAACCCCGCTAGCCTTTGCGCCGCGCCTCCCCCTCCCCGCCCGTGGCGCGCATCGACGCCGTTAAACCAGCCCCTAACAGCTACGCCTTTCTTGTTTGCTGTCTCTCACTGGCATCAGCTGTTCGCCTTAAGGTGGATCAGGTCCCGCCATATTGAATTTCCACTATTTTTGCCTTAAGTTACATTTAAGAATGCTCTACGAAATTTTTCGCACGACACGGCATAAATAATAGCTTCTAAAGGTATATCAAGCGATTACAACTCTACCGCGTGTATTAATGTTTTACTAGTGACTGCCGGCAAGAAATAAAAAATAAGAAATTTTTTCTTGCGGGCAGTTATAGAAATGATTTTGGCAACAGTAGTTTAGCAATACATGTTATAGGACATGTGAAAAGCAATGACCTATGCCTTGTCAACGCCTAAAATAAAATATAAGATCTGTGTTGCAAGTTACGGCGGAAATTCCGTAAATCCAATATGGCGGGGATGGATTCTTCTTAAATACGATTTTTTTTTCTGTATTCAATTTTATTTCTGCCAACTTCCCATTGTATTATTTATTATGCATTATCCCACGGTTGCAACATAAATTAAAGTCAACAGTTATATATGTGCGTATTTAAATATTAAACAAATTAATGGTTTTTGGCATCATAGAAAATATTTGCGACAAACAAGGTTATAAGGAAAACGTTTAAAANTTTGCGACAAACAAGGTTATAAGGAAAACGTTTAAAATTTCCCAACTGCCCTATGTACGTTTAATTGCAATCATACACATGTACACAAAGAGTTTTTTTTTCAGATCCCAGTTGCAGGATATGTATTTGGTAGCTACTTATCAAAGACTAGCCTTTGATAGCCACGTGAACACGTGCGGTTTTATAAAAAGTTTTGACACAGAGGTAACCCTAAAGTAACATAGCAAGCGCCATTGTGTTTTTTTTTATTTTAGACTATCGTGTGCTGAGGTTATGCTTCCAAATCTTAGACGAGGGGGAGTTATGTTAACTACGCAGAAGTTATTTATGAAAGATAAACGGGACCTTAATAGGATTATTCTAAGTTACAATAAATACAAGCTGTAGGCGAGGAGGGTATTAATAGTTTTATACAATCAATTACAATGTATGACTGATCTGAATGGTATCGTCACCGTGGGCTGAATATTGTGACGGAAGCGACAGGCGGCACTCAACGGTGCATCTCGAGGATTGTTCTTCTCGGCGTGGGTCCACAGACAGACTGACCCCGTGCAAAGTGTTGCCAACTGTTATACATCTTCTTGGTGGCGTAATGGTCCCGAATACCGCGCCGCCGGGAGGNGGGAGGGGGGGGGGATCCGCTGGCGCTTCTGTGCCAAACTGTAAATATTGCTGCAATGTGTTTTAGATTCTTCGCCCAGCTCGGATACCAACTCTTCGCTGCAGTTAGCTTGGCTTGTCCGCGTTTATTGAATCATGATAATACGTTGACTTCAATATGAATCGGCGTTTATATAGTCCCGTTACATTACGCTTCGCGTGAGGTCTTAATCGCTCTCCAGGCCATCTTCTCAGGNTCATGATAATACGTTGACTTCAATATGAATCGGCGTTTATATAGTCCCGTTACATTACGCTTCGCGTGAGGTCTTAATCGCTCTCCAGGCCATCTTCTCAGGTATTTTACAAATAACTACTATAACGCAAGCGACGTGATTTCCACCAATCAAGCACAACTATTTCCCAAGTTATTAATGTAGACGACAGTTATATAGCTGGTTCATATTTCAATGAACATTTGATACCAACATTTAAAAACTACAATAGTTTAAAAGCGAACACTGGCTAGAATACCTAAAATAAGTGTTAATGGCAAATTATGAAAAATATATTTATTTCTTCAAAACTGATGGGATTTATTTTCGAATTTGTATCCATTGAAACTGAATTATTTTTAATTATACTAGTTAAAATAGTAACTATCGAAATATAAAATTATTAATGCTGGTAATGAATGCTAGTAATTTCACCCCCTGTTCCCGGAAACGAAATCAACAATGCTGCCAAATTGCAAATGGAATACGCAAGTGAACGAACACCCGTACCTCTTGCGCTCTCGCAGCGGACATATGCAGCCATTTTGTGAAGATATTTACAGGTTATAGTTGAATTTCGACATTATTATTCTATTTAAAGTCTTAACACGGCAACATCACTACTTCGAACGCATAGAATTTTGAACTAAACCAATAAATACTGATAAATGTACCTTAACAAAGTTATAAAGAGTACATTAGTTTTATCTGTTCATAACATATCCTACAAAGTTAAGATCAAGTAATTAATCAAAATTCAATCAGCACGGCAATAAATATTATGTAAGTTGATATGCTAAGCAATGAAAACTCTGGCGATTTTTATAAGGCACACTTTACACGAATAGATAATAAAAAATTGCCTCTTAAAAGTTGGTAGTAAAATTAGAGGTTTAATTTACATTTAATACGCCGCTTAAGTTTATGTGAACAATGCTCTAATTCACCATAATGTCGATTGCGAATTATTGACAAGAGAGTTTTCACTGGAAACTACACAACCTTTCATTTACTAAATGCAACATACTTGTGACTAGTTATTGAGAGTAACATTATTTTATTTGCATACACGCTTCCTCTACAACACTATGTACTTTGTCGATGTAACACTTAACCCTAGAACTTTTGCAATTAAATTTTTTATCACCGAAATATGGGTTCAAAAACTTTGGCTAACAGCTGTCACCGAAGCAACCAAGTATACTTGTCCGGATTCGTCAAGTATGAACCCAGGGGTGAATGGAGCATGCAAGTACACAAGTATAAACCCAAATATTAAATTTTGTATGTCGTGGAGCACTTCACAATGAGTATAATGGNGAATCGGCGTTTATATAGTCCCGTTACATTACGCTTCGCGTGAGGTCTTAATCGCTCTCCAGGCCATCTTCTCAGGCATTTTACAAATAACTACTGTAACGCAAGTGACGTGATTTCCACCAATCAAGCACAACTATTTCCCAAGTTATTAATGTAGACGACAGTTATATAGCTGGTTCATATTTCAATGAACATTTGATACCAACATTTAAAAACTACAATAGTTTAAAAGTGAACACTGGCTAGAATACCTAAAATAAGTGTTAATGGCAAATTATGAAAAATATATTTATTTCTTCGAAACTGATGGGATGTATTTTCGAATTTGTATTCATTGAAACTGAATTATTTTTAATTATACTAGTTAAAATAGTAACTATCGAAATATAAAATTATTAATGCTGGTAATGAATGCTAGTAATTTCACCCCCTGTTCCCGGAAACGAAATCAACAATGCTGCCAAATTGCAAATGGAATACGCAAGTGAACGAACACCCGTACCTCTTGCGCTCTCGCAGCGGACATATGCAGCCATTTTGTGAAGATATTTACAGGTTATAGTTGAATTTCGACATTATTATTCTATTTAAAGTCTTAACACGGCAACACCACTACTTCGAACGCATAGAATTTTGAACTAAACCAATAAATACTAATAAATGTACCTTAACAAAGTTATAAAGAGTAGATTAGTATTATCTGTTCATAACATAACCTACAAAGTTAAGATCAAGTAATTAATCAAAATTCAATCAGCACGGCAATAAATATTATGTAAGTTGATATGCTAAGCAATGAAAACTCTGCCGATTTTTATAAGGCACACTTTACACGAATAGATAATAAAAAATTGCCTCTTAAAAGTTGGTAGTAAAATTAGAGGTTTAATTTACATTTAATACGCCGCTTAAGTTTATGTGAACAATGCTCTAATTCACCATAATGTCGATTGCGAATTATTGACAATAGAGTTTTCACTGGAAACTACACAACCTTTCATTTACTAACTGCAACATACTTGTGACTAGTTATTGATAGTAACATTATTTTATTTGCATACACGCTTCCTCTACAACACTGTGTACTTTGTCGATGTAACACTTAACCCTACAACTTTTTAAATTAAATTTTTTTATCACCGAAATATGGGTTCAAAAACTTTGGCTTACAGCTGTCACCGAAGCAACCAAGTATACTTGTCCGGATTCGTCAAGTATGAACCCAGGGGTGAGTGGAGCATGCAAGTGTGCAAGTAGACAAGTATAAACCCGAATATTAAATTTTGTATGTCGTGGAGCACTTCACAATGAGTATAATGGGAAAAAAATAATAAAACAAAGAACTTTGGAATTCGAAGGGTTTATTAAATCAAATTTTCTAGTATCCAACTATTTCTATCACGATACTTACATGGCGTTTTCATTACTTTTGTTTTTATTGCGAAAGCAAAGTATAATCATGTAGGCATATACGTATTTTATTCACAGATTTTGTTTTGCTTTCACGTTACGCTGATGAAACCAATTACTGATGGATGCATAATTGGAAGAAAATTTCTTGCTTAAACATTTAAGAGGATTACTTTAAGATTTTTAATTCACGGAATTTAAAAAAAAAACCTGAAATTATGATTACAGTTAATGTTGCAGCTCGCGGTTCCAATTAAAACTTTGAGTCCTCGAATCCGGTGAGGGCACACATTCAACTTATACGTACGTAATTATAAGTTCCCTAGTGGCGCTTGATATCACTGAGCTAGTGAAGCTTGAAATAACGTATGAATCAAATATCCTGCTTACAAACAATGAACATTGTAAAGAAAGTCGTAGCATTTTTCTGAAGGATGAACGATGAGTTCAGCAAGTGAAATATAAGCTGTTTAGCTGCAGCTGAAATATCGTGCCGTGGACGTGAGCCCGTGTGCTGATAAAAGTGGCATATTCATCGACGGAGAGATATTTTTTTTTGAAATGTTTATAATTATCTTTAACCATCAGCCTACATATAGTCTATTCGCGGTAAAGTGAGCACTTTTGAAAACCCTCAGACGTTAACTTCCGAGTGCGGTGGAATATACACACTCGGTGTGTTTATTACTTACATGGAAATATTTATTTTTAAAAAAGGGGGTTAAGGGATAAAAAAAATGGCTGGAAGGAAAAAGTAACTAGGGTCTCGAAAGTGCTCACGTTACCGTGAATATGCTATAGCTGTACTTCCAGTTTAAATGTCTGGAATGTCTGCTCCGAGTATTTCCAGTGCGCAGAAGGATGCCACAGTTACGTGACGTGCGTGTGTTAGTGCAGACAGCTGTATGCCGGTTAACAGCTAATAGGCTAAACGTCACGACTGCATAAAGCACGTCACCAGAAGTTAATAAGAAATGTGATGTAGACGACAATGAGCATAGTGTTGGGAAAAAAATTTATCCGTATTTTATAAATATCGACAAAAGAAACAAGAAGTGATTCCAGCCTGAACGTCGTGCCCACACAGAAAATGGACTAACTAGAACTGCAAAAAAGCTATATTGATAACCGTGTTGAATGAGCGAGGTCTATTTTTACGAGCTATTACTTACAGTAGCACAACAATATAATTCCGGAAGCTTCCAACCTTTGTTGTTCGCCGGGGAAGGACACAGCTTTTTTTTTTTGTATACACTGGGCCGAAAGTAAAGGTGAAATCAGTATAGTTCAGCTGAGGCATTAATACTAAGGCTCCAAATGGCAAGGAGAGACTGAACAGTTGAATAGACCCAACCCCGTCATGATACACGATGTGTGAGAACCGATCCACTTCAATCGGGAGGTCACAACCACCTTTGACCTTTGCGCGCCAAAGTTCGCGGGTGGAATCCGACAAACGAAACAGAACTCTACGAGCATGACTGCATGTGCTGTTTCTCACCACAGGGAAAACACGGTCGCAAGTTTTTTTTTGCAAATAAGACTACAAATGGGCAATTATACTCAAGGGATTGGTTATAGAACTCCCGGGTATGCGAATGACAAGGTTAATTACTTCGCTCCTAAAGTTTCTCCTTTCATGTCGTTAAGCCCAAGTTAAAGCATACGCCGAGGGACCACAAACCGTTTAAGATTAAAATCAACTCATTCTCGAGAATGCTTATTAAAACAACCAGTGAAATTTATGCTCAATATGATAATTTGCTTAACTGGTCTTCCGTAAAAAAACAAAATTTCAACTGCGAAAGAGCATGGTTAAACAACGTTGTACGCCTAAACATAATTTGCAAACCATTCTTTAAAAAACTGGAAGGAATGAACATTTTCGGAGTGTTTTCTGTGGTCAAGGTCTACCAGTATACAGTGGTTGTGAAATTGGTATATTGAGTATAATACTGGTAGTCAGTTACACTACTGTATACAATGTTTGAAGTACTGGCTAGGAACAGGTGTCAAAAACCAACACAAATTGAAGGTCTTCCAGTTTAATTAATTTTATTGAAACAAGAATAATCCGAAAACGGGTTTAGAGTTATTCCGTTATTTTCATTATAATGCAGTACAAATAGAAAAACATATCTACTTATGGTAAGTAATCTACAATATATTACTATAAAATGCAGTTAGTGTACAAGTGTTTCACTTTAGTATGAAAAATGGTTCAAAGGAATATTCAGCGAAACAGTTTGTAACTACGTGTCACACCTTACACAGCTATGAGTTTAAGAAAAATGAATAAAAATTAATAATAAAATGTTTTCATGAAAAAAAACCTTTAATTTAAATGTATTTTACCAATGTGCATCAGTAAACGCCAATCGAGTTTTAGCATGGAAAGTGTACATAATTTAGTGATTTGTACTGTTTAGTATTGCATATGACTGTGGGACTTGAGGCTTACCTACTGCTGCCGCCAGCCAAGTAAAATGCAGAAGATCTAACCAAATTAAACCTATCTTCACGATAGGTGAAGCACAGGGGGTGGATGAAACGACGCGAGCTTATTTATTATACTTTTTCTAACACTCTATCTCATGTTGGTACGCCCCCCTCCCCACCCCCTATAATCACATATCGTTTAATTATTAAGCGATAAGTAACTCTACGTAGGACCTATGTATGTATATAATGATAATTTGTGGCAAAATTGCTTTTAGAACTCTACAGACGTTGAAAATAAGTTGTCAGGAACGCCCTCTGAATGCGCCGTCTTTTCAAAGTTCATATGAGTTAATATATGTACGGTAAACCTTGTTAAGGGAAGAGGCTCAAAGCTAGAATATCAAGTACAGATAGGATTTTTTTTTTTGCTATGTCATTTAAGATTGTGTTAAGTGGTTACTGTATTTTTTATCGCGAATAAAATGAGTCTTGCATTTATATTAATAATATTATTATCGGTTTAACGCTATCACTACTAGGTCATGGCTTTCAAGGAGGGGATTAAATCCAGCTGTACAACAAGTGTGATTTGTTTGTACAACCACCTCTGTGAAGGCGACTTTGTCGTTTCACTGTCACTCGGTGTGGACACACTCGAGTTGATTGCGCCAGTGCTCGTATTTGCTTTCGTTTGCCGGCTTAATGGCACCGCAGTGCTCGAAAAAGTCATGTGTGCGACACACATGCCAGTTAACACCAGCGACAGTCAGTGCAGGGAGGGGCCCCCCCCCCCTGCACTCAGCGTAAAGTGATGTACCAAAGGAATTAGCTTGTCAGAGATGTTACTCACGTCCTGCCGTTGGACAATTATCTGTCAAGACTGACTGAATGACCAGACCGCGCGGGCCAGCGTTACTGCATTCCTTCTTCCGAATCACAGAATTACAGACAACTGTCCTCGTGGTTCTCATCTCCGCCAGTCCTTCTCTCGAATGATCGCATCGGAATACGCGTTAACGCTGGCAGAATACGCAATACTCTTAGCACGCCGCCCGATGGCTGTGCGCTTTCCTTTATTTTTCCGATGCTATAAGCTGGCTTAGAGGTGGTTCATAACGGGCCAGGCTTGGCACNCAAGACTGACTGAATGACCAGACCGCGCGGGCCAGCGTTACTGCATTCCTTCTTCCGAATCACAGAATTACAGACACTGTCCCTCGTGGTTCTCTCTCGAATGATCGCATCGGAATACGCGTTAACGCTGGCAGAATACGCAATACTCTTAGCACGCCGCCCGATAGCTGTGCGCTTTCCTTTATTTTTCCGATGCTATAAGCTGGCTTAGAGGTGGTTCATAACGGGCCAGGCTTGGCACNAGCTGTGCGCTTTCCTTTATTTTTCCGATGCTATAAGCTGGCTTAGAGGTGGTTCATAACGGGCCAGGCTTGGCACTTGTAGAAATTCCGCTGCGTAATATTGAATCTTCCCTGGAAGCAAAAGTCATACTCTACAATGAGAAAGAGAATTAAACGGAGGAAAATTATTTTTGTCGAAATATGCTTTAACCCCACTTCAAACAAGCTATGAAGTGATACATATAACTAATCATTGGTTTTCATAATACCAAATTAATTCTACCGTTTCGCAAAATTAATACAAATAAATATATTCTAGTTAGAGCTTAAACAAAATTTAAATGACTTGTAGAAGACGGTCTTTCTAATAGTCGCGAGATATTTTTATGCCGAGTGTACAAGTTCACGTCAGTAGAGCGGTTATATTTATTTCACAAATGCATGTTACATATTGTGTGCCAGGATGTTTCGGGTTATGCGGTGAACTGAAATTCGGGCTAGACAATCTAATATATTGTTTATCTTTATTTGTCTCGGCGATAACAAATGTTTTTTTTTTTTTTTTTTTTTTTTTTTTTAATGATTATACAGAGATTCATCTACGCGAGTTATTAAGTTCTGTGTGAAAAAAAATTTTTAAGTGTTTAAAAGTATCGCTATTGAATATTCTGAACGTACTGCGAAAGTGCGTGCATTTTATAGCTGATTTGTTTTTTTAAATCAATAAGCAAAGTAACAAAAGACTAGGTTTAATCACTTTTGAGATCAACCTTTTGAAAAATGTCACTGTCCCTAGTGNTTGAGATCAACCTTTTGAAAAATGTCACTGTCCCTAGTGCATTGTTTTAGCGGGCATATCGAGTGACATGCGCCCAGTAAAGTTGGTAACGACGGAGTGCTTTGTTTTTTTTTTTACGCTTACAAGTGTAATAATTAGCAAATGTGTAAAACATTTTTTTTTTTTTTTAAATAATTTCACAGTTTAATTTAACCGACGCGTGAATAAAGTGATCAGGCTCATGGCAAATGTTAATTTTACATTTAGCGGAAGAATACACAGCGTGCTTGCAAGTAGATCTTAAGCAGGGTGTCCAGAAGTGCTCAGTTTACCGCGAACAGCCCGTGCAAAGTTTCATGCATGCATTGTGTACTATTTACACGTTTGGTTTACTATTCAACAAGCCGCGCTGTTTGAAAATTAGCAAACTGTTGTTTGTTTTTAAACGCTGCCACATGGGTGCGTTAGTAATATTCATATTACGCTGTGCAACGTCCCTCCTGCAAAAAAGTATTAATTTAGCTTGTTTGTTTGTTTGTTTGCCTTCCCTGTAAATATTTCCTTCCGCTTGGCCACGGAGAGTCGAGTTCCTGCAGCCCTGGGTGCCGTCATCGAACTTCAAAAATTAATTTCGAACTGTAAATATAAATCGCAAAGTTGTTTTAAATGCCAGGACGAAATTGCAGTACTTTCAAAAGCTTCGAAAACGAAACGTCGAAAGAGACTGTTGTGTTTAACAGAAGCGTTTTAATTTTACGTTATACGATTAATTATGTAGTGGAAATATGTTTCCATTTTTAGGTCGTGTATAAATTTGTATATTACTCTGTATCTCGTGATAATCCATCGATGCTTTAAACTGAAAAGAAAACCACAATTTCTTTAAACAATTTTCTATTATTCCTTACGATTGCATCACTAGAATATTTTTATTCTAGCCAATTCAATTATGCACTTACGTCTGTACTTTTGAAGTTTAAAACCAATAGGCAATTTATGTGGGTATACAATATTTGGTAATTTAACATTTAATNTCGAACTGTAAATATAAATCGCAAAGTTGTTTTAAATGCCAGGACGAAATTGCAGTACTTTCAAAAGCTTCGAAAAACGAAACGTCGAAAGAGACTGTTGTGTTTAACATGAAGCGCTTTAATTTTACGTTATACGATTAATTATGTAGTGGAAATATGTTTCCATTTTTAGGTCGTGTATACATTTGTATATTACTCTGTATCTCGTGATAATCCATCGATGCTTTAAACTGAAAAGAAAACCACAATTTCTTTGAACAATTTTCTATTATTCCTTACGATTGCATCACTAGAATATTTTTATTCTAGCCAATTCAATTATGCACTTGCGTCTGTACTTTTGAAGTTTAAAACCAATAGGCAATTTATGTGGGTATACAATATTTGGTAATTTAACATTTAATCAGTTCAGATAGAAATAATATTCCATATCAAGAAATACGTCACAAGTTTTGTATATACAATCACATCAAGTAACTATTGTCAAAAAAGATATCCTAGTTGGCTCCAGAAACTACTGTGGAATTACAGGTCAAATAACACTTCAATTTTAATCTTGTAAATCTTGTTTCGTAACCAAATCGTACGGTATATGCAAAAAAAAAAGTGTAATTTTACACTAAATGTATGTGGCAGCAGTGTCTCCACTCATGTAGGTGTAATTTTACACCTACAATTTTTTTTTTTACTCTACATCCAAGTACATTTATCCTACAAATTAGTAAAAAGTAACATGTATCTTGTACAACTAATGTTACTTAGAATGGTGTAAAATTACAATTACTATGTAGCAGAAAATAAACTTCAACATTTGTGTATTTTTTTCTTCACGGCAAGTAAATTTACACTGACATCGCAATTGTAATTTCACCACTGTGTATTTCTCTTTTTTCACTTACAAAAAAGTAAAATCTCAGATTCACTGTAATTGTAATAACACAATTCCCGTACATTTTTCACTGTTTAACTAAGCAATATTACCGTCAGTTTATGTTCCTAACTTCGTCATGTTAATTCACGTACTTTGTGTGTGTATTCTTACTATTTTCACGTTATTTTACTCAGTTTTGTAACTTGGTAGTTTAACAGAGTTATAAAAAAGTTGTCTCCAAAATGTGGAATAGATAGGTATAGAATAGATACGTATATANAAAAAGTTGTCTCCAAAATGTGGAATAGATAGGTATAGAATAGATACGTATATACAAAAGCCAGCAAATCTCATCGGTGGGAGTTAAGAATTCCTTTTGAACACATAAAAGGAGTTCGAAGTAGATCGCATGTTTTAAACAAATATTTGTAGTTATATTTGAATTCCTAGGAACGTTAGTGTAAAATTACAAATACTGTGCTCGTTTTGTCAATTAAACACATAAAGAGGTAAAATTACCGAACATTTGTATATGTAAATATACGCTCACAGATAATCCAGAATGCAATGCAAGTTTACNTGACGTACCCGCCTGTGAGCTCCACTATAGCTTGAGTACGGACGAGTAAATCTAGAGACGCCGTAGGCGTCAAGTAGATCGCATGTTTTAAACAAACACTTGTAGTTATATTTGAATTCCTAGGAACGTTAGTGTAAAATTACAAATACTGTACTCGTTTTGTCAATTAAACACATCAAGAGGTAAAATTACCGAACATTTGTATATGTAAATATACGCTCACAGATAATCCAGAATGCAATGCAAGTTTACNCAAGAGGTAAAATTACCGAACATTTGTATATGTAAATATACGCTCACAGATAATCCAGAATGCAATGCAAGTTTACATACACATGGTCATTGTAAAATTACGCCATGTAAGATGTACCACTACATTGACATTGAATGTTTATGCAACGACCATGCAGCAGTAAAAATACAAAATTTTATGTTTTCATACACGGAGTGAGTGTTTTTTTTTACACATACTTCAAAATGTGCAAATAACACCAACATTATGTTTATCAAGCCATACATTCATGCATTTTCCCAAAATACTTGTAGAATTCTCTGGATTAATAAGAACATTTGTGTAAAATTACACGTACTGTATTTTTTTTNTTTTCCCAAAATACTTGTAGAATTCTCTGGATTAATAAGAACATTTGTGTAAAATTACACGTACTGTATTTTTTTTTACAAACTGCACATGCAAAATGTAAAATTACTGAAAATTTGTATGTGTTAACTTACATCTATTCCTTACNTTTTTTTTACAAACTGCACATGCAAAATGTAAAATTACTGAAAATTTGTATGTGTTAACTTACATCTATTCCTTACAGTGTGCCTAAAATCAACGTTGTTCATACATAAGGTTGTGGCATATGCCATTTGTAAATGAAAGATAATTTACTGAAAAGACTTACGTAAAGTTTATATATACGCAAAACTGATGTAATGTGTCCTGCAATAGAGTATGGTATGAACAGTCGAAGAGCGCAAGCCAAAATAATATTTTAAAAAATGTTCGGAGCAATAACAATATTTCAACAACGGCAGTTCAACCGCCCTCACCAGACGTTTTCGAAAGCATACGCTATTTGAAGAAAGAGTGCCATTTCTTGGCATGTCCCAGCGGTCTCTTCTTTTTGAGCTCAACACTCGACCCTATTCTTCAGCAGTGCGATGTAAAGATGAATAAGATGTGTTCCGAGATAAACACAGGGCCGCTTTCTTAACGTTCGCCTCAAGCGAGCAGACGTCTTCAATGCAGCGTCCCCTGCTCCAGTTGAAGAGCAGCTAGGACAATGCCAGGGTTCCCGGAAGCTATCGGGAAGGTCGTATTGTCGAGCGCGGCTGAAGAGGAGAAGGAGGCGGCTGAAGATGGAATTCAATTTCCCAGTAATTTCAGTTCAATACTGGCGCCTCATATTGAGTTGAGCGTTCGGCGTCTGGTTTTTCTTGTTCCTCCTCCTTGCCCCCTCAATATGTCGGGCCATTTTCCCGAGCTCTCCTACGGAGAGCGTTCCAAAAGAAATCACGATTCACACTTGACTTTTGAGGCGCGTTTAAGTATGTAGGCGTCCAGGTCAACAGAGAGGTTTCACGAGACCTGGAGGAAACACACGGTGCATTCCCGTATCCACGAATCACCAGCGATTCAATCAAATATTGTAAAAATATATTATTTATTAAGCTGTGATATNTACGAACAGTAGATGCCAAAGACGCGCGAGTGCCACGTTGTCACTTTCTTGAAATCCTTCGCAATCTAACGTAAACATAACTTAGTAGCGTTTAAAGTAAAATTCCAGTAAATCCAGCTTGATCGTACTGGAACTCACCCCCTCACCAAATCTTGACACTGGGCGGATCAGAGAGGCATTGCATTATACTAACGGAACTGATCCGCAGACTGTAAATATATCTATAATTAGTACAGGTTATTCTATTTACGAAAAAAAAAAAACAGTGTTAAAAACATTTCTTGAGAAATCAGTAACACCTACCGGGAGATCCTACTGTTTCTCTAGGAGACATCAGAGACAAGTTCAGTGGAGACTCATTGTTTCTAATTGTATGCGTGAACACGATACATAGTGACAACAGAACTATATTTTAAATGATTAAACATAATAAAATTAATGGGCTCACGCTTTAAAGATGCCCGGAATGTACATGTACGTGTATACAATAAAACAACTGCGCAGTTTGTGTAATTAACCTCAGGTAAAGTTAAAATATAATATATGGCACCCTTCAGTATACGCGATGATGCCTTGCTGATCGTTTAATTGGCTGAAGCAGGTGGAAACTGCTAGTTAAAAAAATATAAAAGGAATTACACTGAAACAGCGTCAGAAAAACTATACCTACGGTGTGCAATAAAATAAAAATTCTGAATATTTAAAAAAAAAACTCTTTTCAGTGATTACAGCTGAGTCTGAAAAACAGTTTACAAGCTTCTATCCCTTTATCAGGACTCTAGTTTATAAAAATGTTTTACCATACGAATTTTATCTCTACAAAAGTGATACAAAAAAGCTAAAATTCGGCACGTGCAAAGAATAACAGCGCAATTACTGCTACTTTGTGGTCTCATTCGCTCACAGCAGGCTCCATTTGAACGTGAACAGCGCCTTAGCACGCCGTGAGCAAGCGCCCGCCTCCCGGACGTAGAGAACTCAGATCTACCAGCCTTCTCTCTCACTGCTTTTATGAATGTTACGTGCAAACACAAATCAGGGCCCAATCTCGCAGCTCTACTCTATAACAATATTTATTCAGGATTCTAAATTAAACTTTTCTCTTGCCCCCCTGGGCACGTGCAGAGCGCTCCCGTTTATAAAATCGGGCCTGGTCCACAGTTTTATTAAAATTCCTCTATCCAAAGTCTGAACCACTTTACCTCACCCAGTAACCTCATCACTAGGGAATCTACAAAATTCGCGTTATTATTTGACATCAGGCTAAACTTCACAGTACTGTATGAAAAGGAGCCGGCTTCGTTTCTTCATTGGCTGCTGCATGTATGCGAAGTCTCTCCCTTTTCGACTGAACTGCACGTGATTGGGGCACACAGTTTGAGAAGCGTTCATTTATGGATGCAGAGTTTCCCAGGGCGTGTCACGTGAAGTATGGTCCAATGACAAACGTATAGAAAAGGTGCACGTGTTTTCACGTTGAACGTGTCTCCAAATAATAACGAGAATTTTGCAGGGCTGTACACTCCAGCCACCCATAAACGGTTATCTAAGAGACATTCAGTTCACACCACCAATAAATGCATAACGTGGTCAAATGTATGCTGGACGTTGGAAAATACGACACTATACAGCCTAATGTTGGAACTATCACCGATACAACATTATGGGATCAGAACTACGGCGCATTAATGCGATAGTTACCATCTTAAATTTTAAGGCCTAAATAACAGCTCTGCGAGGTGAGTCATGAATAGACAAACTTTTTGAAAAAAAAATATTACACTCGCACAGTATCAGTAATGGCAAATAAACTACATATCATTGAATTAGTGTAAATGTTATACAGTTGACGAGTATGAAACGTCTTATTTCCTCGCGGAAAAGTAAACACGGGCTGTATCGCCGCTGTTTTAGTTAAGCTTATGCGCGGCCTTACACTCTGCTTTTTCGTTAATTTTTAATAGCTCAGAAGTCTTTTCTGCATAACTGAGTTATCATTTTTCTCACAATACATTACCTTAATGCATACATTTTTATTTCACCAATAAAAACTTTAACTGTGGTATATTATTTTTTAACACTTCTAAAACAGTAGCAGGGCAAAAAAACTTCCAGCACTTTCACAATTTTCACAAGGTACTACCGAAATGCAACATAGCCTGCTAATGGTTACAAAAGTTCTGCAACACATTTATGAAAATACTGTATAATGTTCCGTGTTTTTCTGTTTTCTTTAGACCTCATAAATTAAAGCATCCTTCCGACTGCGTGGTAGAGTTAGCAACAACAAAATAAGAGCATGTATCTGCGAAAAAGGAAGGATTTAAAACACGTTTAATTTACGGTTTACAACGAAGTGTAAAAATACCGGGAGTTGAATTACAGTCGTCACACGAATCCGTGAGCACGTTAGTGTGCATAGGTGTGTCGTTAATATCAATGTAATAACACGTGATAATTAATTTATAGCATAATATTCACATTAAATATACTTTTCCGTCATTTTATGCTGCCACATTGCCTTTTACAGATTGTACTTAGATAGTTGTTCTATTTCGCGTGAGTTGGTATTATATATAATGTTAATTTAGTGTTATTTCCAAATTAATTTGCCGCCATACAACCTTAAACTAAAGATGAGGTAAACCAGATATTCGTCCATAGCGCACGTAATCAACGTTGTCTACTCTAAAGGAACACAACTGTCAAAATCGCATGGCCAACAGTGATTAACGTGTTTGTTAGTATCTTAATTTTCAAATGACAAGCACTTTTATATGAATAAAATACTTCCACCAATTTTAATTTGATTGAAATGTATTAAAAATGGATTAGAGGAAGTGTACAAACATCTCAAAGCACTTTGCTAACTAAAAAGTACCCTACCCTCAAATCCAATCTACGCCGTTTTTGCTAGTCGTATTGTAAGAAAAGCAGTTCAATGTTGTACACAGCCAGCGAAATCGGTCTACCTTATCTTTAGTCTATGGATACAACCACTTTTTTTCCTTGTTCTTCAGAATGAACTTTCCTCTTACTGGCGCTTTTCTCAATACAAAAAATTATAAGTGATACAACTTGATAAATAACCATTTCTGTATTTTGTGTTATATTTTTAGAGTTTATGAATTATAACTTATTTCCGGGTGGTTATGTGGTAGAGACAACCAAATTACTGAAGTTCATCGCCTCAATAAAGGCTATTTTTATTCGCTACTGTGTCGAATGCCTTGGTGCCCAGAAGGCTGTTGTGCTACTGTGGCTTCAGTACCTCGCGCCGCGGAGGCTGCGATGCGAGACGATTGTTACAGCCGGCTGGTCCCGGCGAGCCCCGGCGTTTGCAGTGGGACAAGCATCCTCCATCATTAATTAGCAATCAACCTAATCCCAGCACATCACGACCACGTGCGCGTCGGGAAATCGAGATGTGCTCCAGCGAATCCCCTGCAGTTCCTGCCGCGTTTCGACGTGGAACTAGTTCGCAGGCTCCTGCAGCCCTGGGTCACTTGCTGTTCATGGTCCCCTCGCACGACCATCGACACTGTCAAAGTCTTCTCCACCGATCCACACGATAGACCTTCTTCGAAGTGCAGATACAGTTACATTAATGGTCACTGGTAATTTACAGCGTTCAATTTTACTTTTGGCGCATTGCTTACAGAGAAATTGCCGTCTATTCCATCAGCATTACCTCAAAAAAACTGCAGTGCAATACATTCTTGAAAAAATTTTTTTATTACAGACTTGACACATTACGCTTATCTAGAGGTCAAGAGGTCATTAGGGTCTTTGGAACTGAAAATAACGTTCCACCGTTCCCATGCTTTTTAAATTTCTCGCTTTAAATTTATGTTCGCTGCCGCTAGAATTGAAACCTATATGTCCTTTAAAAATAAAATAAGCCAGTGAAAAATCCTGTAAAATAGATATATAGAATGCATGTAGACAATATTACCAAAATTGATGAATACTTCTTTTCCCAAATTCCACCAATGACATATCCCAATCAGTAGCAGGAATGTGTATTGGTGGAGAACTTGCAGTGGGCGTCTTCATCATTGCGTTCTTCATAATCAGTTTACGCACAGTTGAAAGTTGAATAGCTCCGGATTTAAAGAAGGGACCATAAAAAAACTTAAGTTAGTTAGATTAAATATGCACGCTCAAAAACTAATCGAAAAATTATCCCATGCATATGTGTGATTGAGAATTCACTCACCCTGGCTTTAGGTGTCTGTTTCAGGCCGATGGCTGGTTGACTGCGATTACTCTGGAAAAGAAACACAAGAGACAGAGTATAAATGACACAAGATATCCTCGTTACGTAAAGAACAACTAAGGTAACAGTTAATTGTTGGTGTTAACATTCATACGCTGAAAGTGCATCGTGTACTACTTCAAATACATGAATGAGCCTCAGGGGAAAATTTGTCTGACCTACAAAATTTTTGGTCGAATAAAAAACAGTTACTTTAAATAAATATTAGACTAACTGCGCTTTTTCTTGTTCCGAAAAAAATTATTTAATCGATTAAACTTTATATTTGGTGGGTATAAGAAAGTCAGTTTTGTTGATCATTATTTGTTCAGTCAGCAAAATATGGGTGTGTGTACATGAGAACTCAGATCGTTCCTGACGTTAAAGAGTTTGTCATTATGAGATACTGAGAGATGTGTTAACTAAGCCATTTTGCTTATCACTCCACTGGTTTACACCACAGTACAATGTTCTCAGTTCTGTCTGCATGAAACCAATTAAATGTTGCAACACAAAGATTGGTTACTGCGTAGCTGACATATACCCCATTCCACTCTTCATCCAAAATTACAAATGAAGTTATTAACTGCGAAATAAAATGTAATTTATACACGTATATAGAATTTTCTAATAAACAAAAAAAAATTGCTCAAATTATTTTACTAACCGCATAATTTNGGAAATGAAACTTTTTGGTTCATAGCAAGAAATGGTTTTTCTTGTATTCATTATTTTATAGTTTGATAAGATTCTGTAAAATATGCTGTTTTGAATTTTACAGTGTTACCTTATGACCGCCTTACGGGCTTGAATTTGAAATAATTGGAAAATTCTAAAAGTTTTTTGGTATTTCTTTAGCCAACAACTGAGAGCNTCTTACGGGCTTGAATTTGAAATAATTGGAAAATTCTAAAAGTTTTTTGGTATTTCTTTAGCCAACAACTGAGAGCAAAGAGCTTAACAACATTCTCTCAGTGAGCTATTGAAGGATTCCTCAAAAATACTTTTTCACCTTATTACCTTTTCACCTTATTAGAGGTGGAATTTCTAAAAATGCTGAAAATTAATTTAGGTATTTATTTAGCCAATTTTTCTAAATAAAGGGCATAACGATATCTTCGAAAAATTATTTATCCCTTTTCACCCCCTTTGGAGTTGAATTTCAAAAATGCTTATAATTATTATTTACATTTTTATACAGACAACCTTTCNCCTTTTCACCCCCTTTGGAGTTGAATTTCAAAAATGCTTATAATTATTATTTACATTTTTATACAGACAACCTTTCGAAGCTAAGAGCATACCGATATATCACCAGGTTAATAAGCTATTGAGGTGTCCTTGAAAATGCATTTTAACTCTTTTTCACTCCTCAGGGTTTAAATTTAAAAAAATTCTGAAACCAGTTTTTAGGAATTTATATAAGTTGTATTTTAAAGAAAACAGCATAACGATATCCAGTCTGGTTAATGAGCTATTGAGAAGTCCTTGAAAACACATTTTTAGCACTTTCACCCCTTTAATGATAACATTTGGAAAAAAAAAATCTTAGTAGAGGTTTGCACCCTAAGAGGAAGCCATTCCTAAATTTTCATGTTTTTATATCAAGCAGGTTGGACTGTGCGTTGATGAGTGAGTCAGCCAGTAGGAAACTTCATTTTATACATAAAGAGAGTTAAGAAATTTGGGTTGCGTGTGTTCGACGCGACGAACGAATAATATGCAGGGAGCGTACAAGTTTGTTTTCACATGAAAGTTCCTTAGGTGTGCAGGGCTGGAACCTATGAACATCGATCGAGTAAACCTCAAGGGGCTTCCACCGAACGAAAAATAGATGCAGTTAACTATGTCACAGCCAAGACATTAGTCTCTGCCACACAGGGAGCGTATACTTATCACCTACCAACCTGATGTACAATCTTACGGTTGTTGCAATTATATTAGTTCCCCAACGTATGTGCACGATGTGGGAAACGACGTGCC
>NQII01001095.1:484232-575758 GCA_002778355.1 Clitarchus hookeri | reverse complement strand
GAGGGGGAAAGGGAGAGAATATGCCAAAAGGTGCCAATAACTCAAATATCCCTAGTAGTAGTGGAAAAGTTCACAGTTGTTTATAAGGTGGAAAAACTAACTATGTTCTGCTGTTGTCACACAGTCCTCCACAGCCCTCTTACTCAAATTACATTCTGTCAAAAAAGTTCCTTCTTTTTTTTTGCGTCACCCTTTGTCACCCACATGCTTTATCAATACCTCTTGCCCAGAGGTTGGCAGCAAAGCACTTACTGCTTGGAATATGAAGACCACTATGCTTTACCTGAAAACAGTTATGTTGAACCACTCCTGTTATCTATTTTCTCCTGAAGTCAGTGTGCATCCAGTGAAAATTTTGCTGCAGTCTCTAGGTCTATAGTGCACTTATTTCAAGCAGTTCTAAAGTTTTTGGAGTGCATTCATTATAAATATTATTCAGCAAATGAAAAATGTCATAATTTTTTTATGCAACTATTTTTTATATTTGTAAAAGCTACAAGCATTAACCTGCATGCTATGAGGCACAAGAAGACATTCCATTATTTAATTTTTAATATGCTGGTTAATATTACATTAAATATATATCAATATGTACTGTATTACATTTTAATGGAAATATTTGTCCGACTGAATGTAAATATGAACTGTTCCTATTTTTTCTGATTTAGATACGAACTCTGTTTAGGGACAAGCTCAAGAAGAGAACTCGTTCATTTGGAGGATTGCCTGTAATTCAGTATTGTTTTCTTATGGCACTCATGATATTTGGTGGTATCTCTGTATAACATTATTGTATATATACAAATTTGTTTTTATTGTATGTACAAATATACATTGAACATAGTTAACAGAAAATAATTTTTTTAACTGTTTGTGTACTTTATTGCCAAAATAAAATTATAACCAACAATATTTTATAATTTGATCAGAATTAAAATTTTTTATTGTTATAGGTGGTGACATCCAACAATAAACAGTGTTGTGTATGGCTATGCATGAGGTGGTTTAGTGTTGTTCATGGCTATGTATGAGGTGGTTTCCCATACACACATGACTAAATATTTATCAAAATAAATAAAAGCCATTCATACATGACCTTTCCATTGGGTGTGGTTTTACCTGGACCACTATATAGTTTATTCCACAGCCTTAATGACAGCCAGTATTTTGTAACTTGTAGTAAACATAATTGGTTACTTTCTACTTAACAAAAGCCTGTATTAGTTGATTGTATGGGCAAGTAGAGATGCAAAATAAATACCCAGCCAACACAGTGACAACCTAAGTACTTCCCTAGGTCATCCTTTGCGGACGACGAGGACATCCTTAGGAAGTACAAAACCAGTCCTTTCTTGTGCCTTATTTGGGTCTGTTGACCCCTGTTTGGATGCCCTATGGCGATCCTGTGAGAGACAAAATGTCTGCCAGATACTACCTATGGACATCCCAGGGACCGCCAGAGGAGATTCTTTCAAGGACTGCCATAGGACATCCCTTCAAGGACTGCCAGAGGAGATCCCTTCAGGGATTGCAAGAGGACATCCCATCAGAGATTGCCAGAGGACATCCCTTCAGGGACCACCAGAGGACATCTTTACTACAAGCTGGCAATCAACAGAAATTCTTGGTTTTGTCAAATGTTTCAAAGAAAATCAATGTGCTTTATTTCAATATGAACAATTCAAATATGATTTTCGTATTTAACTGTTTAATTCATGTACATTATTTTTGTTGTGATACAGCTTTTCTGGGAGATTTGGATGTGTACTCAGTTGCACAAGTGATATACTTGAGAACTTAGAATACCCATTAATAATGAACCAATTTGCATGGCCTTGATGTATTGTGTGTTATGACCCACAGTGGAAGTTAAAGGTGTTTTTTTTTTCAGAAGCATACAATTGTTATTACTGTACCAAGTATTTTAATTACCATGTTTGTGTGATTTGACTATTTGAAACAGCCCCTAAAAGTTGTTTGCAATACTAAATACTACATATTCACACATCTACTCAAAGTGACAACAATGTGCAAATGTACTTGTGTGTGTGCGATGTGGATGCTTTCTATGTGTACTCTCCTGATTAATCTGTGCTGACTTATCAAAACATTTCCTACTGTAAGAGAATATTTACAATAATGTGTGTATTATTATAGGAATTAATATGCATTGTACAATACACTGAAGAGCCAAAATGTCTGAAGGTATGCAGGAGGCATTTCACACCATGAATCCTGCAGGGCAGTCCACAAATCCATAGGAGTGCGAGGTGAGGTGGTGGAGATCTGTTCTGAACAGCATGTTGCGAGGCATCCCAGATATGCTCAATAATGTTCATGTCTGGTGATTTAGGTGGCCAATGGAAGTGTCTAAAGTCAGAAGAGTGTTCCTGGAGCCACTCGGTAGCAACTCTCGACGTGTTGGGTGTTGCATTGTCCTGTTGGAATTGTCCACGTCCGTCGGAATGCTCGATGGACATGAATGGGTGCAGGTGATTGGACAGGAAGCTTACATATCTGTCACCTGTCAGAGTCTTATCTAGATGTATCAGGGGTCCCATTTCACGCTAACTGCACACGCCCCATACCATGACAGAGCCTCCACCAGCTTGAACATTCCTCTGTTGACATGTAGGGTCAATGGATTCATGACGGTGTCTCCATACCCGTACACGTCCATCCGCCCAATACAATTGGAAATGAGACTCGTCAAACCAGGCAACATGTTTCCAGTCATCAACAGTCCAATGGCGGTGTTGGCGGGCCCAGGCAAGGCGTAAAGCTTTGTATCGTGCAGTCAACAACGGTATATGAGTGGGTCATCGGCTCCGAAAGCCCATATCAATGATGGTCCGTTGAATAGTTCGCACGTTGGCACTTTTTGATGCCCCAGCATTGAAATCTGTGCCAATTTGAGAAAGGGTTGCACGTCTGTCACGTTTAATTATTCTCGTCAGTCGTCGTTTGTTCCGTTCGTTCACAATCTTTTTCTGGCCGCAGCGATGTTGAAGATTTGATGTTTTACCGGATTCTCAATATTCACGATACACTTGTGGAATGGTCGTATGCAAAAATCCAAATTTTATTGCTGCCTCGGAGATGCTATATCCCATCTCTCATGCGCCGACTATACCACCATGTTCAAACTCACTTAAATCTTGATAACCTGCCATTGTAGCAGCAGTAACCGATCTTTGCCAGACGCTTGTTGTCTTATATAGATGCTGCCGACAGCGTCACATTACTCTGATTGGTTCCATACCTCTGTTATTTGTATACGCACTCCTATACCAGTTTTTTTTGGCTCTCCAGTGTAATTTGCATGACTCATAATAAAATCACTGGGTTGCAGAGATTAGTTAATTAATTTGGATGATGTTATGCGATAGGAAATGTTGTTTGGTCTACATAAACTTCACCCAAAAACCAAGAAGACATAGACAACCAAAACACTAGGAAATATAGTTACTGTAGTGTTCTGTTTACAAACAATGACCCAATCTTTACCCTATTTTACTTAAGCCATTAATGTAACAAATTAAAAATTATTGATATGTGTTTATCCCTAAAATATTGTAGACTTATGCAGTAATCTTTCATGTATGAAGGTTAGCACTTCTATAAAATGTTTGAAAACATGATGAATTCCACTTTATTTTTACTTCAATATAAGTCACACCCCCAACAAGATGTTAAAAATGTTTGAACCTCATTAAAAAGAACAGATGCATGCACAGAAAAATAATCAACAAAGTCATCAATGCACATATGTAAAATTATTTCTTATGCTCACAACACAGTTAAGTTAGAGGCCCTTTTTCACTCTTGAAATTATGCCATTATAAGCAACACAAGTTGTACACTGAAATTTCCCCTCGTTCCACAGTACCAGACACACCTGCTTGCCAAAATTGTATTTTGAAGCGTGGAAAAATTAAACCAGCTACTGCAGCAAATGCATCCTGGTAATATTCCCTCTAATGACAAGGAAAAAAGAATGTGGTTCTTTAGTGGATGCTATTTATTCACCAGACACAAAAGAAAATATTTTTCACTGCATGACACTAACAACTGCAACATGGAAAATGAATATACATAGTAAATATTATGCAAACAAATTAGGAGATCCACTTTATCTTAAATAGCATTTGGTCAAGATGGCATTCTACATCAAGAAGTATGATCAATGTCCTACATGAAATGAAAAGTACTTTTTAAGTAAAAAGTCTTTATTAAAGTGTAAAATACAACTTATTTTGAGTTTCTTAAAAATGTTCCGTTCCACTCTTTATTTACTCATATTCTGCATTACATAATAAATACTACTCTTCACATTCAACATTTTTCCATGTGAATTCTCTTAAGTTCATTATTTATATTTAAATATGGTTTATTCAGATTAAATAGATAATGAGTAGAAACCTGAAAAAATAGCATTTGCGATAAAACAAAAAATAACGCAAATTTTAGCATTTTAGTGCGAATAAAGCAATTTTCCCCGTTTTACTTCAAATAAAGCTATTTTGAAAATTTACACTGACCTTTACTTGAAACTAAACCTATATTCGCAGAATGAGTGTTACACAATGATCTGTTTTGTTGCTTTGACAACTAAATATGGCCAAAAAAATGCACTTAATACCCAATTAATGTTTATATCACGTTTTGTGGTTAAGGTTAGGAATACTCGTCGCACTGTTTACCAAACGTCCGCCGTCTTCGTTGCAGCAACTAGTTATTTTTGAGTGTTAAAAATTTTGAATGTCTACGTGTCAATAATTCGTGGATCACATTTTGTAACTTTCTTTGAATGACACACCCGTTCCATTATTTTTTTTCAAGCACACAGTTCAAAAATATAATAATTACCAAACAAAAGTGTTACTGTTAAGGTAGCAGGAATTATTACAAGGTCTTGACGACCATAGAATACACGCGGCTAGAAAATATTTGACAGGAAATCAGAATGTAAATTAGCGCTCGAGTTAAGATGAAATTTTCATCACTGCTGTAGAGACCTGAAAATTTAGCAAACGCTATAAAAGCAAATTTTTACATAAAAAAACAAAAAAATTAAAATTTTTGAGAATCCTAGCTGTAATTCATGAATTGTACAAAATTCTGTAGTATTTTCGCGAATTATTGTTTTATGTCACATAGTAGCTTCTTATGCCGTATTTTGTGTTTTTTTTTTCATATTCAAATACGAACGCATGCAGAGTTGGTCAGTAGATTTCTTTGATTTATCACCATAAACTAAAACGTGTTTTACTTTCCATAACGTGTGTTTATGGCCATAAATAACATGACGGCATGTGATGATGCGTCACTTTGCTCACTAGGAAACCTAGCCGTTGTAATGTTCACGTCTACCAAGCACCACGTTATCTATGGAATTCGCGCCAACTAGCTTGCTGAGTTTGTTTACATTCATAGCATCTTCACATTTTATCCAACAATTATTTATTTTTCACAAAGCGGCATAGCGGTCAAAAATGTGTTTTTATGCATTTATTTATGTAAAATATATTTGTAAATTGAATTATCACATATTTTAATCTTGTATTCTTCCAGCTAACTGTATTTTTTATCATACATATTTTCTGTAAATATGTGCGGTAAAAATGATACATTTTGAACAAACGAATGTTTTGTAAGCAGGCCTAACGAAAAAAATCTTTTGTTGAAAGTTCAGATAGTTAAAAACATAAAGGTAGATTTCTCTAAAAAAAAAATTTCTGTTCGTACAAGGCACTTAAATAATTATTTTTTAAACAATCTGTTCTAATATTATAAATGCGAAAGTGTGTTTGTTTTTCCTTATTTCACGTCGCAATGGAGCAACAGATTGACGTGATTTTTTGCACAGAGATAGTTGGAGGGCCGGGAAGTGACATAGGCTACTTTTTATCCAGAGAAAATATCTCATTCCCTTGGAGAAATTCTTATTGGAAAATGAAAAAGTACACAAACTGAATAACAATGCAATGTCACAACCGAGCTAAAGATCGACGTAATTTCTTGCACAGAAATAGTTGGAGGGCTGAAAGGTGATATTAGCTACTTTTTATCCCGAAAAAATATCTCATTCCCTCAGGAAAATTGTTTTAGTGAAAATAGCGCTCGGGGTACAATGCTGTGTCAATATAAGTTTTTAGTGTGAGACGAAAGCACAATGTCACACAAAAAAGCGATAGAGGCCCTAAACCAAACTCTACAGGATATACGAAACAATACAGATATTATGGGAGGAATGGTTGTATTACTGGCTGGTGACTTCCTCCAAACTCTACCGGTGATTCAGAGGGGCACACCTACAGATGAAATCAAAGCCTGTCTCAAGTCATCAAGCTTATGGGCAAATGTCAAGGAATTCAGCTTGACGACAAATATGAGAGTGCACCTTTACACTATTAAAAATTGGAGATGAGCGGTTAGAAACAGATGCCGGAGGCTGTGTGTCATTAACGGGGGATTTTAGTAATTTGGTGCAGAGTGATGCGGAACTGATCGCTAGCGTTTACCCAGATATACGAAGAAATATAAATGATGACCAGTGGCTATGTAAAAGAGTGATTCTAGCACCAAAAAATTACATCGTTAGTGCTCTGTTCTGTGTTAAATTCTGTAGTCCACACGAGCGGAGCCGCGGGTACAGCTAGTGCTTTTATAATTGTGTATAAATTGTTTACATTAGTCTCTTCATGAAACAGTATGCCCTTGCCAGTGCATTGTGACCGTTGTTCCAGGTGTTAGGCAGAATACAAAATCTTAAGTAAGAAAATGTGAAATGGTTTTCAATGTTGTCTGTTGATAAAGGAAACCAGTGGTTTTGTCTTAAAAATGTGACATATTTTTTTCTGGGAGTTAGGTATTTTTGCAAGGAAATAATTGTGAAAAAAAACACTGCTTTTCAATAAGAATAACACTGCCAATTTCAAGTTTTACGAATAAAGTGATATTTCTCAAATTATGTATGTCTTTATAAAGAGGACATGAAAAAATTGAGCAATTCTCATGCAGAAACCTGCATTTTTATAGCAAGAAAATGACAGTTATTTGTGACAAAAATAACATCATTTTTTTTCGAAAACATAACACATATTTTTGGGGGAAATAACACCTACTTTTTCAGGTCTCTAATAATGAGGTATCATTATCAATGTATTGAAAGGATGTAAACTGCATGAAAGCCTTCATGCATAAACTGGGGTTTATTAAAAAAATTTTAAAACAAGCATGCCAACCAGAAGTGCTTTACACTTTATAAACTTACGAATAATTTATAACCATTTCAGAAGGGTTGTTTTTATTTCAGCATATCAATATTCAATAAGTTACTGTCAAATTTGAAAAAAAAAAAAAAAAAAACTATGCTCATATAAAAAGAATCTTACTGAAAGCACATTAAAAATGTACTAAGAGAAAACATTTTTTATACATTGGACAAATTCTTTATTTATAAATTGTATTGCATGGTTGGCTTCCTTTTTATTTGTGAGTTATCTTATGTTGCAGCAGATCTATCAACTTTAAGTTATAAAATTCTTAGTGTATATTTTATTATTATTATTATTATTATTCCAATTTTTTTTTTTTAAGAGTTCTTCTTTTCCATTATTTTTAACCATCAATTTGTTCAGGAAATGTTTTCACATAGGCCTATTGGTCCTATAATTCTGTGTTGCATTCTATTACTTTGTACTACTTATATTCTTATTTACCACTTGACGAACCCTATATTCAGAGAACTTTATGATAAGTTACTGAATCAATTTGGTGATTATAATAACTAATATAACTCTACACTCAATGCATTGTGGACAAAAGTTATATATTGCAAAAAGANTGAAACAAATATAAAACTAACCAACATTTAGTTCAACATGTAACAGTGGCAGTAGACTCTCAGGAAAGTGACCCATTAAGTCTCTTTGAGTAATTTTGAATGGGTGAGCAATGAGAAGCAGTTTTCTATTAACCTATTCTCAATTACCCGATCCATTTTTTTTAAATATTGCAGTAGTACTCAAAAGTTTAAGGAAACATGTGTTATGGAAAACAAAACACCACCACAAATTGGGAGAGTGGGGGGATATATATATAAAAGCAGTAGACCTACATCTGAAAGGGATTTAAGTAAGATATTTTGTTAAGAATTAAATACATATTATTCAAAATATGTTTATTCAGTCATGATATTTACAACTCCTACAACACTTCCCTTCATTTAGATTTATTCCTCACTGGCTTTAACAGTTTTTTTTTTATTATGTAATTTTAACCCAGAACAGCTAAGTTGAGGTTATTAATGGAAGCTAGTATTCCCAGTTCATATTGGCTTGCAGAAATTATAACTTACAAAAAGCAATGGAAAAACATTCTACTTGTTATATTATACAGGTTTCAGTGTAGAAAAGAACTAAAGTATAATGTTAACAGTTATTTATAACATAATATTTGTTCTTATTTTAAGTTTTCTTTGATGTTTATATTTTAACGTAAAATTATTCTTTGCCCCATATAGTTAATTTATTTTGCATAAATGTAATTGTAATGGTAATTAGGAACCACCCATTCATTTTTAATTGGTTATATGACTTACAGTAATTCCTAACTTAAAATTTAAATAATTGATTTGTAAAGACGAGTCGTGGTTGTAATAATATTTTAATAATTTTTATTGTGATAAATACTTTTAATTTTATTTTGATTGTAATTAATTTTATTATATTCTAGTTTTATTTGTTTGTTTTTTTCCGGGAGTATGTTTTTTTATGGCTGCTTTTTGACGTATTTGCCGGAAGTAGTAGCTTCTGGGAAAACTTTCAAAAGTTTCGGACCTGAAATTTTACATTGGGGAATTATCCCTATAATCCCCGATGCCATCATAAAATAGTTGGCTAATTAGAGTCCCAGAAGCGATTTCAGAGTCTAGGAAGTCTAGCCATGCAAGAAGAGGGCTAGAACTTCTAAGAACAATTTTGTTGTAGTGTTTTTTTACCAATCCTGTGAAGAAGATTCATTGGCCTAGACCAGGCGCTATAGTCTCCATAGTAATGGCTCTGCTTCATTGAGGTGACGCTGTCCAGTTTACTAGGCCGTCCAGTTTACTAGGCCGGAGGGGCCCGTAAAAGCATTCTAATGTGCTATCGCAAACTGTAAATTGAAGTTGTATGTATTTAACTTAAAATTTCTGCAGGTTGAAAGTGTTTTGACACATTTAACGATTATACCCAGTGGTCCAGCTCTTTGACCGTCGCTATACCGGACAAATCAAATTAAACCCAGAGAGAACAGTATTAATTGAAAGTGAGATTTTTACAAAACATATTTTTTTTTACTAGTAGTAATTTTTTTGCTAGTGGATTGTCATTTGGATTTAATTGTACATCAAAACTACGTCAGGAGATTTGCGAGACGCAATTTATCTGAAGATTAAAGTTACAGCTGCACTTGATTTATTTTTATTTCATTTTTATTTTTTTAAATTAGATTTTGAGTTATTACTTATTGTAAGGATGGTGGTTATCTGAACGTAATTAAATTTTTATTCAATTACAATAATTCAATTTCAGCCAACTTTTGAATATAATATTATTCCACTCCAGAGTCAGCACAGTATTTACAAATGGAATTTTCTTTTTAGTTTGATCCAGACATAATGCAATAATAAATCGTAAAGCGGAAACCCTAACAAAATGGCTTTGACAATGTGGGGCGATCTACATTATGCAGAGAAGCATTGAATCTTACAGTATAAAACAATTTTGTGGTATTATTTCTTCAAAACAAGTGAAGTATTACTTATGCTGTGGTATTGACTTATAAATTAATTTTCAATAACTTAATAACATGCATACACTGTGGCTCTTAGAATTGCAAAACACAATATCGCTAATATATTAGATATGCTGAAATGAAGTTTCTTCCATATCTTAATTTAACATTAGTTATTAAAAATGTTACAAACCACTGAGAACAGACATAGAAATTGTTTACATATCATGCAAGAAAATGTAAATGATATAATTTGGCTAAAAATGGAAGTTACGTGTCTTTTCAATAAATTACTTAAAGGAAAACTGACAGGGTTAATGATTAAAATTTAATATTTAAAAGATTTTAAACATAATTAAGAATTAAATCTAAGCTAGGAGATTTGTATCTTGCTATAACAATGCAATTTAACATACCTAATTAGTGCAGCAAACTGTTGTTAATGAGTAACTGAAGAGAGACAAAAATGACACAAGCAAAAAGAAATAAAATAAAAGTTTACTATGGATCTTTTCTGGTTACTGTTAAGGGGACAGTTCTAAGAATATTTTTTCCATTTTGTTCCATGCTATAAATATTTTGTAGCTACTGCATCATAGCATCAGCTATGGTATAACTACTATTTTACAATTTTCTAGGGAAAAACATAAAGGGGGTAGAAAGTGTAACTGAAGGAAAACAATCAAACTCAAAGACTATCTTGAGCAGTTTATGTAAATTACTGGGGCACTACAAATACTAGTTTAATACATTAAGCTGCAAAATCATATAATTTTAAGCTCCGTTTACTATCAAGGTCAGTTTTTGTAGTAATGTAGAGATTTTTCATAAACATTAAGCATTTGTTTCACACCACTGCCTATAAACAGTAACTGGTATCCTTTATTTACTTTGGTCTATTTACTGGAATATTAAGGTTTATCTGTGCTGTATCACATTTACATTATCCTGTGTATTTGAGTGTAAACATTTTCAGGAGTGACACTATTACTTTCCAATGAAATTGTGTTGTACACACACTATTGCACACTCAATATTTGCATGAAATGTGTTCCAAACCAAACTGTAATGTATAAATTTCCAAATTTTGTTCACCATATGGATTGAAAAAAAAAAAAGGAAACTATATCAAATTGTAGTGTAAATGGTAGAAATTTAATACACTGAGAACACTGGAACAATTGTGCGAACTACATGAATTGGTATATTTAAGGAGAAAATCTAATACAGTAGAGCACCCCTCAACCGGAATCGTTGGGGGAAGGGCTATTCTGGTTGTGGGAAAATTCCGGTTATGGGAAATGAGGGTGGGATGGTGTGAAAAATAACACATTTTTAGTCTGAACTCGTGTATATGTGGCTCATAATTTTAACTTAAGAAATCGATGAGTGTAAATTATTAGTTTTATCCTTAAAGTTACAAAACCATTTTAAAAAAACACTACTTACTGTTTATGAAATGAGAGTCATAAAACTCCCGGCGCTGTGTTAATGACCTTCATTCTCAACAGTCTAGCGGGATTTCTTATTTCTCCGCGTGCGTGTCTGCCTGAGTAAGCGAGATCTGGATATCATGTAACTGTTTGTGTTGACGTGCATCTGATAAAACTTCCCAAAGTATAGTCAATTTCGTTGACAGTCTTTTCCCTTACTGCATGGCACGTCGGCACAACATACATTTACAAGAGCGGGGCTGACTATAGACCTAGTTCACAAAGTACCGTATTTAGGCATGTATAGGCCGCACATTTTTACAAAAAAAATTTCAAAAAGTGGGATGCGGCTTATTTACGAGATATTGGCATAAAAAAATTTTTCCCCTAAACCATCTTCAGAAATTTGCCAACAAACAACACTCTCTAATGCTTTAACTTAGTTTCTAAGGAAGTAAAAAAAAATTAGAAATGACTAGCTTATCACTTGTGTTTAAACGCGTATGGGTCGCCTGCCTGTCCTCGACTATTCTGCTATGTATCACCTCCAACCACCATCCAGCTTGCGCGTTTCCTTTCTCTTTTTTCTTTCACCCTCTCGCTTGGCGTCCTTCCTTTCCACCACCACCACCCCCTTCACAAGGCCGCAACCGCAGCCGCCCAGCTCCAAGCAAGCTTGCTAGCTCCCTTTCTTTTCTTTCTCTCTCCGTCCTCCTCTTCTATGTTTGTCACGCTCTCTCTCTGGTTGAATGAGTCAGCCAGCAGCAGCTGTGTGTGTGACGCCGCATGCTCACATGCACCATACCATTGTCTGCCCGGCAACAGCCGGCCGAACTGGCAGGCTACGTACGGCGCACATGTCATGCAATTTAAATGCAGTGTTGAGGCATTTTGACATAAATACAAAAGTTTTATTTACGCAGAATACTGCGCTGTTGCCACTTTTCAGCAGGCAGAGGCAAGGCGGCGCGACAACGATAACATTCAACGGAAAATTTATTAGTTTGACGTTGCCAGTTTGCTGTTGCCGCACTAGCGCGATGAGGCCCGGCAATATTTACGGGAATACAAAAATTCAGTGCAGCCTATACTTGAAATATTAATAATCTCTAATTTTTCATCAAAAACATTTGGTGCTGTCTATACACGCCAAAATACTGTACATTTACCCTAACATGTTAGAACACTTAATTCTGAAAGTCACACCACTAAAACCAATGGCATGTGTCACACATTGCCATTAGTCACTGTCAATTGTGTCATTATGCAGCGTAGCTGTGCCACTTGGGCTGGCTCTCTCTTCATCAAGCAGCTTGTTTACCAGCTAGCGGGCATGTACAGTCTGGTGTGAGCAACAAAAAACCTCTCGCGAGCGCGGGAAAGTTATGGCACAACCTTGCGATGTTTGAATTTTTTTGGAAAATTAGTTCCGGATAAGGGGAGTTCCATTCGAGGGAATTCTGGTTAAGGGGTGCTCTACCCCTGGAAAATCAATTACACCTTTATTTACGCCATTAAAATAATTACCATATATAAAACTACCAGGCAAAGTATTATTCCCATTCACATTTTATTTTTCAAATTATCCGCACTCAAAATGTAAAATTTTTGAACTACTTTGTAAACAATGAAAACTGTTTCCTTTTGGCTAACATATGTATGACATGGTTGTACATGTTTTGGTTTCACCATCTTGGCATTAGCATGCAAATGTATTGTTGGCTGGCTATCATAGATTACAGAGAAACTTTGAAATAGAGATGAAATTGTTTTTGAAATTTATGTATCTTGAAATATTTACTGATAGTTTTAACCTGATTTTGCTTCAATTGTTGCTGCCTTCATTGATGTTTGAAATGTCGGCATTTCAATACACCATATTAGTACAACATTAGACAATAAATTTAACACTTGTAGGTAAATATTTTATCCAAGAATTTTACTCACATGAATAATTACTTTTCTTTTAAACTCATGATGTTATGCTTAATTTAAATATTTTCCTACAATTCTCAAAAACATTAAGCTTTTTTCAGGCACAGTTGAGTTGAGTTGAGCAATTTGGGTGGCTCTTTTAACAAGGTCTTGAGAACCGATGAGGGTAAAATGAGGTGAGAATTGGGTAAAATGAGGTGAGAATTGCGCAAAGCTGGATTGCAAGGGTAGAAGAAATGAGAGATCCCCAAGAAAAATCACTGACCACCGTCATTGTCCAGCACGATTCGCACTTGCAAAAATCTGGGAGTAACCAGGCCAGGGATTGAACCTGGTTCGCCTTGGTGGAAGGCGAGCAGTCTAACCGCTCAGCCACCATGGCTCCACAGGCGCGTTTGACAAACATTCTATTTCTGTATGGTTAGTTATGTTATTTGGGTATCCCAGTATTTTGAAATTAGTTCTAAAGCTAAGTATAAGATTAAGCATTTATAGATTAAATTAGTGTGATATGGTTTTTATTATTAAAAAACATTTAACACATAGGCCTATGTAACCAGTATAACAAGAATCAGATAGCCTCAAAATTATGAAGCAATTTTCAATGATTACACTATTAGTATTTATATCTGACAAAGAAATAGTTTTCATATATTAATGGAGTTATTAATATATGAAAACTATTTCTTTGTCATCTATAAATACTAATAGTGTAAACTTTGAAAATTGCTTCATAATTCTGAGGCTATATATATATGTATATATAAATATAATAAAACATACCTGAATTAAGTCACATTATTAAGTTTTATGAAATGTTGCACCATTGGCAAGTATCACATTGTCTGAGAATTGAACTTGGTTTGAACTTTGGCTTTTAACATGGTGGCTCAGAGGGCAGTAGTTGATGCGCTCCTCATTACAGCAACCTCTTTGCTTCTCTGAACTCCCTGCTTCTTGGTGTCATCTGCTGGGCTCAGCTTCTGCTGTGCTGGGGCAGGTGGGCGGCTGCTCTCCTTCCTTGACGACCAGACTCGTCGGGTTGGGCCGGGTAATCCTAGCTGCAGTTCAGTTGGGGAGGCGTGGTGACTGTGCACTTAGTGGCGGCAGGGCGCAGGTGGGTGTTGATCGATGAAGGGTAGGACTGTGTGTAATGTTGTTGTTGTTGTTGTTGTTGTTGTTGTTGTGTTTTTTTTTTTTTTTTTTTTTTCTCCATAATTTGGTTTTGGTGCCACTTTCTAAATTCCTTTTCCATTACCTATTTCACGAACGTACACATTATGTTTGAAGCCCTTGTTGCTGTTTGAGTCAAATGTTATATTATTATGACATGCAGTTGTAAAGTTGCATTGAACCCGTGTGGATAATGTGTGATTGCTTGCTTGAGTCACTTCCGTGCCTCCCTTAATGGAGAAAATTGAGGTTCGTAGCCACCTGGATTTTAGGCGTTGTGATTGACGTCGGCTTTGCCTCCTTCGCAGACACATGTGCATCCAGTACACACGTGCATCCAGTACACGTGTGTACTTTTGATAATCCAATGATGATAAATGTCTTGATGTGGCCTTCACTGTTTAATTGTTAGTTTAGCATAGTCTTTTGTGCCATCAACCACACTCTGTGCTGGTGTGTTGATTCTGATCATTTTGTATATTTAGGGTTTAGGATTGTGTTGCTTGTTAAATGTGTGTAGGCTATTCACGGCACAAACTGCAGAGGCGGTATTGCTGTGACGTTGCGAGGTAGTTGCAGGAGCGCACGTTGTTAGTTTGTCAAGTGCACCTTGGCAGTGTAATTTGAGAGTGGCGTTGCCTTTGGGTTATAACATGTCCTTTCACATGAGTACGCAATTTTATGGTGCTTAAAGATAAGATGTATATTGGAAATTGTAAAGAACTCTACTTGATGTCTCTTGTTGTTAAAAGGTATTTGCTGCCTGAAGGAGGCAGCTTGACTTACGGCGACTGTATTTCCCCGTGGAAAATTGACAATTATATCCAAGCAAATGTAACTATACCTGTTTCACTGTCACTGATGGTATACTTATTTATTTTGAGAGAGGTTGTTTACCATTTTGTGCTTTGCAGCATTTGCCTCCATTTAAGTCACAAAACATAATTTTGTATTTTTGGTTAGTTTTTACCTTATTCCTCCTTTGCTTAGATTGACTTTGTCTGTATTATCTTGTTTGTCATGCAGTACCCTTCCGGCAGCGTGTAACAATGTGGGCTGGAGCTGTAGTACAATGTAACAGAAATTTTTTTGTTAGCCATACAGGCACCAACTTTAAATAAACATTACCATGTTACGAATTAGGCCAGTCCAATTACGGTAAGTAAACAACACATTTTTTAAATGATGAAATGACCTTCACACACACAACATACACTTTTGTCACAAATTGCGTAGTGTTTTTACAGAGCTTACTACATTTAAACAAACTTCACACTATGTTTTTTCGCATAGAATATTAGCAGGTATCTTATCAGGAGTATATTTTGTTGTACTTTTGCTTAGTGGAACTATGCAACACTTGCTGATGTTTGGTGATGCAGCAATAACGTTAAAATCCTCCAAAACAACAAAATGTTATAAAAATCCCAAATCCACATGTAACCTGCAATGACATCTGCATGTTAACAAGCAAGAAAAAATGTACAGTGACATCACATGCACATCAACATGGCTATGTCCATTTTTCCTGCGCAAAATCGTAGTATTCATAAAATGTTATTCTCTATATAGATACACAGCATTAAAAAATGGACCACAGAGCGAGTTTTGAAATTTATCATACTATCACATGGTAGGCAGAAAAAAAAACCTTTTAAAATGAAATTTAAAAGCAATTGTTGCATGTTTTTAGTCACACCAATGTAACCGTTTGTAATGTAGCACCCAGGTAAATGTTGAGAAATAACTGCGTTAATGTAGAAATTGAAAAGTTTTATTAACTAGTATGAAAGAATTCTGTTACGCATTTCTTACTACTTATATAACAGAATCAATTTGATTAACATCAGGACATACTTCTCAGTAATACTCAGTAGACAAGAACATCTCATTGAACTTGGCATGTATATGTCTACACAAGCAATAAATAAATAACACAAAAAAAATGATTTCATTTATCCTTCAAACCACTATTTAATGAAATGAAAATTACCTGAAGGTAAAATTTGATTGAAAGAAAATATGCTGATCATGAAATATTTTTAAAACTGCTAGTGTTCTACAAAATTTTTTTAATGAAGGAAAATAAGTGATATATCTTACAACCTTCATATCGAAGGTAAGGAGAAGTCTGCCGTGTCAAACGGCCCCATCCTTCAGGGCAGCAGAAGCTAACGGCACCGCAGCAGTATACAGAAACCTCTCGTCGTGCTTTAGCTCTCCATGATAGCAAAAATCAGGCGACAACCTATGTCTTCCCTCCAAAATGTATGCCAGAATATACCGGATGTTCACAAACAAATGATGATAAACACCAGAGGGGGGTAGATAAGTACAAATGGAGCATATTTCATCAACGAACCAATAGTCTAATGTCCGTAGTTAACCTGCTAATGGCAGGGGGTGGGTAGACAATCACAATAATTATGCTACAGCAGTGCAATGAAATTACACTTTATTTACACATTTGGGCTGAAGGCATGGTGACAGATTGTCTGTTCGATGTGTCTGTTCAAAGTGTCTGTTCATACTGTCAGCCACTGTAGGCCACACAGGCGGTGCAGCGCTGAAGCATGTTACTACGCACATGAGCAAAGGTTTCCCTGGCGTAATGAGCTCATCCCTCGTGTCAAGTAGTGTTACATACGCCATCGTTTTGATGTGGCCCCACAGCCAGAAGTCAGGTGGTGTGATGTCAAGTGAGAATGGTGGCCATGCTATGGGACCTCCCCTACCTATCCACCAGTTCGGGAAATGCATGTCGAGGTGCCGACGAACAGCAATGGTGAAATGAGCCGGGGCCCCATCCTGCTGAACCACATCACCACATGAGCATATAAAGGAACTTCCTCCAAGTATTCTGGTTACATGTCCTGCAGGAACTGTAGGTACAAAGCACCTCCGAAACTGCGACAGTGCGGTACTGAGTGGTATTATCAGGCACGCAGACCTGCGCACAGGTTGGTTACAATATGGCGTACACAAAGTTGCATACCTACCCCTGCTCATTGCCACTGCCCATTGCCACTGCCATTAGCAGGTTAACTATGGATGTTAGACTATTGGTTCCTTGATGAGATATGCTCCAATTGTACTTATCCTACCCCACTCTGGTGTTTATTATCATTTGTTCGTGAACATACAGTATATTCCTTCCTGGAAAAGATAAAATATATTGCCTTCAGGAACAATTGCAAAATTTTAAGCAGCAAAGAGAAACGAAACTATGACAAGTGCTATGCTAAAATGTAACACTATCATGTCACTTAAAATTTCCATGAGCAAAGCAAAATAAAATATAGGATATTACTTTACAAAAATTTTAATAACCACAAAAATTCACTAAAATTTTTGCGATAGTAACATTAACATTACTATAATTATTGTTACATTATAACTAACTAGGCTATCTGGGGCTTCAAAATAAAATGCTGTATAATATTAATTCATTAAACATTTTTAAAAAAATTACAGAATATAAGAAAGTTATTCACAATATTATGTTTTCAACAATGTATTGAAATTAAATTCAAGGGAAAGTAGGAAATTAGGCGTACACTGTAATAGGTTAACAGTGTTCCATCAGAACAAATCTAGTTTACGTAACACACACGCAATACAGACCTTTGAGCATGAACCTGGAATCAACATACACTGAACATCATTTGAACCACGAGGAGACATCTATCATATGTATTCCTGGCTATATATTAACATCTAAATTCTGTGCTTAGGAGGTGTGTGCATCTACATCAAAAGTAATTTTGAATTTGAAGAACTAGATATGTCAAATTTGTGTTTGGAGAAGGATTTTTAGTTTACAGCAGAATCTATAATAGTATCAGGAAATAAAATTGTACTTCTGGCTGTTTGTAGGTCACCTTTTGGAGGTTTAATTTTTTTAGAATATTTTGAAATTGTGCTTGCCAAGTTTTTTAAAAATACTAAAATAATAATTTGTGGTGATTTTACTATAAATTTTTTATCAGCAAGTTTACAGCTTCACCAGTTATTTTGCTTGCTCAATACATTTCATTTAGTGTATACAATAGAATTTTCTACTAGAACTGCTAAAAATTATTGAACAACTCTCGGTTCAACAAACTAATCACACATGTTTATGAAGTCATGCCTCGCTACAATTCTCTTTCTAATCATGATGCACAACTTTTACTCTATGCCTACTCTTTATTTGCAGTCCTTCACACAACTATACTTGTGCTTGAACCCCTACTTAATAGTACATGTATTCATATGCAAATACACATACTTGCATCAAATATGTACCTATACACCAGGTAAACAGACTTGGGTAGTAACATTTGAAATTCAATAACTTGCTGCTTATTTGTCAGTTTGTGTGAGCCACCGAGTACTAAGACTCAATGTGATAAATTCTATTTCTTGTGAACATATTTCAACAGTTTTTGTATAGGCCCTATGCATGATTTCAAGTATTATTTCCTCACCCCTTTTAATCATATTTTATAAATGAGGCTTTTCCTAAATGGAGATATATGCTTCAGATTAAGCAATTTTTTTTCTCATCGTCCAATTGATGTAAAATAATAAGGAACTTGGTAATTAAGTATTTTTTCAATTTACTGTGAAATAACTTATGACTTCAACTGTATAAGGTCACTACGTCATTTGTTTAGAAATTGGATTCATTTAAATTTTTAAGTTAAGTGGGTGGGGATAAAATACCTATTTGCATTTCTAGTGTGGTGATTGCATACATCCTTATTTTTCTTATATTCAATATGTATGTTCAGAAACAAAAATATTAGTAAAATTAAATGTATATGCCTGGTAGAGTTAGAATTTTAAGTTTACTAAACTGGTCTACAGGATTAAATTTTCCTTAAATTTTATATTGTCCTTATTATCTTCTTCTGCAGGATAAAATCTTTAAACCAATCAGGAGATGTACCCCAAAAATATTATTCCGTATTTAATGATGGAGTAAACAATAGCAAATTACATGGAGATTACTGTATCATGAGAAGAAATAGATTTTATGCTATTTAAGGCATAACATAAGGAACTTAATTTCTGACAGAGTAACATTATATGTTTATTCCAATTTAGTTTGTGATCAATTGTTAATCCAAAAAGTTTTGCATTATTGGTGTTTACTAAAAATTTACTATCAATACTTAAATAAAGTTTGTAATTTATGGTGTTTTTAAATGGGAAATAAATTACTGAAGACTTGAAAATATTAGTATTAAGTAATTTTCATTAAACCACTCTTATAGTTTGGGATATTTTATATTCAAGTTGATCCAGTGTATCTGTTATTAGTATTATATAAGTATACAAACATTATAGTATCCCCCCTGGTTATGTAGACTGGCAAATCATTCACTAACAATATGAACAACAAGGGACCCAATACAGAGTCCTGAAGAACACCCACATCTACTTTTCTGTATTCTGATTTACAAGCGCTTTGAAAGAAATTTTTACTAGAATACTCAACACAGTTCATTTGCATTCTATCAGAAAGATAGGACTTTATAATATTATTATTAAAAGTATTGAGGGGGGTGGGGGGAATCAACTGTTGTGCATGAAACAAATATCCTTACACCAAAACAATATGTGATCAGGATGACTTTTCAATAGAAGCATGCAAGTCTTGTTTTACTTAGTGGGCATTGAAAAAACTATTACCAAATGTGTAGATCACCTCAAAGTACAGGAACACATGACTTGGATAAAAATATCCCAACAAGAAAATTACAGCATAATTATTTTAATTGTTGTTTGCAGGGCTAAATACAGTAAATACTTTTGTTACAATATACACACTGAATGCACTGAGATGAGCTAGGTATATGTTTGTAGTTTTGTACAACACTGCAAGAACTGAACACTGCTTTATTATTTATATTCCTTTTGACCAAAGTGATTTGCATACCTTCTGACGGAACTTGAATGGTTTGAACTAAACTTTAGGCACCAAAATACAAAAGTAAAGGACATGCAGAGTTCTACTCCTTTATTAATATTTTAAGTGCCTTATAATTCTAAAGAAATAATTTATATGTACCCTCAAATTGCACCAACGTATTTTATTGTGTAAAGAAGGAGTGACACTGTATACATATTGTCCATAAAATATTGTACTGAATCTCTCTACATGCTTTTCCACATCCTGGAGACTATGATTGCTCGTACAAGGTTTAAGGCTCGCCATCACCTACAATATTGAATTCTTCCATTTACTGCTAATTGTAGGGTAATGTGAAGTAAAACTTAAAAAATTTAATTATAGATGTTTAACTATTTACCTTGCCTTGCTTCAGTGACATAAATTCAAAACGATCAATGTATAATTTTATCACAAATAGCAAAATAAATAATTAAAAATTTTAATGTATGCTTGACATGTTACATTTAACAAATAACAAGTAATTAAAATTATGTACAAAAATGGTAAACACTCGTAAAATGTAAATTTTCTATAGCCCAATATTCTCAATATTTAATTTAAAACTGAAATTATTACATGAAAACCAATAAATTCTGTATAACTCATAATGTTGAGCATTAAGGAATTAAAATATACTATCATAAGCTCCCATGAACGTAATAAACTTTATTTTGTTTACTAATCTACGTGTTAAACCTACCGTGCAAAATTTGTTGGTGGCAACTATAATTTGTTAGATAATTGCCTATAATATATATAATACCATCTTACAAACGTATGCCACTTACCTTACTTGGTCCAGCTGAAATTTGAATAAACTTGTATGCTTCTTCAAACAGTTTATCGCTGAGCAATAGTTTGTCCCACATAGCAAATTTCTTTACAACTTCCGTACAGTCACTTGAAAAGTACTATGAGAGAATATTTGAAGCGTACGAAAACACTCGACTACTGTTTCGAAAACAAAAATTGTGCAATAAACCCACTAATATTGCATAATTCACTGCATACATAGAAATATGCATTGCAAAAATGGCATCACACAAAAACAACAGTCCAGTCAAGGTTGTCCATAGGAACTATTGTATGTAAATCTACCGGATATGTTTTTTTTTTTTTTACCCAATTTTTTTAACTATGTGATTTTATGGAATTTCAAAGAATGTTTTGGTATAACATAATCCCAAGCATCGTTTTTCAAAGGAGCCAAAGACGACAATGGTTTTTTTTTTTTCAAGTTGAAAAACACTTACAAGGACATATTTTCAATGTTCATATCTGGAATTGAATACGTATAATGAATAACATGTTTTGTTACAAAAATTGGAAATATATCTTGTACTTGACTTCATGTTCAGATATGATTTCATCAGCCCAGTCAGATCGCATCGGCCATCGATGTTGTGGTAAAAACCTTCCACTAATTTTACCGTATAGTCAAACTCAATGTGGATATTGAGGTACTCGTCTCGAATGAAAATGAATTCCACATTTTCATAAGCTGGCAAAGAGAGTAACACATGGTACTTGTTCACTAGTGTCTTAATAAACAATATTGGATAGGCATGGTTTTTTTTCAAGATCAAGAATGAACACTCCCGTAGCATTCGAATTGAGCATTTGTGAATGAGGTGATTTTTTTGGTCGAAGGCACTAAATACTTTCTGAATTGGCTCGAGTTGAGTTAATCACAGAATTCAGTTACTCTGTTTGTGTAATGGTTGGGTAAAATTTCCCAAAATAGATTGTCGATGTCCTTGTTATTAATCATGTAAATAATTTCCCCGGACTTGGAAATTTTATTAGTTATATACGGCCATATTCCACAAAATGCAGATAAGATCCCTCATGAATGGGTCAATTTGAGAATTGAAAATAATCTCCATAGTGTACGAATAGGGGTCTCATGTTCATGACTTTGGGCGACTTGCCGATGAGTGGATAATTTGGCTCTTCAGTGGGGCATGATAAAAAAAAACAAGTGACGATAAAACCGGTTGTTTGATAGCAAGTGGGTATTCGGGAATCCATAAAAACTATAAATTGATCAACAGGTTTACCTGTTATACTTTGAAAGCATAACCAATCAGAGGTTTGGTGTTCCGACCTTCGACTTTGAGTGTGTGTGTCTCGTTGACCAACAGGAAGGATGGCATTTCCGAATCTTTGACTATTCCTTTCGGCAATCGTCCATTATTGTTGACTAATACTCGAATATGGCAGTGATGTAATGCAAATTGTTCAAATAACACTCTATTGTGCTATTCTAATTTTGTGAACCGACTATATTGCTGTCTATGCTTCGACCAGTCAGGGCATCGATCTTGCATGGATTGGGTATTTTCTGTCGTCTGATGTCCATGAATCAAGATGCAAGAACCCCATCCAAGTAACTGTGTCTGATTGACACAAAATTGACATTACCATCCTGCAAGATTTCAAAATATTTTGGTCCACCTCGTACAAACGAACAGAACTGGTGCGGAGATTCGCATTTGCACGTGATTTTGTTGAACGAATGCCATTGTGTGGAATTGTTGACTTTGGTCTCCTTCGAATTGAAGGGAAAACCCGAAAAGATTGTGCAATCGGCATACAAATTCGCAGATAAAAAAATATTTGGGTACTGGCAGTTGCAAATCCACAAGTACTGACCGTTCCCATTGGAGGCCAACTTCCACCACCCGCCATTCTTGGTGGTGCATGTGCATTGTCCCCTATTGTCCTGATAGATGCTGTAACCTTTGTGCGAATGTATGTTGCTAGGTATAGTCTTTATATTACCTGTTTCTGGATCCATAATGGCGACATCAATCTCAAAATGATGGCAAGCCGATCTACGATCCTTGCAATTCAGACAAGCCAAGTGCAATCCGGAATCGCATTAGACCAAATTATTGAGTTTGCACTTGTCGTTTTTGCTTTCTAACTCTAATGTATTGAAGATGGGTATTCTAAAATTCGAATGATGACATTTGGTTGTAAGTAAAGCATTTTGGAATCACAAGTACACACAAACGAGGACAGGATAAACATGATGACCAAAAAGTATAATTTTCTACTTAAAATAATTTGGAAAGGTTGTTGGAAAAAATCACTGAAAAAAACATTTTATTACATTGTTGACTTTGTATTTTCTTTTGTACTACAAAAAACATCAATCAACTACAGTGAAATCCCGATATTTCGCATCCCGATTATTCGTATATCCTACTAATTCGTACAAATTTGCCGGTCCCTTGAGAAAATCCCTTTAATTCGTAAAAAAAAAAACAATGCATTCTGGTCCCCTCGATAATACGTATTTATTTTGGTGCTCGACCTCAATTAAAACGTCTTATAATTCTTATTTACATCTTAAAAATCTCGTTAACTCGTAATTTTTTTAACCCTAGAGTGTACACCAGCTCCAGATTTATGCAATTCGGGCAGAGTATAAAAGACCGGAAGGGTACTGAGGGACGTAGGAGGGTTTGAAGGGCAGGTAATGACGCCAATTAGACTGAGGCGATGTGTCTGTGATTCCCAGAACTAAGAGGTGCCTTGGTGTCCGGCCTAGGGTTATGAGAGGGGAGGAAGGAGCAGAGCGAGTGAAAAGTTAGGCAGTTTGGTCTTAGCCATGTCTCCGAAAAGAGCTAATAAGTGTCTTTCCATTAGAGAAAAAAAAAAAGAAATCATTAACGCCGTGGCCGGAGGTGATAAACAAATTGACGTGTCCAAACGTTATAACGTTACTCCTTCCACAATAACATCAATTCTGAAGAACAAGGACAAAATCGCCTCCCAGACATCGGACAGCAAAGCAAAGCGCTTTAAGACTTGTGAGTATCCACAACAAGAAGATAATTTTAAAAAGTGGTTTGCGCAAGCACAGAATTTGAATGTACCAGTTGGAGGAAACATTTTAAGAGAAAAAGTAAAAGTTTTTGCAGAAAAAAAATGGGAATTAAAGACTTTCGTGCAAGTGATGGTTGGTTTGATAGGTTTAAAAAAAGGCACAGCATAAAATTGAAGAAGCTTAGTGGGGAAAGTGCGAGTGTATCGGCCGACGTTTGTTCTGAGTGGAAAGACAAATTGGGAGAAATAATCGATTCTTATGACCCCAACAACATTTTTAATGCCAATGAAACGGGGTTATTTTATAAGTGTCCCCCGACCGATCAATGTGTTTTAAGAAAGAAAAGTGTCATGGCGGAACAAAAATAGTAAAGAACGTGTAACCATATTGTTGGCCGCCAACATGGATGGATCTGAGAAATTAAAACCGCTCATGATAGGCACATCACCCAAACCAAGATGTTTTAAAAACAGAAAAACTTTTCCGATGACCTATCGTGCAAACAAAAAAGTGTGGATGACGGGCGAATTATTCAAGGAATGGATACGATCAGTGAATGCTGATATGGAGAAAAGGCAGCGAAAAATTCTGCTTTTCATGGATAATTGTACGGCCCACAACAATACCCCACCGCTCAGTCATGTNGGAATGGATACGATCAGTGAATGCTGATATGGAGAAAAGGCAGCGAAAAATTCTGCTTTTCATGGATAATTCTACGGTCCACAACAATACCCCACCGCTCAGTCATGTTAATGTTGTGTTTTTGCCTGCCAACACTACTAAGTTGCAGCCTCTAGATCAGGGCATAACTAAAATGTTCAAAACCTTTTACCTCCAGGAAATAGTGATGCAACTCCTTGACAGCATCAGGGATTGGAAGGATCATAAAATCACCTTATTTTCAGCCATGAACATTGCTCACAAGGCGTGGCAAAGTGTTAGCAAAAGCACAATAAAAAACGGTTTTCGTGCTGTGGATTCACGAAGGTAGAACTTTCATCAGCAGTTACTGAACAGGACTTAGAATGCCCTGTGAATTGAAATCGTCTTCCTCAAAATGAAGAAAATTCTATAACGTTTGAAGATTTCGTCCATGTTGACGATGGCCTAGCGGTAGCGGGGACTCTAACTGATGACAAAATTTTGGCTCCATCTCAGGACATTGATGGTGAAGGTGATGATGAAGATGATGTGCTGACAATTACACCTAAAGAGGCTAAACAATACATCAACAACGTGCGCCATTTCTTAGCAAAATTAGACGTTGGCAATGAAGTATTTTCTGCTTTGAACATGCTTGACAAAGCCATCGACAATACACGTCTGTAAGGCTTGCACCAAAAAAAATTTACAGATTTTTTTTAACGTAAATTTTTAATGTGTTTTTTATTGATGTAATTATTGATTTATATATATACAGTACATATGTATACATAATATGTAGCCATGCGTTTATCATTACATATTCAAATTTGCATTAATCTCATTATTATGTATTTTTTCTTTTTTTGATCCCGATTATTGGTAATCCCGCTAGTTTGAATATCTCAATAATTCATATTTAACATTCAGTCCCTTGACAATACGAATTATCGGGATTCTACTGTATATATGTAATAAAAAATTAGAAACTGTAGAGGGGGAAGGCAGGTGAGAATAGAGCACATTCGAATAACTTGTAAACACTGTTATATTCTGCCCCATATAAGAAGGCCACTTTTTGACAGCTCGGCGAAAGTAGCGCCAGTGTTTACATCTGACTACATATCCTTCCGCCATCAGCTGGTCCGTCACGTTGGGGCTGCATTTTTTTATCAACAGGCTGTCAGCTAATCCACTTCTCATTGTACTGTAATGCTAAACAAATTTTAAGATATTTTAAGACTGATATCTGTCTAAAAATATAAGTAGGTTATAAAAGTAAAAATATAAAATGTTGCAAATAATTAGATATTGATAACTTTTTTTAATTTGGGTTAAAATTTGCGAGACGGTCTGTTGTATCTATTATTACACTTTGGACGTTATAGCTAATATATTAGAGTTGGAAATTTGTGATGTGGAATAACGTTAGAATTGCTTAAAAACTATTCACGCGTGTCTACGGAATCAAGGAGATGGGTTTCGAGAGAACAATATGGCGTATAATTTACGTAGACGAACGATTACCGGCCGAATATAAATGACTTGTACTCCAAATCGTTGTACATGAAATATATGTTACTTTAAAAATTATGCAGAGCTCGTGGAAAAATATAACTATTGGCATATGTTTGTAAATTCGTTATATATCGCGCAGGAAAGAGGTTCATTTCTGGCTGGTAATAGCTCGCAGAATATCCGATAGATAGCGCGCAGCATGTCACGGCGAAGTTTTGAGTAACTCTTTTTATGGTCAACAGATAGCGTATTTTTAAAAGTTGATAATTCTTATGTTACGGGCTGGAAATATATTTCAAATTCGTGTCGTTTCGTCAAACTATTAGAAAAAATAATTCAACAATATTATGCAATATTTCTGTATGCTTTTGGAATTAATATCATGGACGTGTTGACAGCAAGGTTGAAGATGGATGATACAACGTGAAAAAGCTTTCTGAAGTTAGCACAACTTCAGAAAACTTTTCCATGTCGTATCGTTCTATTGTACATTTCATTTTGATCACCTAAACATAACTACATTATCACGAAGTTTAGTTTTTAACACTAACAACCATTGTTTTGTGACCTCATAAAATAAAATGTATTAATTAAACTTGGAACTCTTTCTTNGAAAGAACTCTTTCTTATCCACATATTTTCTGCTTTTCTGATGTGCATCGGCAGTGCACTCAGAATAGCCAATGTAATTTTAACTTTTGTTCATTCGTGCATCAGCTGATACAGGATTTTGTAAATGGCGCTTTGTTTGTTTCGTATACATTAAGTTGCCACTCACTGACTGTCAGAAAGTGGCCTTNGTGCATCAGCTGATACAGGATTTTGTAAATGGCGCTTTGTTTGTTTCGTATACATTAAGTTGCCACTCACTGACTGTCATAAAGTGGCCTTCTTATATGGTATGGAGTATATTAGGGGGGGGGGGGCAAAGGTTGGTAACTGCTGGAGGGAAGTCCCCAAATGTTCTTAACTGTATGGTCGGTGAAACAGGATTGAGATGCAATACTGGTGGAGGGGAGCCTGAACGATGTTCCTTGCCAGATGGTCTTCGATACTGGAGTGACCATAACAGTAGTAAGATGAGACATTCTTGNATCGCCCGACGACACACGGGATGATGCTATTTGACTACAGTAACAGGCGAGACCATGCCGGCTAGAGGTAAGAGAAAAGTGTGTTCTTGAAGCTAGGTGAATTTAGCATAGAGCACGGTATTTACATAGCAGTAGTAGGAGATGAATAACTTTGGGCCTTGATATACTATGTAGGATAGGGTGCTGTATCGATACTCAACCTGGTGTGCTAAGGGTAGGCAGTACAGAGTGGTGGTGTCAACAATTAGCTGCCCAGTAGTATGTGGTCAACCTACTGAGGTGCCCGCTTCTAGTGAAATTTTCATTTCAGGCAGATGTAAAGGAAAATTGGTCAGGTGTTTGCGTCTAATTGATCCAGCAGAGAAGTTTGGCATCCTGTCAGGTAAAATTGTTGTAGCAAGGAATTTGGTATCTTCTAATTATAAAAGTTTTCCAGTTAGAGTGATAAATTTTACAAATAGCGTTATTCGTATCGAGGACGGGCCGTGATATGTGTTTGCAAGCAGGTCACACCGATACTTCAAAATGTTCCAAAAGATTCTAGACAACAAATAAAATAAATTCTACCAGAAGTACTGGATGAACTGCTAGTATTAACAAAAAATATTTTTACTGGTGCCAGGAGAAGGCTGTCTCGGAATTACTGCAGAGAAATAGGGATGCCTTCTCCTGTGGACCAAATGATCTTTGAAGGACTGGTGTGTTCTGCCACCATATAGATAGAGGAGATGCCAGTCCCATAAAACAGCAACCAAGACGACTGCCACTAGCTTCGCATGAGGCAGTTGAGAAAATTCTGAAGGAAATAAGGATCTAGATGTGATAAAACCATAAGTTAGTCCATGGTCATCGCCCACAGTTCTTGTTAAAAATAAATATGGCTCTCTGAGGTTTTAAGTAAATTATTGCCAGCTTAATAATGTAACAAAGAAAGGTATTTATCCACTTCTAAGGATAGGTGACGAGATTCGTCATTGTTTTCTACTTTGGACATGAGGAGTCTGTATTGGCATTGCGAGGTGGCCCCAGAGGACCAAGAGAAGACTGCAATTTGTGTTCTAGGGAAAGTAACCTGGCAGTTCTATGCTTTCTGGGCTAAGTAATGCCCCTGCCACCTTCGAACACTTGATGAAAAAAGTTTTGCCTTTAGATATACACTGAGGTGACAAAAGTCAAGGGATAGCAATATGCAAATATACAGATGGCAGTAGTATCGCGTACAAAATGTATAAATGGGCAGTGCATTGGTTGGGCTTTCATTTGTAGTCAAGTTATTCATGTGGGAAGGTTTCTGATGTGATTATGGCCGCACGATGGGAATTAACAGACTTTGAACGCGGAATGGTAGTTTGAGCTAGATGCATGGGACATTCCATTTCGGAAATGGTTAGGGAATTCAACATACCGAGATCCACAGTGTCAAGAGAGTGCCGAGAATACCTAATTTCAGGCATAACCTCCCACCATGGACAACGCAGTGGCCGACCGCTTCCACTTAATGACTGAGACCAACGACGTGTGCGCAGAATGATCAGTGTTAACAGACAAGCAACACTGCGTGAAATAACCACAGGAATCAATGTGGGACGTACGACGAATGTGTCCGTTAAGACAGTGCGGCGAACATTGGCTGTACTGGGATATGCCAGCAGAAGACCGACTCGAGTGACTTTACTAACAGCACGACATCGCCTGCAGTGTCTCTCCTGGGCTCGTGACCATATCGGTTCGCTTGGTCAGATGAGTCCCGATTTCAGTTGGTAAGAGCTGATGGTAGGGTTCGAGTGTTGCGCAGACCCCACGAATCCATGTACCCAAGTTGTCAACAAGGAATTGTGCGAGGTGGTGGTGGCTCCATAATGGTGTGGGCTGTTTTTACATGGAATGGACTGGGTCCTCTGGTCCAACTGAACCGATCATTGACTGGAAAGGGTTATGTTCAGCTACTTGGAGACCACTTGCAGCCATTCGTGGACTTCATGTACCCAAACAACGATGGAATTTTTATGGATGACAATGTGCCATGTCACCGGGCCACAACTGTTCGCGATTTGTCCATCGGACATTAATGGGACATAATGGAGAAGTCAGTTCGTGCACAAACTCCTGCACCGGCAGCAGTTTCGCAATTATGGATGTCTATAGAGGCAGCATGGCTCAATATTTCTGCCGGGGACTTCCAACGACTTGTTGAGTCCATGCCACGTCGAGTTGCTGCACTTCGCCGAGCAAAATGAGGTCCGACACGATATTAGGAGGTATCTCATGACTTTTGTCGCCTCAGTGTATGTCAGGTTAACCTAAATTACATTGTTGTGACAGGAATTACATTTGAAGAGCACTTATCACACTCAGACACACTATTTCGTAAAGTGGCCGCGGCCAATTTGAAACCGTTTCCTAAGAAGTGCAACCTGTTCCAAAAGAAAATAAATTTCTTGGGACATGTAGTCTCGGCCCATGGAATCGAAATAGACCCCGAGGAAACAAAAGCAACAAGAAATGTTCTGACACCAAATGACAAAACTGAAGTGTGGAGTTTTCTGAGATTATGCGCATATTACCGTCGATTTGTACCTGGATTCGCCACAATCGCCAAGCGACTACGTAACTGAATGAGGCTAAAGGGAGATTTCATTGAATCACTGAGTGTGAAAATGTTTTTAGTAATCTAAAGAAAATTCCGATATCTTCACCAGTCCTGGCTTTCCCGAAATTGAGGGACACTGATGCTAGTGATGTAGTCAATGGAGCTTTGTTTTATCCAGTCCAAGTTGAGAAGGAAAGACCACTAGAATATTTCAGTAATGTGTTGTATAAGCCTGAGAGAAATTACTGTGTTACACGCGGGGAGGTTCTGGTAATGGTGATAGCAATTTTACACTTCCGCACCTATATTTATAGCAAACATTTTATTATCAGAACCGACCATGCTTCATTATGCTGGCTACTAAACTTTAAGAACCCCAAAGGTCAAATAGCCTGGTGGATACAACATCTTCAAAAATATGACTTTGAAATATAGCACAGATCTGGATGCCTTCACAACAACGGAGATGTACTGTGTAGGAGGCCATGTGGGCCATTTGTCGTCATTGCGATAGCCAGGAAGAAGAGTGGTGAACCGCTGAAGGTATGAAGGACAAGAATTCAAGGTTTTTATCTTGTGGTGGGTCACCTAACTGGAGTGATGGGGGTATTAGGAAAGATCAAATGAATGATCTTAGTTTGCAGCCATTATTAAAATGGAAAGAATACTGGCTGTCTGTCAAAATGGGAACAGATATTTAGCCTGGACGGAGCAGTCGAACCATACTGGACACAATGGAATTCCCTCCTACTGAATAATGGTGTACTTTACAGAAACTGGGAAAGTAATGATGGAATACACACACGATTACGATTACAGTTGGTCCTTCAAGAATGAGTGTTCCCGAAGGCTTAAAAGAACAATAAAAAGTGGGAGCCAGAGGGCACTTTTGTGTTAATAAGACCCTCGACAGAGTTAGACAGATTCTACTGGCTTCATTGTCGGGAGGGCGTTGACAGGTGGTGCTGCTTGTTCGACCCCTGCACCACGAGGAAGGGCCCAAGGACCAGATGACAAAGTCACCTCCATAAATATAATGTTTGAGCCACATTCGTGAGGATGGCAGTAGATATTCTGGGCCCCTCGCCTGTCGCAGAGAGAGGTAATCGGTATCTACAAGTGGCAAAATATTACTTTATTAAGTGGCCTGAGGTCTGTCTTCTCGAAGTTTGGGGTGCCACTAGAACTCCATTCTGATCAGGGAATAAATTTTGAAGCTGTGGTCTTCCAGGAGGTAACAAAGGTTCTGGGGATGAAAAAGACTAGGACTACAGACTTACACCCTCAGTCGAATGGAATGGTCGAGAGACTTAACCGAACTCTTGAGCAGTACCTTTGGATCTTTGTGGCAGACAACAAAAATAACTGGGATTCAAAGGTACCATTGTTTCTTCTTGCTTACTACCCAGCAGTTCAAAATTCCACATGGGTAACACCAACAAGGATGCTGTTTGGAAGAGAGTTATGCCTCCCTTGTGATCTGCTTTTTGGCCGACCGACAGAAGAGGAAGCTGCAGCCCCTGATTATGCCAGCGAATTATGTAATAGACTTGTTGGCATTCATGATTTTGCTTGACAGCACCTAAAATATATAGTGACAGGATGAAGACGCAGTATGATAAGATAATGTCGGGCGAGGTATTTCAAGAAAGACATCTGGTGTGACTGTACAACCCATAGGTGGTAAGAAGTACTGCCCGAAGCTACAGAAATGTTGGGAAAGCCTTTACTGGATTCTGAATAAGATCAATGATGTGGTAATTCGGATTTGTCATCAAGGCTCTCTGGCGAAGACGAAGGTTGTTCACATCGACTGACTTGCACTCTACGAAGGACCAGATATATCATATTGTGTTTGCGACGAGCAGACTAGAGGAGGGGGGCAGTGTTACAGGCAGCTGCTTTGCGAGCCTGTGAGTCATGAATGATTTATTGTACCAGTTTCAACCCGAGACACAGCAGCTTTTTTCACAAAGAAATGTTTACAAAGCATGCCTATTATGCCTATAATTGTACGTGCCACTCCCGACCTTGTGTATCGGGTGTCTGTGAGACATCTGAAGAATGCTCTGCATTGCTGACCTCGTTTCTCTCAGCATGACTCGGGGTATATCGAACCTTCCAGATGGGCAGGGCGACTGGTTTAAAAGTGTGTAGGGTCCCCAAGCCGGGTGTTTATGAGTGGCGATAGACGACGAGCGAGACGAGCGGCTAGAGAATTGACCAGTGGGAGGAAAATCTGCGACTGCGAGCATCAGCGCAGCGAAGAGTACGACTGGCAGACTGAACTATTGGACTGGGTTTGTGAGTGAAAGACAATACAAATGATGGCAATAGACAGACTTAAAGTGTGTTAATGACAAGTTCTGTAGATCAAACTATTTCTTATGAGGTAAGTTTATTTTTGATTGTTTATGAAACAAATATTTTGTTTAATTTTGATTAATGTTATTAATTTGGCAGATTTAAGTAGTTACTTGACTATAACTAAACAGACATTAAGAAGGATGTTAATCAGAGTAAAAATTGTCATTAATAATAATTGTTCTCACAGAGAAATAAAAAGAGTAATGGTGGAGATATATAGTTTAATGCTGTAAATAATAGCTGTGTGAATAAATTAATATCAAATTTAGTTCTTTTATTTTTATTAGGACCTCCATCCCTCACGAACTCAGATACGCCCCTCAGGCATCTTGTAACAATATATATCTCTGTGGCTTGTTGCTAAAAGGGCCAATGTTAACTCGTTTTCTCATGAGGTTACGAAATATGAAGCAATAATTTTAAGCATATTATTAACACACGAATTAAGCATACAAATGTCATACTAGGTGTTTTTGATTATGTACAGTGTACACTTTACCTACAGTATTTTTTATAATTTTTATTATTACAAATTTTGAAAATAAAATTGACATTAACCCTTTTACAACACAAAAACTCTTATTACATTGGCCCTTTTAACTATTCTGTTTAATTCAATTTAAACATTTTCAAATCCTTAAATTGTTCATATAAACATACAGCACAGGTTGAAAAAATAATTTAATACTTGAACTTCTTAATGAAGCTCGCACTCATTTTTACTTGAAGTTCTGTAAAACCTTTCTCATAAACATACGTAGATAATTTTTTTAAATTCAAGTACATTCAATGTCTGTTTTAAAAACTTCATATTATTCCTCTTCTTATATACTGTCGGCTTCCTTTTCGGAGGTTGCTTCTAGTGATGAAAGGAAGGCACTGTATTACAAACGGCTATTATGGGGATTGAATTGCTGCAATGACGTTAGGACTGCCAACTATGACTGAGGAAGAGGAATCTGTTTACCAGCCAATGGTTTCACATTCACAATATTAATGCCCAATCGTCTTTATGATTGTTTTCTTGACAGGTCCAGCATTTTGAAGTCTTCTTCTTCTTGGAAATCATACTTGTTAAAAATCTGGCCAAGATGTGAAGGACTGTATTTCATACATTTAATTTTTCGCCACAATACGGGCTCGCCTTTTGTGCTTGTAGTCCTGTGAATGAATGTCGTCTTCAGGATATCTTTGAAGAAGACAAACACGTTCTTCTCGACTCCTACGACAGTATTAGGAGACTTGTGATGAATCATTCTAATCAGGTTTACCCAGTCTCGAGGGAGCTCAATGCTAAGGGTTGTAATTTTTTTCCTTTTCTATTGAGAGAACAAACACACTATTATTTTTTTTATTCATCTATACCTTGAGTTTGGTTTCCACACAAACATGATTTAAAATAAGAAAAATAAATAATATTTCCCCATCGCAAGTAATATGACACAATACTGTGTTACTATTTCACTTTTGCTCAGGTTAACCAACAAAAATTTATGTGACATTGACGTGGGGTCAGTTACCAGAGCGGGTTGGATGTTGGATTTTTGCCCGGCGCCATAGCTCAGTGGTGAACTAATGAACAGAGGGTCGCATAGTCGATGGCCCAGTGTGCCTGGTGAACCTTCTGTCAGTTATTTTCTTGGATGTCGCGTACTTACAGTTGCTCTCTTTACATAGGATGGCAAGACTGTCGGCCATCACGTACGCCTGAACTATATTACTAAAATGGCTGGTAATGCTAATAAGGTTGCCCTACAATGATTTAACACTATTTCACTTGTTGAGTTGTTTATTCATTGTCCTTTTACAGATGAATAAATGTATGAATGATATGAAAAATGGCCTCAGCCCTTACGCAGCGAAAAACACGTGGTTTTATGTTGAAAACGCGATTGCGTTAAAAACTCTCCAGTGAGAGTACAGTGGCTCTCCCCTTAGAACTTTACATAGAATACAAATTTCCGGTAATTAATCTTATACTATTGCAGTTAAAAATGATTTCAGCCTACATGCCGGTACTGAGGGCCTCGCGGAGTGAGAAACTTACGCCGCCTGTCTCGTTCAGGTGCTGAGATGAACTGGGGCGAACATGGAGTCGGCTTCTGCCATCAGTGGCGAAAGCCGAAGCCAAGTGGCGAAAAGATGAAACACAACATAACACTGAAAGATGATTATGTGATGAAAACTTATATGAATTAAATTAAAACATTAGAAAACATAATGACTCTTTCATAAATACACTTTTAAAAGTTGTTACATTATCTCATAAATGTTTGTATTGCACTATTGATGACACATCCGAATTACACTAGCCACAGCATTGCCAAGTATACCTTGAAAACATCCCTGGCTGTGACTGTGTATGCGACGGCGGTCTTTTTATGTTTGTTGAAATTATGAACACTTATAAATTACACTTTGTAGCACTTTTCACCCTCTCTCTGGCCTACAATCCAGTTGGTGTGGTGTAGCTGGTGCGGTTGAAACGACTGTGGCAGTCAGAGTGGGCACAAAGGAGCTCGTGAACGTGTGTTTCACGTCAACATGATATGAAACAAAACTTGATTGTTATGTGTCACAGTAGCATTTCTGAGCTATAAGAGAAATTGTGAAACTTACGTACCTCATTTTCAGTAACCATGGAAACTATTTTCGATGCATGAGATGCCATTCTAACAATGTGCTAAACATGCTATTTCAAAACAAACTAATTAGTTATGACATGCCAATGTCAGGGAATCCAAATGGCCAATCTCAACTTTGGCATTTGTTACAAACTAAAGATTTTTAATTTTCAGGGCCAATGTCAATGTTGGCCCTTCTTGCAGGCATTTCAAAGAACAATATAATAGTGATATTGACTCATAAATTTCTATAATTTCCATACATATTACAAATAAAGAGCCCACTTTGGTATATGAATTACTACATAATCTTAGCACAAACCAGCACACATTAACTCAATACTGCCATTTTCTGACATTGGTGCTTTAAGCACTCAGCCACAAATGATATATATTCGTATATAGGTAATTTTCCCCTTCGTTCATTTCCCATGCTCTTCTCTTTGAAGAGATGCTTGCTCTTGAAGAGCTCAATTCAGACTGATGTATCTTTCCAGATTTCGCACTTATATTGGCCAATTTCAAGGTCATCGTAACTGAGAAAATAATGATAGAGTCATCCCCATAGAGAACTAGATTGACGAAAAAACAATTTGCAAACACAACCTCATTCATAAATCTTGGATCTCGGTTGTTAGGGGTGGATTTAGTTTATATATAAATAAGAAAATATCTCACTTGCGATAACCATTTGAAATCATGAGTTATAAACATGCACTTAAGCGATGCAAGGACAAGTTTCCGAATGGGTCTCCAAATCCCCCGAAATGTAATTCACGAAACAGAATTTTCAATAGAACAACATGTTACCCATTCCGAATTTGATCAATTTGTCGAGAATATGAAACCTACACTGACAAAACTTTAGACAGCTTACCGAACCAAGGTGATGAATGATTTTTTCTTGATCGTTTTAACTTCCTTCTATGATGGAAATTCATATCAGAAGTTTGAATAAGTCCGATAACGTGGTTTGTCAACTTAAAATTTACATTTGCAGACAGGTCGAACATAAGTTTTACAAGGACGAACTTGTGCCCTTCAGAAGGAACGAGGCCATGAAAATCAAAGTTGACATTTGCGATCTGAATTCCATAGCTTTGGAGCAGATATCGCGAATTGTTCTTTATATGCACAGTGATTGCGAGACTGGGAAATGGGTAACGTTCTATCACATATGTGACTAAACTTCTTTACACAATGTATATGGGGCAGGTGAGGTCCGCGATTACAAAAAAAATTTCAGCACTAGTGCTTGGCAATGTAGCCATCGAGTACCTGTACAATCATGGCTGGGAAAAATTGCCAGTGCGCACTTAAGACAAAAAGGCATATGACAAAATTGATATTTCTTGCAATCTGGTGTGGTAAAGGCAGTTTTGGGGCCGTATTTTGGCGCGACTGGGACTTGCCAGTAGCAAGAATGGAAGTCAAAGGAAGATATGATTTTTGCAGATAATAGCAAACTGTGAGCACTGTTCACATTTATTACCAGAGCAGCTGAACTTTTAGTAATTATATTTACTGGACAAAGATCTATACAAAATCTCCATGTTCCACCTTTCTTAGAGACCAATGTTATGGCTGAGTTGTAGTTACTCTCAGAGGGCTCAATAACAGCATCACATAACATTTAACTCACCTCAGTGCCGATGTTGTGGTGGTAAACTGTGTAGTTTCTGGGTGGTGTGCACAGTGGTTCCTTGTGACTTGTTGGTATAGGATGCACGGCAATACTGGTGCGATGGAGCGGGTCCCTACATATGAACATGTCACTTTGTTATTGAAAGATGTTTTGTACTGCACTTTAAAATTCCATGGTGACTTTGTGCTCGAATTCTTTGAGTTTTATAGTGACGAAAACCATAGGTTAATGGTAACCTAGGTGGTATATGGTTTTCTGCTGCACCTTGCCGAAGTGAATTCGGCCGCAGTATAACTCAAATTGTTTGTTGGTCAATGAGCCAAAGTACTCACCCAGGATAAGGTCTTCACTGAGGCCAACTGTGATTAGAATGGGAATATGTGTGACCTCATGTCTTTTAACTACATGTACAGTAGCAGTAACATGGGCATGGCCAAATATATCTTGCATGGCTAGTTGAACTGATTGGCGTTGCTGTTCGTATTGTTAAGATGCAATTAATTTTTTATTGATGAATTAGTAGTAAGAAGATGCCATGTCGATGAGTGCTGCTGTGAACTGCGAGTTAACATTAACGGGTATGCATAGAAAACTGTCATAATTTTTAAAAATTTGGCCGAGATATGAATGGTTATTTGGACTGGAATTTACTCTGGTTAATTGTTTTGAAATCTTAATTTTGCTTTATTTTCCATTATTGGGATAGGAAGTTTTTTTCCCTACCCTGGTACTGGGTCTTCCTTTTCTGGCCTGGGCAGTCTTCAACCAGCGCATCTGTTTACGAGGGCAATAACAGCATGGTCCGGTAGTGGCCGGCCAGCTGCTTTGGTACCATTATGCTGATGTGTGGATTTGCCAGTGTTGTGTACAGAATGGCCAGTCTATGCATTCCCAGCTAGTTAGGGAGGTATCGATTCATCTGTGTGTGTCCAATGGACATGGCAGGTGTGAGAACATGCATTCCATGAGGTGGCATGCCACCCCTTTGTAGCTCAGTGGTGTCACGGGAAATGCCAGCAGCTGTGCTCACGAATATTTCCAAGCTATTTTATATGGCTGGTCGTAAGGCAGCTATGAATTCAGGAAGTACTGTCTATAACATTGCTTCGAGTACATCCACAGTCAGAATGTGGGAGTAAAAATGGGCTACGAGGTTTACTTTACATCTTATGAATATCTCTACATACTTTTGAGTCTGCTGATTTTCTGTGAAGGTACTCATCTGCATCTGCATGTTTTCCGATATGCTGTTATAGTTTGTGAAGTATTTAGTAATGAAGTGCTCCCACATCTTCGGTTATTCGTTGATGGACCTCCACCACACATGCACATCACATGTGGCACCTCGCAATAACACCAGTTACTATGGGTCTGTACATGCATTTGGCTAGGGGGCCAAGTAGTGTTGGGGTGGAAGTGGCATAGGAAGACAATGACAAATTTTCACTGACAAATAATATATGGCAAAAGTTTCGTTCTCTTTTGCCTTACAGCAAATTATGCAAATTTCCATGGACCAACAGTCCACCTCGAAAATGCTCATGCGCACAGGTGCATGGTTGAATGCCTATGTACATGGGTGGTGTTGCGCATAGAATCTTCGCAAAAGCTATAGCCCTTCTGTTCGCATAGGTGTCCAGCATGCATGGACAGTTGATTTTGGTAGGTGTTGTTGCTGTAGGTGCAGGGTTTGGGGGCATTTACTCTCCCTTTCCCTACAAGGTATGACGAGGCCCAACAGGAGGGGTGCGACGAGACAGCAAAGGGAAGCAAGGAAGAGTAGCTCCCATTATCCTCAGGAATGCAGCATGAAGATGGCAGTGTTTTCGCACTCCACTCGTGTCAGAAAAACTAGAATGGTGGTTCCATCTATGGTCACCCTTACAGCAGCACCCACACAGAAGGGCGTTAGTTGACACAGTTCGGGAATGTCACTGGGTCCGAGAATGTGGAATTCAAATGTCCGATAATACCAATTTCCTAGTTTTTGCCAAGTCCTTATACTCATTTCCTACTGATTTAAAAGCTTGTAATCAAAATTCTAAATAAATAACTAAATTTTTACAAAAACACTTGTGTTAAAAATATTTCTAAAGTAACAAAGGTAAGACATACACTTTCCAGAACAAAACTGTTCTAGGTGTGTGACTAATGAGACGATAGGTTGTTAAGTAATGTATAAATAAAAATAATGAAATAAGCAGTTGACCTTAAGTTATAAATACTTATTACAAACTGAAGTAGTGGCTGACCACTGTTTATCTAACCATTAGAAAAAAAGGGGGTGGGGGATTCACTTGTTGGCCAAAAAAAATTTGGGAATGGAGGGGGGAGAGACCACACCCCTTGACCCCATACGCTATTAATATATGCTATAATCTATAATAAATTTACTTTTACAGAAGTGAAGTTTAAAGAAAATTATGGGATAAAATGTTTTTCAACGAAAAACTAATTACATACATTCGGATTTGACAATAGTTATACTAGCTAAAAATTATTGTATGTGAAATATATTTATTGCAAAGGAGTTACCTACATTTATCAATGATCTTGCATCCATATGCCTTCTTCACTGTAATAGTCCGCGAATGTGCTTACCATGCTGAATCCTGATGTATGCATGATCTGGCAGAATTCATTCCATGTAGAAAGAAGGGAGTTGTGGCATTAATTTCTTCCTCAAAAATACCTCCTCTCTTTCCTGCGACAGTATTCTTAAGTATATTACATCGTCACTGCACTGCACACAATCTGGTCTGATAGCATAAGTTGACCTTGGATTTGAAACAAATAAATGTGGCAATTTTTTAAAGCCTGATTTATACTTAAAGTTTAATGTTTCTTGCAGCTTATGCAATTAAAATTCTGTAAATAAAGGGCAAATATTTATCCTTTACAATTTCGCCATCATTTATAAAGCCATCATTACTGGCACCAAGGAAAGGTATGTCTGGTCTTACCTAAAATTCCACATGGCTGGATATACGTTCATATTAATGATTGCTTCATATGCACTGATGTGAACCATTCGTCCACGAGCACTTTGTGCCCGCTCTTTGACTGCCGCAGTCACAACAACTACACCAGCTACACCAGGCAGCACCAATTACATTAGGCCAAGAGTGCGTAGTGCAGGTCGAAAAGAACAATACTTGCACCTTTTACCCGACAAGGATTATATAACTTAAGGGACCACCCTACTAATTTATTACAAGAGGTAACTCTATAAATAGATGGGTAGGCGATCCAAAAATGTGTTTACCCCAAAACTACAGGCATTGGGCACACTGGCAATTTGTCGTTGCATTGTCGCAGCTCGCACAGCTAAATACGATGCAATGCACCACCGGGTGATGTCAACTGGCTTGTAGGCCTAAGCTGAAGTGATAAGTTGCCTAAAGTGTCATCCAGTAGTGTGCATCATTTTCACAAATATATTTAACACAGTCACCACATTCACAACTAGTCAGGGGTGTGTTTTATTACATTAATAGCAATCAAGCATGGCATTCCATACCTCTTTGTCCATACCTCTTTGTCCCTTCAGGACACAGTCACCTGGCAACACTGTAGCCAGTGAAATGCAAACACTTCTCACAAGAAAATGTAATACTGTAATAATGTTAATTTATATAAGAGTTATTATGTTTGCTAAAAGGGAGATTGCCTACAAATGCCTCCATCATTGTAACATATCATTTAGTGGGGTGATATTCCCCGTCAACTTCAGAATTTCAACCATAACAGACATTTGTTAATAAACGGGGGTTGTCACCAATGTGTTTCATTTAATTTATACAATTTTTCTCCATTGCAATCATTTCAGNATGTTATGTTTTATTATTCGCCATTTCACTTCGGTTCTGGTCACTCGTGACACAAACCGAGGCCACTCTCCTGTTCTTTTCAGCAACCTGACCAACCCGGTGGCGTTCGTCACCCGCTCCGCGAGCCCCCTCGTTACCATCATTTAGGCTGCAATCACTTCACTGCAAGATTCACATTAATTAACCGGAACATTTATTTTATTTCATCTAAGTACCAAGGGGAGAATCACGTGCCCACTCACAAGAGAGCTTAACACTTATGCATATCAACATATTACAATATTTATTACATGCTAATGTAACCAGCAAGCCGTAAGTTCTGGGTCCATTTTGATATATTTATCACCTGCAGTCAGAACAGTGAATAAACTGCTTTACCAAGTTAATTGTGTAAAATAATTGTAGGGTACTACACCCTTTGTAGCATCACCCACAATTTTATAGAATATTTTAGGCGAACGAGACGGCCTACAGTCTCATCATCAGGAATAAATAGCGCAACAGTAAGTATATGACGATTTCATCAACAAGCTGACAGAGATCTCCGTCGACCGTACGACCCTTATAATTAACTATGCACTGGGTTATTGCACCAGGCAATTCAACACTAACCAGCCCTGGGTAACCTCGAACACATCAGCACTTATGGCATTCATCTTCTTCATGTATCCATACTGCACAGGTTTTGAAAATATTTCATTTTTTACAGAATGTCTCTCACAAAAGTGCGATATGATGTCGTTTTTCGCTTTCTGAAAACTTAACTTGGAATGATGTAAGTCGTTTCCTTCGAAAATCTACCCAATTGTTGCTCTACGATTTCTCTTGTCAGTTTCTGAGTATAATATGTGTTTCTACTTCGGCTGAGAATGTCTCAAATATTGAAGTTCAGTAGTGTTGTCTGGTTATGTAATTAACAAGTACAAAACTTAAATTTAATTTATAAGTGTGACATTAACCACATATCCACCAGCTCCTTGTTCCCACTTCGACCGCTGCAGTCACATCAACTGCACCAATTGCACTGGGCCGCACCAACCACATCAGGCCAAGAGAGCATAATGCAGATTGACCACAATAGAACTTGCACCTTCTTGCCAACAGGTATTATGTGACTCAAGAGACTACCCTACTATTTATTACAAGAGGTAACTCTTTTAATAAATTAGTAGGCAAATCCTAAACGGTGTTTACCCCAAAACCACAGCTGTTTGGTGCACCGGCCATTGGTCGTTACGTCGTAGCAGCTCGTGCGGCGCGACATACGATGTAACACACCACCTAGTGGCGTTAACTGGCCTGTAGGTCGAAGTTGAAGTGCTAAGTGCACCAAAGTGTATCCAATAGTGCGCAGTAATATTCTAAACACATCAAACATCATCATCTCATTCACAGCTACAATTAGGGGTGTGTTTTATTGTATTAAGAGCAATTGAGCATGGCAACCCACACCCCTTTGCCCAGGTGGAATCGTCCATACCTTCAGGAAACAGCCACCTGGCAACACTGTAGCCAGTAAAATACAAACACGCCACAGGGAATGAAATATGAACACTTTTCACGAGAAAGCATAATAGTGTATTTAAAGTTTATTTATAAAAGAGCAATTATGTTTTCATAAAAGGAGATTGCCTATAAAGGCCTCCATCATAGTAATATTCATTTAGTGTGGTGACACTCCTCATGAACTTCACAACATCAACCTTAACAGATATTTGTTAATCAACAGGGGTGATTAACTATGTTTCATTTAATCTATATAATTTTTCACCATTGCAATAATGTTACATTGTTCTTATGTCATATTGTACCCCACGGCGTTTGACATCGGTTCAAGGCTCTTGTGTTGTAAGCCGAGGCCACTTGTTCAGTCTGTCTCAGCACCAGAGCCAGACAGGCAGCGTGGTCGTCTGCATCACGAGTCCCTTCAGTACCATCATTTAGGCTGATATCATCACTTCATTTCAATAGTAACTTAATTAACCAGAACATTTGATTTATTTATTTTCTGTACCGAGAGGAGAATCACCTGTACTCACACCAGAGAGCTTAACACTACTGTGAATCCGCATAACCACCACGCTGTCTTTAGTAATTTTCTAGCAAAGGTCACTGGCAGGCCCTAAGTGATGGGACCATTTCTTTTAATATTCACATGTCCACTTCTTGAACATGTAATCAAGTATGTGATTAAACAGCTTCACAAAATTCAGTGAGTGTTGATCAATTGTCCCCCAGGACATATAGGGCACTACACCCCTTGTCATACCTCCCACAATTGTTCTAATATATTTCAGGCATACGAGATTGCCTACTTTCTCGCCACAATGTCAACACTCAACCAGCCCTGGGTCAGCTCGACCACATCATACTCATGAAGAGAACAGTGGCTCATGGAACTGGAATGAAGCACAAGTGATCAAGATTGCACTAAATTCGAACACAGCATTTATTTTTCTAACGTGTTTTCAAATACAATTTGGCAGGAATCTATTTCGCATAACTCGGGTTTCCTTGAAGAAAAATTAATGTGGGTCTCAAAGGGTTAAAACAAAATAACACAATGAAAAAATTAAATTAACAAAGGTTATAAATTTGGAACTTGTATATATTGTTATGAATTTCCATTAAATTCTATGTACAAGGTAATTAAGTTTTCAGGCAAAACAAAGGTGATCTTAGAAAAATTATATACTTTTTTTTCTATTGTGAAATTGCATTGGTTTCGGGTTTATATATATCATATGTATTTTCTCTCCCGCCTTAAAAAGAAGGTGGGGTTTGAATTTATTGCGATATCATCCTGCGTAAATAAGCCAGGTTTTATGGTACAGAACTGAGGTTAGCAATTTAAAATAATGGCCATTTAATATTAATTTACGATGACAACATTGTATAAATATAGCACATTAGTATACACGAAAAAGTCAGATATACACAAAAAGGCTGAGGACTTGAAGTTAGAACTAAAATTGCAGCACAGATGCACAAGCATATCAGTATTAATGCTGAGTTCGAATTGGCACTTTAGTTTATTACAGGGTCACATGACCCGAATAATCGACTAAAATTATTATGTATTTGGTGTTTTAGTAATTAGTTTTTAGTATGAAACCGAACACACAAAAATACTTAATTACCGAACTCCAACTATCGCTGAACAAGCTAATAAAGATGACATCCGAACTGAATGTTAATAAAAACCATTAAATATATTAAATACCTAATGGTCAGATCGAACATAGCCTGAATAGAATGTTAAGAAAATTCAGCCCTTCAAATTGTAGTACAAAACAAATGTTTCGAGGAAAAGTGCACATATACTAAAGAAACCATTTCGAGGTTTCAGAAAGACAGCAGGAGGAAATATTTTAACAGCTAAACTATTTACATTCCTACTATCGAATATGAATACACTGCATAAAGTGAGTAATTTACAAACTGAAAACATGCGCGAAGAATTATTGATTACAGAAAAAACAATAGTGCTTTCGTCGAAGTGACTATCAGAAGGAAGGAAATTTAAACGAAACATGGGCATATTTATTATACGATTTCAGCACAGATATTAGAGTACATCTTCTCGAAACAGATATACAAGATGCAGAGGCAGTGTCATTACAGCAGAAATATCATTCACTGCTCTGAACTTTGTCAAAGCTTATGTTTTCATTGAAAACAAGGTTTTAGAATTCAAATACTGGCCTTATCAATGTAGGAAGGCTACAAGTGGATACACTTTCCTCATGTTGAAGCTTGCCGCGCCGATCCTCTTTTAGCCTGTTCGTCCCTCTTCCACTGCACAGCTGCGACATGCCCTCTACTGGGGGAGTCTGCCCGAATGTAGCGGTATCACCTCCACGACTCTAGCCTCGGAGTGGTGTACAAGTAGCGAACGCTACCTTAACGACATCCGAGGCACTGCCGGAGTCAGGTGACCGTCCCATGTCAATTTCCTCAACAGGTCAATTTTGAGGATATATTATTTCGGGCAGACCACAATCACCAAACAACCCCTCTCCCTTCACAATCATCGTTCAATCTCTTGTAAAGTTGCCACCAGTGAAATTAATGCAGCGAGGGGGCCATAAGCACTACAGAATTCCAGCCACCCGTTTCGTGCGCCCACCCTTCGTTTGTTACGTCCCTGTGAGTGCATGTACGAGTAGAGCGAGTGTGGCCTGACATCCAGGCAATTTTTCTGAAAAAACAACAATTGTCAAATTCAACCAGAATAACTCTGATAAAGAATTTTCCTTGTTTTATAGACATTCATGCATGGATACCCACACCCCTCCTGGGGTGAAAGTAGACTCGCACTGGTCAAGCCAACCAATGCCAATTTATTATAATCAAAATAGAGAGTATTAATATTTTCTAAATTTCATTATTGTAGTGTAATTGTTTTTTTTTTAATTTAATGTATGAGGCAACAGACTGGGAGATACAGCCCGGAGCTTTTCAACAATGTGTTGCTTAAATACTTTACTGCCAATACATTTTTATATTTTAATGCAATTTGTTTGTCAAAGCTATTAAATAGGTGTTCATTCGTTTTGTAATTCAGGGTCATATGTCTTATAGTGCTTGTTCTTCTTATAAAATATAGTTTGTATATTCTTGTGTTTCTCTCATGCTTTTGGGCTGGGTCTTAGCAGATCTTCACCATTTTCTTAAGTTGATTTTTGACCACTGCCAGGGGTGATCACACATCGCATGTCTCTGGGCCTTCGCCACTTTTTGCATTAGTCACCTTGTAGCATCAATAGTCAGTCTAATTATGGATTAGTAGTTAATTTTTCGTCACTTAAAGGCAGCACAACTCCCACGTCCTACTTGCTCGAAAGCACCGATATCGTAACACCGTAAGTGTTCATCGACTTAGCACCATTTTCTAACAGCTTAGATTGCCAAGATACCGTAATTATAGGAACAACTTAAGTTCCTCCTAAGAGGAGTTTTAGCAGTGAGTGAAAGAACTGTTTGGTAAGTGGTGTTTTATTTCAATCCCGGCCAATTCACGGCCATGTAATTTTGGGTATTTTATCCACTGGAGCACCGCACCCCGATCATACCTTTATGATGTTTTGGCATGTGAGACGACCACTTAAGTGTCCCATGTGTAAATTAGAGGCCACTGAGGAGGCCTACAACCTCACTAGGCAGGCAGACAGGTGTATATTTCCAATAATATGTCATTGTCGGTGCAGGGTGAGCTCAGGAGCAGCTACGCAGGGGAACGGCCCTCCCCTAAAGAAGAGTCTGCTCTACCGAGCTGGTGCCCTTATGATCTTAATGAACCTTAACAAACTTTCCAAAAATCTGTCACTGCAAATTTCCATACCTTTTACCAGCTCCTGAGCCCATGACAACCCATCAAGGTTGCATGTAGAGACGGAACTTGCGAGATGGAAATAAAATGAATATGCTGCTACATTTATTGTGAGATTACTACAAACAATTCCTGTATGTAATTTCTAAGTAATGACAGCTGTTAAAAGGAAAAATTTTTGATTTCGTGCTGGTATGACATGTCTAATAAAATTATAATTATAAAACGATTATATCAGACAAATTAAGCACTAAGCAGGGGTCTTGAAGCTTGCATAACTGCTGCTTCCAGTATTGTTCAAGCATAATTTATACATGTAAAATGATTTTTGTCCGGTAATTTATTGCATTTGAGTTTATTTTGCAGCCTTGTTAGTTTAGTTTGCAATTTTGTTAGTTTATTGTGCACTGATAATTGTTTAGTTTCATAAAAGTGTTAAAAGAATTATTTGTTTACATAGCTGAAATTTAACTAATGTTTCATCCTATGCCAAATTATCCACAATTCCTTCATTATATAGTTTTTGGAAAATTAGTAACACCATTTTTTTTTTTACGCATCTGCCTGTGTTTCTACAGTTGACAGAGTCCACACCACGAGACATTTTCTCTATTCTACAATAGGCGACAGTATCACCAATTCACTTTTCGCTATTGCTAAAGATCACAGTTGCCTGACTAAGACAACAGGCAGTACGTGAAACACTCTTTTTCTCTCCCACACTCACTTTTTCCCTCTCATGCCTTTACAACATCTTGGTAACACCACGTGGCGAACAACTGAATGTGGAAACGACAAGAAGAGGAAGAAGTTGGATGACCAGTGTCCGGCAAATTATAATTAGTTCTTGACAACACCACAAAGAAGGAGATTGCTGCCTGATGTACCCATTAAATAAGTTTGGAAGCATGTTGTTTCGGCAATCCGAATTACTAAAATAGCTCGAATTACTGGAAAATATTTGTATATGTGAGCTAAAGAATCTTTTACATAAACTTTTTTATAAGACATTTCAAAATTTACTTTTCGCAATTCTTTATTTAAATGTGACATATGCAGGCATTAATTTATATGAAGACATTCAACAACAATTTCCATATTATGAATACATATTTAAAATAAACAAATTACAGTACAATAAAGTGTTCTATAAGAAGCAAATTAATCTTTGCAGCAATACTCTGCATAACATTTGCATTAAATAACCCATGGTGATAGGTGTAATATTACCATTTTCATTACGAATATTAAAATATTAAAAGGTATTTCTTGTACAATAAACATTTCAGAAACTTAGGGCAGTTTTGAATCCACTAACATTATTTGCTTGAATCACAAACAACTCAAATTTTGAATACAAAACTTCAGATGTTCCCTCTTTAGTCATGTGGGTAAGTCTGAATAGGCCCACAATTTGCACACTAATATAAACTTCAAGCACAAAGAGAGCATGATATTTCCTTAATATTTGGCATGACTCAATAATCATCATCACCAAGGGCTCGGAGTATATCCGGCCGGACGACAGCATGGCCCTGAGTTCACCAAGATCATCATCACGATACCACTTGTTGATGGGGTCTGGTGCCTAAGGCAGGTTAAATTCACCTTAAAATCATTCATGTACTTTTTTACCGCCTTCATAACCTGTATGCACCAAACCCAGAGAATTACATCAAAGGTGTTTACAAGAGCAAGCTGTAAAAATATAGCTGTATTTGGCATTGAGCAATTATAACGAATCTCATTACTCTATTGATGCTATTGTGATAGGTAACATTAAAAGTTGAGGTGCACGGAGAGCTGCACAGCAGCACTCCCTTCTCCAGCGCTCCTACACTGCTCGAATGTCAGAGTGGCCTGGTGCCAAAATTTCTCGAAAAGCAACCGGTCATTATACAAAATAGAAAACAACATAAAAAAATTTAAAAGTTCCCTAACAATTATATAAGGCACTTGAAAATACAATTATATAGACAAAATTTACACATGAAAAAAAATACAGTGGTTTGCAGTCGCCCTATAGTGACATGTAACAGTAATGATATTGTGGGATACATTTCAGTGTTTCTCATGACAACTGATTACAAGAACACTTATTACTTTAAAAAAATATTTAAATATGAAACAATAAAAATGGTAAAGTGGAATATGGCATGAGGACTATGATATCACTGGGCCAGTCTATTTTTGCAAATAGGTGAAGAGGGATGCAGGTATTTTTTTTGCAAATGCACAATAAGTATATGTTTATTAGCAACCCCTCTTTCAATAGCCATACTCCTGATAGGAGAAGATCAGGATTTACCCAAGTGGCGATTACTGTTTGAGCAGATAAAATGGTTAATAGCAAGTCGTTCGAGCACTAGGGAAAGGTGGCGTAGATGATCACATCATCAAGATATACCATAGTGAACTCACCCACATATCCATCCAGGACCTGCACAATCATTGGGTGGATGGTGACTGGAGCACATTTAAGACTAAATGCCCTGTCACTGAATAAGAAACCTCGACCATCTGGTGTGGCGAAAGCTGTTTTTGGACGATCTCAATTTTCACTGGTTGCCAAAAGTGAGATCAAGTGACATCATAACCTTCTGCCACTATGGAGATCAAGTGACGTCATAACCTTGGCGTGGCCGAGGCTATGTAGCGTGTCCTGGACATTAATGAACGGAAGCAGTCAATTTTCAGTGATAATGTAATGGGGCCTAAAGTCAACACAAACTCTCCAAGAAAGATGCCTTCATCTAACATTTCCTGTACCTGTTCTTTAAAAATGTGATACTGGTTGGGTTCGTAACAGAAGGGTGGTGTGTACACTGGTTTCTCATGGATTAATGGAACACTATGTTCTGCCATGTTAGTATGGCATAATTGATCGTTGGGCAGGCGCTGAATTGCATAGCTGTATTCAAGCTGCATGGTGTAGTCAAGGTTGCCAAGCTGTACATCTGGTACACAGTTGCTGGGGCGGAGGTTTAGGTTGTAGACCATACAGGTCTCTTTTTGACCAAAATGGATCCATCACACATCTGGTTCCACCACAGTTGTTTTCTCTGTTAACCAAGGTATTTATATTATAGCATCTTACCATAAGTGGTGTGAAACAAAGGCAGTGGTGATGGTTTCAATGTACCTGATGTAAACTGTAATTTGAACTTTTTAGACTGTTTCACTAGCGTGGGTTGTTGTTGCAAGCGGAAAAGTTTGTGCATTTGGTTTAATTTTGCATACGTTCACCAAATAAATCCGAACAAAATTGTGCAAAGCAGCAGTATCAATTAAAGCACGACACTGTTTATTATTATGGAGTAATAGTATAATAATTACTGTTTGGCACTATTGCAGATTTCTGAAATTAAAATTTTTTATTTTGTCCGTCCAGGGAGTTCAGCTTACTGGGAGTAGGTGCATCCGGTCGCTCTACCCCGCCCGGTCGTTTCCTGAAGGTGGTTTGGCATCATGTGACTTAGGAACATTTTTTTTTGCGTTTAGGGTATTCATTGTGCCAATGGATATGTTGTCCGTCACAGTTACAGCAAGCGTATGGCAGCACTCAACATCCTGAATGTGTTTCCACTGAGTCACTTGTGTAGCTTTTAACCTAAGAATTGTTCCAGCAGTCACGTGCGCAGGCTGTGGTGGTTCTTCCCATTGAGACGAATGCCATGTGCTCTTCTGATGGATCATGTACTATGGGTCTGCACTCAGCCCAGAAAAGTATCTTGTTTCAATTTTTCTATTAAAATACTGTTCGCATGAGGTGATTAATAGTAACATACTCAAGATTTCAAATTTTCCTACACAACTGTTATGAATATATTACAACATTAAGACAAAAACTTTTGAGAAAAAAAAAGATTTTTTCTTGAATGTTTTTTTTAATTTAATGATTTCATATCATTTAAAGTAGTTTTGCTAATTACATGTAGATTTAAAATTTCCAGTCAAATAGACAGTACACTCAGGAATAAAATGTGCTGTTGCTGTAACTTATCGCATGAATACTGCAGATGGTGTCATTTAAATAGTGCAGCCCTTATTATTCTTAACATTGGCAGTGTTAATAATTTTTTTTTAAAGTATTGCACATATATAGTAGATTAGTATTCAGAATAATTTCAATGCTTCAAAATAGTATGCAGAAGAGGTTTTATGCATTAATATATTAAATGCACTAACATTACCTGAGTGATCGGGGATAGTAATGTGGATGTCGTGCATCGACTATGTTAAGAAAAATCAGAATATTACACAATATTCCTATTTCGAATATAATAGGCACCAGATTTCTGTGTGAGCACAAAGTCACAGTTTTCAGGATCGTGGGCCGAACGACCACATGGCTGTATCCCCTGACACAGACTGTACAAATTTACAGGAAAATCTAACACATAGCTGTGGTATTCAGGACCTCCCAGTACGCCTTAATATTACCTTACCTTATAAATGAAGGATGCCTCCATGAAGCAAAGATAACTTCCTGGATAGGGCCAGGGCCTAGAATACAACACTAAAAGAGAACTCACAAGTGTTGGTTAACTCAAGTAAATTGTATTGCTGAATAGTGCACACAGTTACATGTATACAATGCAAATTAAAGCGGACCTGACTCATAACACCTACCAGCGACCATCACTGTACAAAAAGGCCAAGAATAGTGCGAAAGCTTACAATTATAATTAAACCTCAGGGTTAGGTAAATTGAGCTGACAGAAGGGTGCTGCGAACGTGGGGAAGACTTTTTGTAAACTTAATTAAAGTTCCAGTAAATTACATTAATTCATTACAGTTAACTGTTCAGAACAAAGTATGCAAGTTACCCACGAAGTGACGCAAGTTCTGAACCTAAGACCAGAGAAATTAGACTGCCGGAGATGACACGGGCGAGCAGCATCCTTGCAGTTAGCTCGCTCCACTTCACGAGGTATATTAAATAACTGACTTCATTATCACACAACTTGAAACATATACACATAAAACACTTAAACCATCTGAGTAAATTTTCTTAAAACCATAGAGAGTTCAGAGTTCTTAATTAAGCACTAATAAAAATACAAAACATGATTATGTGGTGCCTTGCAGAGTATGAGGGAAATTTAGGTCTGTTAAGTTTTGGGGCACTCTATGACCGGAACGGTCAGGTTGAAAGAAATAATAATTATTTCCCACATCACTATTTCCCACATCTTGATTATAGACTCAGTTGCACTCAGAACATTATATAGAACACTTCAAATACCCTACCCTTGCTACTCTACACCTCATTAGATATGAACATGGCGTGCATTTATTCTGCGATTACTTCGCAATCACCACATTTGCCAGTGGGCGAAAAGTTCAAATGCTATTTACAACACATTCTAACACTTTATTCCTATCCTAATTACACAGATCTCCTTAGGGACACCCAGGCACTCGGTTGGATCACTCGGTATCGGGTCTTGACCCGTTTCCAATTGAACGATGTGGACATGCGTCGGGAAGCACGACATGCGTGTTATGCGGGCCGCACTGGTGCATCGACTGTGGGCCGATAACGATTTGACAGTGATCATGCCAGACCATGCAGGAGTGGTCAACGTAAATGCCCTCCCCTCTAGAAGGCCAATGTCATGGCGAGCAGGGACAGCTCATGGCCAAGTGGTGCAGTAGGTGATAGAGTGGCGCCTCAGCAACTGGTGCAGCCATCTCGGCGAGAATAGCTGTAAATAGCTGGAACGACCGGCTTCAGGGTTGCATGCCAACTGGTGTCGGTTCAACTTACTATTGGCAGGTGAGATATTAATGGTTCAGCGAAGTTGGTTGGCTGGTACTACAACTTCTCAGAAGATTGGTGGCCCTGTTTCCATAGAGACGCTGACACTGCTACTGCTGTTGCTGTGGTACCTCTGCGGCCATCATAGATGCTGTCAGTGCGGTATGGTCACCCCATCAAGGAGATGCGCGACCTAGAACTGGACCTGGCCACCGATGAGTAGCTTTACCTGGCAGTCTGGAATGAGGCACCTAGGTGTGCGGGTGTGCCTCGAACGTAGCGGTTCCGCGTCATCTGCGTGTCGGTCGTCATTCCAGGCTTTCTCTGTAGATTCTGACATCCACATGGTTTGTGGAGCTGCCATGGCTGTTGACGACCCAGATGTCCTTGGGGGCGTCGGTGTTGGTGGACCTGGTAGTCAGTTTTGCCTGATGCCGGTGATTGCCATCCCATATCGAACGGTACTACTTCGGTCGGCTGCCTCTGACTGGTGTTATCTTGGGGCGCCGCGGAGCCTGGTGTCTGTGTCTCTGGTGCAGCCCTTAGGTCGACACGATGGAATGATCTTGCCTTCGATCACCCATCTGGATAACGTATTCGGTTATCCCTGCCCTTTGTACCACTGTGTTGGGTCCACTTGAGCAGGGGCGGAACCAGCGCAGAAATTGGTGCTGGTGGCCGACTGCTGGTGTTTTCGCACATAGACATGTTGGCAATTTGCAGCTCTTTCAGGGGCCGGATGGTTTCTGGCAGCCACAGTTGGATGTACAATTCCTGTCGTTCCCTGGCCCGTTCGAACCTCAGCAGGCTGTGTCCTTCTCTTGTGTCTCAGTTTCTGAGGGTTCTGAGTTCGTGGTCGGTTGTGGGTATACATATCCCCAGGACATGCCAGACCGTGTCTGTATAGTAATTCTGCGTTCGAGTGGCTTGTGGCTTCGTTCTGGTCGGTTTCTCAGACATAACAGTTACTCTGGTACATGGGTGGCCCAGTTAGTGTGGTCATCACCCATGCGAACCCAGAACATTGCCTTGAACTCTTGGTTCCTTCGTTCTGTGGGATTCGCACATTGATGGTACACTGCCATTGGGTGGTGTGCTGCCCGCCATTTGTGGTAGAGTTCACACCATCGCTAACCCTGAGCTGCTGTCTGTTGCCGGAGATTATTACATTTGGGTAACCCCAGCTGGTGAATAAATGATTATGCAAAGCACGTACTACATTTTTGATGGTTGAACTCGGGAGGGAATAAGCCTCGCACCACCTGGGACAAAAATCTGTCGCCACCAATAAAAATATCTTCCAGTTTGGAGCACGGGGATATGGTCCCATCAGGTCCAAGGCGATGGTCACGAAGGGTTTCTCTGGTATGCAGGGTTGCTGTTGAGTAATGCCATCTGTACGGCATGTCTTCAGGTGGTTACATGTTTCGCAGACACGTACAAATTCCCGCACTTGTTGGGTGAGCCATGGCCAGAAATAGTGGGCTTGTATGTTCCACTTTGTTTGCGCGGTGCGCGGCTCACGGGTGTCCCGCCAGGCGGCTGGCGTGCGAGTGTTCCAGGGCAAAAGTTCGTCCCTCCTCTGGGACATATACGTACGCCAATTCCCCTCTTCTCCTGTGGGCTGGGTCTTTTTAGGTGGTCATCGACAGCGTGCTAGTTGGCCAGGTGTTATCTGGAACATTGCGCCCGGCGCTCTGTTACATCTGAGGATATATGTTGTGTGGCGAATACTCGTTTGTATACCGCATCACTTATTAGGTCTTGGGTGCTATTACTCATGGCTATGGTGACGTGCTGTAGTGGTGTAACCGGTGGACTGTGTGGTGGGGATAGGACTTCCAACTCATCTTCTTAGTGTGCTACTTCGGTTGTACAGGGCACACGGGAAAGGGCTTCTGCTAGTTGGTTTTATTCGCCCTGAACGTGTTCCACGTCGAAATAATTGGCCTGTAATAACATGGACCACCACGTGAGTTTGCTGTGGATAGAGCACATTCAACATTTAACACCTATTGTCGGTCCTCAATGTGAATCGTTGATACTTTAGGTGTTGGCGGTAGTGTTTTAGTGCCAATACTATAGCCAAGCATTCTGTCTTGTCCACACCATAGTTGTGTTCACGTGGGGCAAACTTCGCACTACTGTAGTGTATGAATCTGCATTCCCCGTCATCATCGTACTGAAATAGAATGGCGCTAAGCCCTCTTGACTGGCATCTGTTTGCAGATATAAATGCCTCTGGGGGTCTAAACGGGACAGTTTGTCTCACTATTGGAATCTGTGCTGGATTTATTCGAATGTGTTTTGGGCATCATCGTTTCATTGGAAATGCCGTTGTGCAGGGAGGTTAAATGGGCTGTTATCGTTGTGAAATCTTGTTGTAGCGCCTTAACCAGTTTATATGCCCTAAAATTTTTCACAGGCGTTTATACATGTTAGGTGCAGGATAGTCTTGAATTAGCCTGAATTGTTCGTGGTTGGGCAGGATACCATCGGTGTCGACCACTTGGCCCAAGTATTGAATACATGTTTTCCCTATAGGTCATTTTCCATTGGCATACATAAACCCATTGATAGCCAGTCGCTCCAAGACGAGGGATAGGTGTTTTATGTGTTCTTCCCACATTTTTGACCACATCCCAACAACGTCTAGGTATGCGATCGTACTCTCCTCTATCAGTTCATTCGGGATGCGAACCACCATGCTTTGGAATGTGTAGGTGGCATATTTCAGCCCAAAGGGCATGGCACAAAAGTGAAAACGAAGGCCATCGGGGGCAGTGAATGCAGTTTTGTGACAGTCTTTGGGTCGTACTGGTACTTGCCAATAACCATTTCTCAGTTCAAGGGATCATAAAATCTTGACTTCCCCTAACATGTTTAGTTAAGAGTTCACACTGATTAAGGGTGTGGGCACACTTTCGGTCACTTTGTTGTGCGGGCGGAAGTCCATGCAAATTCTCCAGCTCCCATCTTTCTTGGGGGCCAGAGTGATAGCTAAGTTGTAATTGCTATCCAAGAGTTCTGTACCCCATCCCTAATCATTTTATCGATTTGTCAGCACTGAGTATTTTCAAACGAAACTCAAATGAAAAATTCTAAATATAGTGTACTTCTGATGTGAACCATCCCTGCGTGGTCTGGCATGGCCTCTGTCATCATGTCTCCACAGACAGTCGCTGCACCTGTGCGGCCCCACAGGACACGCACGTCGTGCATCCCGATTTGTGTCCGCATCGTTCACTTGGAAATGGGCCATGACCCGATACCAAGTTATCCAACCAAGTGTCTGTGGTGTCCCTAGAGATATATGTGTAATTAGGAGAGGAATGTAATGTTAGAATGTGTAGTAAATAGCATTATAATTTATCGCCCACAAGCAAATGTTCATGAAATTCACCTTTAGGGGTTTGAGAAGTAATCGCAGAATAAATGCACGCCACATGCATATTTAATGAGGTGTAGAGTAGCAAGAGTAGGGTATTTGAAATATTCTATATAATTTTCCGAGTGCAATTGTATGTCTAATCAAGCCAATTAGTGATGTGGGAAATAATTATTCTTTCTTTCTACCTGACCATTCTGGTCATAGAGTGCCCCGAATATTAACAGACTTATTTTTTCTTGTTCTCTGCAAGGCACCGCATGGTCATGTTTTGTTTGTTTTATTAGTGCTTATGAAATAATTCTGAACTCTCCTCATGCTAATGGATGTCCATCCGGAATGTTGAAGGACCTTATTGTCGGTATGTTTTACGTGTTTATGCAATGAGGTGTGTAAACTAAGATACCTTGTGGGATGGTGCCAGCGCTTGGCAAGGACATGGTTCGCCCTTGTTACCCCCGGCAGTCTGATTCCACAGGTCTTCGGTTCTGCATGTGCGTCGCATTGTACGGACTTTCATACTTTGTTCTAAACACTTAACTGCAATAGGTTTCGTAATTTACTTGAACTTTTATTTAGTTTACCAACAGTCTGACCCATGTTCGCAGCACCCCTCTGTCTGCTCAATTTACCGTCTCCGGAGGTTTAATTATTATTGTAAGTTTTCGCGCCCTTCTTAGCCTTTTGATACAGTAACAGCCGCTTGTAGGGCTTGTGAGTCAGGTCCGCTTTAATTTGCATTGTATGCATGTAACTGTGTACACTATTCGGCAATAAAATTTACTTGAGTCAACCAAAAATTGTGAGTTCTCATTTAGTTTTGTATTCCAGGCCCTGGCCCTATCCAGGAAGTCATCGATGCCTCGAGGAGGCATCCTTCATTTATTAGGCAAAATGTAATACTAAGGCATGCTGGTGAGTATCAATACCCTGGCTATATATTACGATTTCCTGTAAATTTGGACAGTGTGTGTGACGGAATTCAGCCACGTGGTCGTTCGGCCCACGATCCTGAGAACTGTGACTCTGTGCTCACCCAGTGAGCTGGTGCCTATTCTATTAGAAATAGGAATATTGTGTAATATTCTGATTTTTCATAATATAGTTGCCGGACAACGTCCGCATTACTATCCCCGACCGCTCAGGTAACGTTACTTCCAACTTATGTAAAGTGGCTTTGGAATCCATTGTTTTGGAAAATCCAATTTAAGGACAGATTGTAAAAAAATCTTGAAACACATTTTATTATATTTCCATTTCTATCAACGATAAAATTTGATTCTTTACGTTGATCGTAAAGAAATGAATTAAGACATAATATACAACTATTTTAATTTTATGAAATTCTCTTTATCCGATTTTGTTTCATAGAAAAGAAAATCATTTTCACATGTGTCTCTGGTTACTCTGTTGGTGAAAATGTTTAGTGTCAATACTAGAAACTTCGTGTTACCTAACCTTTGTAGATAAGACTTAGCACTTAGCAGCGTGAATTCTTTGGTCCACAGCTTCCTTGTTTTGCTTTTGATTGGCTATTTTTGTTCACGTGATGTAAGGGAAATAGCGGGTAAGTGAGGTTGAAATTTGTTTTTCAAGTCATACACCGAAACATCTTTAGGAATCATCCGAAGTCCACCTGTTGTGACGAGGTGAACTTGTTCATCGTCGGCAGAACTAATAGTTAAATTGTTAAAAGTGATGAAGTTGTTTGTTTACTTTCGATTTCTCTACATATGCATCCTTTTATACAAATAAAATGTGTAGACAAACTAGGACCATTTTCTAGTTGAATTAAAACTAGGTTTGAGGAAGTGTGAAAATTTTCAAAGCACTTACTTGTATTAACAACGGAATGAAGAGGGTGTTGGGTCAGTGCTGGATGTGGTGTTGGTCAGACCCGGGAATGTTGTAGTTGTTGCAATAGTATTGGATGGCATAAGCGATCATGATATTCCTGTTGTGGAAATTGTGCTTGACAGGATGAGGGAAGAGCAAACAGCAGATAGGTTGGTGTGGCAGTATGGGAGAGAGACAATAAGGGGTCCGAAATCTTCCTGAGGGATAGGTTTTAAAAGTGGTCTATGGAGGGAAGTGTGGAACGATTATGGGAAGACTTTAGAAGAATAAAGGTTATGTTAAAATATTTGTGCCAAAGAAAAGATTACGGTCTGGGGGAGATCGACCATATTGTGGACAGGAGATTAAAAAAATGAAGACGAAGTGTAGAAAATTACATGCCAAGTGGAGAAATGAAGTGATGACAAGAGCTAAGGAATTGATGAAACAAATGTGAAGGGAGTTTGAAAGGATGATCAAACAGGCGACGAATATATTTTTAAGGAAGATGGTGGAAGAAGGAAAAGTTAAGGAATGTAGGAAATTGTTTATGTATGTTAAGGGGAGAAGAGGAAGGGATCCCTCTGTTGAAAGGTAGGGATGGCAGGACTCCGACAGATGACCAAGAAAAATTGGAGATACTGCAAGACCTGTACTTGTAAGTGTTTGAGGCAAAGGAGGATTGGAATAGGGATTGGGGGTTGTTTAATAAGTTTAAGATAAGGTAGTGGGAGATAGCAATGGTAATCAGGGGGTTGAAGAGCAGTAACGCAGTGGGACCAGATGGGATATGGAACGCAGTATGCAGTTGGGTGGGAATTACTTAGTGAAATATTTGGATGTGTTGTTTAGCAAGTCCTTGGAGAGGGTAAGTTGCCACAAGGTTGGAAGGATGCGTTGGTGGTCCCAATACAGGATAGGGGGAGTCCTGGCAGTTGCAGACTGGTGAGTCTCACATCAAATACAGGAAAGGTAATAGAGAGGCGGGTGGTTCAGTATGTGGTGGATGTTATGAACAATAGGAATTGGTTGGAGGAGTCACAACATGATGAAATTAATGGGGTGGAGCTTGTTGAAGGACAGGAGGAAAGTTGAAAGTCTGGTCAGGATCTACAGGGTGGGGAAGTTTATCTGCCAGCTAAGTAAGGGGGTGTTTAGAGGGAAAGAATACAATGGTGAGAAGCTTCAGAGGGTGTGGAGGAGAACGGAGCAGGGTAGGTAGTCTATGCTTGTGAGGTCTGCGAGTGAGTGGAATGTGTTGCGGGAGGAATTGGTATCTGTGAGAGGGGTTGCAAAGTTCAAGAAGGGAGTGAAAGAGGAGTTTGGTAAGGTAGGGGAGAGGTGAGAGCTCGCCACCAGGCGGTAGTCTAATTGCGGGTGTTGGTTATTATTATAACTAACCTTTAATCGTATGCACATCTGTTTTGATACCGCTATTGGCAAAAAAAAATAGTTGACCATTGTAATGCGGAACGTGGGTACTGCATAACTGGCATGTGTACTGTGCCGACCCTATTTTCCCCCCAATGCATGAAGATGTACCTTAACCAACTTTCAGCTTAGGCCCTAAGCAATGGCTTCATGAAATTCATATTATGAGTAGTAATGGCAACATACACCACTTACTAGTATTATTTTCTTTTTTTTCGGAAAAGGCGTGATTCTTAATAATTATTCAGAATAGGGGCTTTTCCACATAAAACATAAAACTACCCGGAAAATGGTACATAGGTATCAACATTACTTATCACACAGAACACGAATTTACTAGAGGCATCACAATATTTGCAGTACATTCTACCAAATGCGTTAGTGGGGAGGGCTGTGATCAGAGAAATTGTTTGGTAAAACACGTAAAATGTATATAAATTCCATGTAATTTGAGTTCCTTTACCACGTTAAATCGTAATTACTATTTACACTGAACACAAATTTACTAGGAGCATCACAAAATTCTCATTTCATACTACCAAATGTGATAGTTGGGAGAGTTATGAATATGAGGGAAACTGTGGTGTAAAACATGTAAAATTTATGTGAATTACATGTTATTTGGGATCCTTAACCACGTTAAATGCAAGAAGACCTGACCTAACCTAACTCAACCCAACTTCACAATATGTGATTACAGAGGGGGAGAGTTTGCTGACACGAGATAGTGTGCTAGAAAACTTATAATAAAATAAGCTTGCGTCGGTTCATCCACCCCTGTGATTCACCTATTGTGAAGTTAGGTTTAGTTTGTTAGGTCTTCTGCATTTTACATTGCTAGCGGGAGCAGTACATAAGTCCTTAATTTCCCACTGTCACATGCAACACTTCATTATAGGCTACAATTAAATACACTTACTTTCCATGCAAAAACTAGAGTATAAATTATGTTACCCAAGTAAGTGGCGAATATAGCTGCTTGGTGATTTATTGCTTATAACTCACGTATCGGATACGTTAAAGTCTATTGAATTTGTCGAAACTCCACAAACGTTCGTATTTCCGCACAATAATTTTATTTTAACACTTCACATGTACAAAATTGCAAAGAAACACACTTAATAGCACTCGTAAATCACAAGCCTTTGCAATGTCAAATTCACACGGTACACTGAGGCCGTGTCCCAATTCCCAGAGAGAGTACTCCCTCCCACTCTTGACGTCACAGAGAGTCCTCTCTGCTGTCCCAACTGGGAGGAGAGGACACGAGAGGGAGAGTGAACGGCGATGTTCACTCCCTGCTCACTCTCGCACCCTCTCTGGCAGCCATGTTGTTTTGAAATCTAACCTTGAATATTCAGAAACAATTTTTTTTTGTTTCTATAGCAATGTTAGAAATATTTTATTGACTAATTTTATCATTACGATTGTGAAATGTGTAATACCAACAATATTCCATATGACGTGGAACATTACAAATTATGATGTTATGTTCACGTTACGTTTAGGTTAATTGCACACATTATCAAGTACTCTCCTTTGCATATAATAGTTAAGTTTTTAATCACCCCAAAATATGGAAAATTAAAATAAGTCGTTATTTCAAAAAACACAGTAAATTTATTAGAGGAAAGTGAAAGGCGAGCTGTGTTTTATTTTTCACTATTTATTACCTTTTCTGTTGGATAAATAATGCAGCAGGCTTACAGAGGGCACAAGTCTGAATTTGCTAGAGTGAGCACACTTTCAATTTGGGACACCGCATGAAATTGCGCACACACTCAGCTTACAACCGTCACTTAAACCAAAATTGATGCAAATTTGTTTCCTGTCTCAGTGCATGATTATTCGATGCGAATGTAACATAGCGATGCACCTCAACTGCTTGTAAACAACACCTTTGAACGCCTTTTATTTGTCATATACTATATGTATATTTTTCTACTACTAATATGTATGTAGTACTTTCCTATTATGAATGTAGACAAGGTAAGCCTTGAAAATTCATCAGAATTAAATTATACTCCATTACTGATTTATGATCGTGGTTTATACCTGTATAACTGTAGTGTGTCAGCAAAAACATGCCCTGTGAATAACGTTTTGTAAATTAAGTTTTTGTTTCCAGAGGCGTTCTCCCATTTAACACAATTCAGTGACCCAATTGAAATATATTTTACGTGTTTTACTGCATAAACACCCCAATCTTCATAGCCCTCCTCACCATCACATTTCATGGTATATAATGCAAATTACCTGAAGCCACAATCAAATTTCTATTAGTGCGATTAGCAATGAAATGTATACCATTTGCACTATTTATTTTCCCACTTTTCGGAAAAACCATTATTATGGATTATTACCAATACGTATTTCATTATTGTTTGTACGAAACTTTATCATGAAATCGTAATGGGATCATATATTTTACAATTTTTTAAATTTACCTTGTTCATGTTAACTATAGGTATAAAGCAGGAATTTTCACTTTTCCTCCAAAAATTTTATGCAAGGTTTGGAGGTAATGTTTAATGTTTTATTCAAAAGCTTTAAAAAATTATGAAAACTATTATATTACACTTGTTGGGACCAAACACTAGTGACAGGTAGGTTTAGACCGGTAGACTGAGAGATATTGATCATCATAATCTGTAACATGGATGGATTGTAGTCTCAAGAACTACCCCGGATTCGCTGCAAGCTGCTCGCAAGCCAGCGCATCAACTGGATGGTGAAATCCAGGTTTGCCACCGAGAAACCGAGGTACATCATCGTTAGGCTACAGACTGGAAGACAGCTTAAAGAAAGAAGGCCAAGCTGCAGGTATGAACAGGCATCTAGGTGACTCATGCTGGGTGACAGTTGGATTTTGTGTGAGGAAGCAGTACACAGTATTCAGTTGTTGTGTATCTCTCTTAGAATAAAGTTTACTGTGTACCTAATTCTTGGTTATATGAGTTTGGACAGAATCTGTGCATCACCTCAGTATTTTGCGTGTGCATTTTCCTATGATGGTCGACCTAGTAAGTGAGAGAATGTATTGTTACAACTAATTTAACAAGACAAGCACAAAGCATTTAAACATAATCTTAGGCCTGTAAGAGAATGGATGTGTTCTGTTCCTAATAAGATTAAGGAAGTAATGAAAACTTGTGACAGTTGTAGAAAATAAATTAAACAAAAAATAAATGAATTAATGGAAATTGAAGATAAGTCATTAGAAGTAGGAGGTAGCACGCATGGTTCTAGTCATCAAGATGAAGAGTTTGTAGAGTTAGATGTTAGCTTGGAGTATTTGAACAAGTCTTGCAGCACTCTTGGAAAATCACCTGTCCTAAAGAAACAATTGTATGCAGACATATTGTAATCAAAAAGTAGAAAAAATAATAAATGTTTAACCGAGGAAGTACTGACACAAGTAAATGAATAAATAGACCATGAAAAAGACAAAAACAGTTCTGAGAGTGAAATAATAACTCATTTGAAATTAAAGTTTAATGAAGAAAACCTAAGTCTTAGTAAAAAAAAATTCTGATTCTTACAGGACTACCCAATAGCTGGACCTACAAAAAAATAAGAGTTTTTGGTGTTGGCAACACACAATTTGAAGCCCAGCAAAGTTTCAAATAACAATGTCATCCAACAAGTTATAAATTTTTATAACAGTGATGATGTCAGTCTTTTAATGCTTGGCAAAAAAGACTTTCTTTCAGTTAAGACAAGTGACAGTGCTCAAATCCATGTACAATAAAGGCTGGTTTTAGGGATTTTTAAGTAGGGTATTATGGGTAAGTATTAAGTTTAGGGGCTTTTCTGTAAAAATAAAAATTATTCATGGAAAATGGTATATTTCCACTCTACTAATGATGCAGAACACGAATATACGAGGGGCATTAACGTACAACTAATTTCTTAATATGTGCCCACCTAACCTAACAGAACCTAACCCCACGATGGGTGAATCACTATTTTACATTTTTAAACTAACCTAGGAGTTTAGGGTTTTACACTAACCTAGGTTTTTTGCATTTTACTCTAACCTAGGATTGTAGGGTTTTACACTAACCTAGGATTTTTGTGTTTTACACTATTCTAGGATGTTTGGGTTTTACACTAAACTACCAATGTAGGATTGTAGGGATTTAATGGAACCGTAAACCACACCAAAAGAATGTAAATTAACTCACCTAGGTAGGGGGTTGGTATAATTCCTCTGACGTTAATAGACGTAAACAAACATATTTCGCAAGTTTTTTTAATATGTTCTACTTATTTTAACCTTACGCGCTCTTAAATATGAACAAGGTAAGCTGTGCAGAACCCATTAATGCAACTTTTGTTGGTCTAGGACGTTTTGTTCAGAAACGTAAACAAACTGGCTACACTGCTAATTTTGCAATTTTTTTTAATATGTTGTACTTATTTTAAAGCTATGCCCCTAGTATATTCGTGTTCTACATGATTAGTAGAGTAGAAATATATCATAATTTTGCAATTTTTTTTGTTTTTCAGAAAAGCCCCTAAAATTAATTATTACCAAAAGTTGTTGTATGAATTATTCAAGAACTAGTTTCCAAATGAAAAAAATTGGGTTTTCAAATTTGCTGAGTTGCACCCCAAGCATTGTGTCTTAGCTTTAGGCACTGGCACTCACTTTGTCTGTGTTTGTGCAAAAATACATAAGAATGCCAAACTGATGATACAATTTCCTATATGAAAAACTATTACACTAAATGATGGAACAGTTTTGAATGATTACAAGTTCTATTTAGCCAAGATAATGTGCAATGAGCCTGGTACAGCATGCCACCTCAGTGAGTGCTCTGAGCTCGCCAGTGAGCGGTAGCCTAATTGTGGGTGTTGATTATTATAATATTATTATTATTATTATTATTTGAATTCAGCACATAATCTGGCCCTGAGAGATGTGTCTTTCACTTCCTGTTGTCTTTTGTGATTTTATATTGGCAGTGTGTTGAAAGAAAACATGTCTAGCCTACATGCAACACTACAATCCTTATGTTTAGATGTTAGTGCTTTATTACAGTGTCTAGATTGTAAACATTTTATTTGTGACGAGGCCTATTAATGCTACCTGTGGAACAAACATACTATCTCTCTTCTCAGTCCTTCCCTCAAACCATCATGGCTCAAGCAAACAAAGCAATGATAGACCCAGATAAGCTATCAGCTGTTACACTACACCATAATTGGGTAGCCATAGCAGTGTATTTCTCGTGATATGTGATATCTATGGCTAGCCCTATGCATTTGTTTTCTTATAACTTTATTTCACGATTTCATAACAATAATTTATTTGTAATAGTGCATTATGAATGTTATAATTAGGCATCAAGGGTCATAACTCTCAGACAAAATAATAACTTTTGCAGGATTTTTTATTTGTTCATTTAAGTGAGAATGTAAATATTGCTAAATATAAACTTCTCTGTTTCCCCCCCCCCCCAATTTACCTTATAAAATACTTTAAAAAAAATTGCCAAAAAACTGTCTAATTATTTACCACCATTAGAGAAATAATGCGACAGAGGTGGAAACTAGTGAGACAGCAAGAAATTCAGTTCCTATCAGTAACAGGGCATTTTTAGGGTATTCATGGGACAGAGCAATGCTCTTTTATGTGTGACCCAAATATGGTGAAAAAATTGAAAATAGTAAAAGTTACAGAATTTTACTGAAATAAGTTTTTATCAAAACAAAAAAATTCTTAAACTTCAAAAACATTTTGTTTGTTTAAAAAAGAGAGAAGTATGTAAAAAAAACCTAACAATTTATCTGAAAATTTAAAAATAATACATCTTATTACAAAAAGAGAAATTAAGTCAAAAATGAAGTAGGGAAAAAAATGTAGTAGCATATTAATGCTACTACAAAACAAAGACAAAGTTGGACTACATTTCACAAATGTCAGTAGGTTGTGAGAATTTATATGCAATTCAGTTCACATCAACAGGGGGTAGGAAGTTTACCCAGAACATCAGCAGAGCTTAGGAAAAAAGGTCATTATTTGCTAACAAATTATTTTTTTAAAAATTATAAATGCACTTACGTTCCATGGTTACAGCACTCTCTTTCAGATTTGAAATATTTAATAATACAAACATATGTAAACCTAGTGCTGGTTCTTTTCCCTCCCAAGACTAACACCAACACAAATTCCCCAATATTGTATTCATCATTTTTTGTGGCTCAACACCTCTCTCTTCACATTCACTGAAGTTTAAATCCGAGTCTTCATCCTCTTCCCATTCCTTGTATGCCTATTCATCACCATCCTCATTACCTTGTAAAAGATTCTCTCTTCTGTTTCATCTTTGTGTTCTGTGTGTCCTGGCTCTTGCGTTAGTACCTTTCTTGGATGTAGGATTTATCTTTCTTAGCTTCAATTTTGAAAATCTGATTTAGGAACTTTTCACTGATAGGCTAAGGACTATTCTATGTGGATCAATATTTATTCCTGTAACTTTTGGAGTATCTTGTCTTCTCTGTTTTCTGTTGTAAGATGCTATGCCATCATATAGTAGTATTATTTATGCTTAAATAACTTACACTGTGGCAGGGATTGTTCTCATAAGTTGGCACATTGCTGTAAACTTTGTCTACCTTTCATTGCTATATGCAGTGTATTATGGGTACTTACGAGAGTGTATATCTGTGTCAGGAGTCTTTTATCTATGGATGAATCAAGTATGTTTTCAAGACAGCAAAGCTCGCAAATATATTTTATTGTTACAAAGCTTGAAGGTGTTATATTTCCACTACGCCTCATAACTCTAACAACAGGTTATGGGCCCAGGGAGATTTTGGACTAAGAAAGTGATTGAGATTGTTGAGTGGAGATAGTGAACGTGCTTGGCGTAATTGTAAACATCATGGTCAAGGGTATGGACGATAGAGACGTGAATTTTCCAAAATTAACAACTGGTAATTATTTCTCCTGGAAACTCCGTGTGAAGGTGCATATGATCGACAAAAAACTGCTGGGTTGCAGTTGGACCAGGTTATGTTGTCATCTGAGTACTGAACACCGACCAAGCAAGATTGAATCGGGAGATTTTGTCTGTGCTTTACCGATTGGTGGGAGACGAATTGTTATTGGACATTGAAGATTGTGAAAGAACAAAACTAGCCTGGGAAGTATTGGAGGAAATTCACTTAATTTCTACTAAGTTTCATGCTCTCCAAAGCACGAAGGAAATTGCGCTTGTTACCAAGATGGCGGACATGACAATGCAAGAGTATGCTGCATCAATACAAAGATTGAACAAGAAAGTGACTAAAGGTGGGATAAACTTCAACGATTAAATTATTGCAAATTTACTGCTCAGCGGACTCCTGCCGGATGAGTATGACGTGTTTGTGCAGAACCTTCTGAGGGAACCTAACCTCACAACAAGGATGGTTAAGGGGCAGTTGCTGGATGAGGAACAACTACAGCAGCAGGCAGCTTCCAATGGAGAATACAGTCAAGTTGCCCTAGCATCTACAGGAAACAAGAGGATGCAGGTAACATGAAAGAATTCTGAAGCAAGGAGTTCGTGGAATATGGTCAACAATGGAACTGTTCGTAACTGATTCAAATGCAAGAAGCCTGGACTTATCAGTAAGTTTTGCCCTGAAGGCCAATGTTTTCAGTGTAATGAGTTTGGACATTGGGCCGAAGACTGTATCAAAAACGTAATAATAGTAATGGGGAAAAGATGGGTAAGTGTGATGAGGGCGAAAATAATAATGTTCAGAAAGGGAAAACAATAGGGTGTGTTAGTGTGTTTGCATTAATGGCTAGCAAGGAACGTAATCAGTGGTTTCTAGACTCGGCTTATACAGAACACATGACATCTTGCAGAGAATTGTTTACAGAGCTTACCCCCTAGTCGAGGACATGTAACACTTGGAAAGGGTGAAATTAAGATAGAAGGAGTAGGTACAGTTAAGCTGTACTGTTAAATGCATGTGGAAGAAATTTTTTTTAGAGATGAAGAACATTAACTGTCCCTAAATTAAATTTCAACCTCATTTTTGTTACAATATTAACCGCTAATGACATTCACGTAAATTTTACAAAAGATCAGGCTGTTGGTGTATTGAAAGATGAGTGTGTTTTCAATGCTTTTGTTAGGGAATGATTGTAGGTGTTGCAGAGTGATGTATTTATCCATGTTGTACCACAAAGGCCTCAAGATCTAGTCGCTGAAGATAAATCATTCCATATGCTATCATCAAATAAAAAAAAAATGGAAACTGCACCATTTTTAATGTTGATAAAAATTTGTTCTTATGTTACCCTATCCTCGAGGTGAAAGAAAAACATTAATTAAAATTTTTACCTACAACAAGTTGATGATGGCAGCAATTATTCATACACTGCGAGCAAATTTTACAGCTTTCGGAGGTTTACGCAACTAGCTGTAACTTATTTAATAACTCACCTATTGTGGAGTTTTTAGTGTCATTTAAAAGATTACATAAGATACTATTACACTGTGTTTATATTATAAAATAAATTTTGTATTTTCAAAATGGCAGCCATCTGCTTTCAGCATTCAGATGACTGATTACCCCACTTTATACCCCACTCTGCTTCATCAAAGTTGCATTTAGAGATCTTTTATGTTGCCTGATCTGTTGTCTGCCAAGTGACTAGATGTAGAACAGTGTGCAACATAAAAGTTATCGGGGTTTAAGACTTCCTCCCTAAAAAAATAGTCTGTAACTTGGGAAAAAATGAAAATTTGCTGTTTTCGAAGCCATAAAAAGTTGTGTGGGCGACAAAATAAAAATCTAATTTTTTTTTATCAAAGATACCCTTGATGAATAGCTATAGGGCACAAGTTGTCCTATTCTGTTATTTTCACCCCTGTTGGGTACACGGACTTGTGAAAAAATGAAAAATGTTGATTTTTAAATTTAATTTATTGTGCATTATATAATCTCACTTCATTCTGAATGTGATTAATTAAAGTGTATCAAAGGAATGCAAATGTGAATTACCTTTGCTTTTGTTGAAGAGAGTGCCAATATATGTTTTCTTCGTGCTGACAAGTAACCATCATTGTTGTGTCCTTTTTTCTCCATCAAACTCTAAATCTACGGTTTTATTCAACTTTTGAAAACAGCATGCACATACAGCCTTACCTGGTATAAGTTTCAGATGTTCATGTTTAGCAGACAGCTGTATAGTGATTTACGTAGAGGATTTCAAAATAGGTTTCTTGTGCATGACAAATGGGTCACAACAATTATTACCTTACAACTTCATCCACACTTGTTCTAAGTCTAATTAATGTTTTTATTTAATCACTTATGTCACATTCAGTTATTAACTCTGATGATCTAGAGTAAACAACTTTATGGCTCTCATCCTTAACAAAACAGCCAACAGAACACTCCATTGTCACTTGAATTGAATACAAAACATGCCACTAGGACATGACACAAAAGACTGAAGCTCCAGGCAGGATATGTCTAATCATGTGCTTATCTGCATGATGCAATCTCATGAAACAGTTGCATCATCTTCAGACTTTCAGACATTATAGAGTGGTTACCATTGCATCTAATAACATGACTTAAAACATCTCCTCAGTAATTTTGCCTTTGATTTTTCGTAAGGTAAACTGTCTATAGTTTTCAAATTACAGTACAGTAGGTAAACATTTATTTATGTAGTTTCTAAGTTGTGAATTTTTCACATTTTTTTCATTGCACTGCCCAAACAGTGTATTAACACTTAGTACCCCTTGCCACCCTAATATTAATGACATTTAGAATGAAGTGGGGTTATATAATGCTCAACAGATTAAATTTAAAAACAAACTTTTTTTTGTTTTTTCAAATGTTGGTGTACTTATACTCTGTACCATGTAAGTTGGCCAGATTCTGACAGGTCTGCGAAAGTAACGCCACTGTTTACATCTGACTACGTATCCTTCCACCATCAGCTGATTGGCCACATGGCAACGATGTTGTTTATTTTCATTCTGTCATTATTAGCCGATTCCCTTGTCAATGTACTGTTTGTGGGACGTTTTAGGCAAACTTGCTACTCAGAAATACGTAGCTGCGATTGTAGTAATAGTAATGTGTACATAAATCAGTAAATTGTTATGTTAAAGAGCAAAAATATAAATTATTTATTTAAAATTTAGTGACTACAAAAAAATGTAATGCTAAACAAATTTTGAGATATTTTAGACTGACATCTGTCTAAAAAAAATTAGTACTTTATAAAAGTAAAAATATAAAACCTTGCAAAAAATTTAATATTTGCTAACTCTTTTTTGTTTGTCCGAGACAGTGAATTTGGGATAACATTTGCGAAACAGTAGTTGTAGCTATTATCACACGTTGGACATTATAGCTAATATATTCGAGTTGGAAATATATGACGTGGAATAACATTATAATTGCTTAAAAACTATTCACGTGTGTTCCACTTTCTTTGGAAACAAGGAAATGGATTTTTGGAGAACAATATGGCATATAATTTACGTAGACAAACGATTGCCTGCCGAATAGAAATTACTAGTACTCAAAATCACTGTTCACGAAATATATGTTAATTTAAAAATTATGCAGAGCTTGTGAAAAATAAAACTATTGGTATCTGTTCGTAAATTTATATATATCGCACACGAACGCTATTTTTTTCAGGCTGGTAATGCTTTGGAAAAAATCTGATAGGTGGCGCGCACATGTCCGGAGCGAGGTCTGAGCCGCTTACTTTGCTCAATAGATTGCGTCTTTGTAAAGTTGACTGTTCTTCTATTACTGGCTCGGAACTACACAAATTTGAAATATATTTTGCCAAATTACTAGAAAAAATAATTCAACAATATTATGCAATATTTCTGTATGCTTTTGGAATTAATATCAAGCACATAATGAATGTGGTGTTGGAGAGGGGCGTGAAAAAAGGTTTTGAAATTGTGTTTCATTTGGATACAGATCGTTTTAATGTGCCTTTCATTTTGAACACCTATACATTTCTACTTTAGCATGAAGTTTAGTTTCTAACACTAAAAATTGCTGTTTTATGACCACGTAAAATAAAATGTATTAATTAACCTAGGAACTCTTTCTTATCGCGTATTTTTGGCTTGTCTAATGTGCGTCGGCAGTGCATTCAGAATAGCCAACATAATATTAACTTTTGTTCATTTGTGCATCAGCTGATGCAGGATTTTGTAAATGGCACTTGGTTTGTTTCATATACATCAAGTTGCCACTCGCGGACTTTCAGAATCTGGCCAACTTAAATTAAATGAAGTATAACAGGGGTGAAAATAACTGAGTGGGACAACCTGTGCCCTATAGCTATTCATCAAAAGTATCTTTCATAAAAAACTCAAATTTTTTATGTCGTCCCTTGCATAACTTTTTTTGGCTTTGAAAACATCAAATTTTAATTTTTTTTTTCCAAGTTAGAGACTTTTTTTTCTAGGAAGGAAGTCTTCAACCCAGATATCTTTGATTTCGCACACTTTTATACATGTAGACACTAAGCACAGAAAAGCTCAGACCTCTAAATGCAACTTTGGTGAAGCAGGGTGGGGTATAAAGTGTGGTAAAACAGTCATTTGAATGCTGAAAGCAAATGACTGCCATATAGAAAATACAAATATTATTTTACAATATAAATATACAGTGTAATAGTATCTTATGCAAGCTTTTAAATGACACTAAAACTCCACAATAGGTGATTTATTAAAAAAGTTACGGCTAGTTGTGTAAACCTCCGAAATCTGTGAAATTTGCTTGCAGTGTGTATGAAAAATGGCTGCCATCATCCACTTGTAGGTAAAAATCGAAATTAATGTTTTTCTTTTGCCTTGAGCTTAAGGTAACACAAAAATAGATTTTCATAAAAATAAAAAATGATTCAACTTCAGCCCCTTAATGATTTCACATGGAATGACCCAGCCAAGAACAAGACTGAGAATGTGGGTGAAGTGGAGATTGAAGCTGTCGCATTAAAGGCAGCCAGTGTGTGGCACTGACGACTTGGCCACCTCTATGCAGATACTATGAAAAGGATCCCTGTCCTTGACGAGTAGCTTTCCAAAGAAATGTGAGCGTAAGACTGCCCAACCACTAGAGCTAGTCTGCAGTGACTTAATGTCTTCTCCAACAAAATCAAAAGGTGGTGCACCATATATGATGAGTTTTATTGATGCTTACTCCAGATTTGCAACTGTGAAATTCCTGAAGTTGAAGAGTGAGGCATTTGCCAAATCCAAGGAATATAAAGCAGAAGTAAAGAGCTTCCAAACCGATGGGGGAGGTGAATACTGTGAGAAGAAATTTGAAAGTTTCCTGCATGAAAATGGTATCGCCCATAAGAAAACTGTAGCCTACACCCCACAACAGAATGGAGTGGCTGAGAGATACAATAGGACCATTGAAGATATGATGTTTACTGTTGCAATCAGGTTTGACTGAAGGGTTTTGGTGTGAAACTGCCAGCACAGCATGTTTTATAAGGAATCAGCTACCTCTTTCATTGTGGAAAGGAGAAAGTGTAGACAAATAGCTGTCTAGATTGCGAGTGTTTGGATGTAGAGCCTGGCTAGCTCAGAAAAAGGGAAAGTTCAGACCAAGGGCTGTAGAGAATGTGTTCCTTGGTTATGAAAGTAACATAAAGGGTTCTTGATTGTACAACCTGAGTACGAAGAAAGTCGTGATTAGGCTGCATGTCAAGTTTGAAGAGAGTGTGTTTCTACTGAGAAAATTAGATTCCCCTAGAACTGTCAAAAATGATGTATTTGCTTGTGATTGTAGATGAACCTGTCGAGACGGATGATAAGTGTAGCGAGTTTTTTGATGCTGAGGGACATGGCGGTGGTTCAAGGGAGGAAAATTATGAGACTGGAAATGTTGAAATTGAGACACTTGAGAACATACGAAAGGATGTACAACCAAGGTGGAGTGCTCGGATTAGAAAGATATTAGATGGAGAAAAATCTTGTTCATGTTGCAATCTTTCTGTGTACATAGCAGAATATGTTGAAGAACCTATTGGTGTAACAAAGGCCCTGAAAGGGGAATATGCAGATGCATGGCGTGATGCAATGAAAATTGAACTAGAGAGTATCCAGGGTAAGAAAGTTACTTATGCATTGGTTGACAGACCTCCTGACAGGACCATGTTAGGCAGGAAGTGGGTTCTGAAGCTCAAAAAGAACCCAGATGATACTGTCAGTAGATTTAAAGCAAGATTGGTGGCACAGGGGTTTGCTCAAGTGTAGGGAATTGACTTTCATGATACCTATGCACCTGTGATAAAAAGAAAATCCATCAGCTTGATGATGACCCTAACAGTGCTAAACAGGTGGGTTCAGTAACCTCCAACAAATATTTGTTTGTGCCTTCTTGTTATTTCAATACAGTTTTTGGCGTTCAGTACTTCGTAGGACCACATTTTTTTTAATAATCTCCGTCAGTCTTCTTGGCATCGACTTCACCAACTTTTCAATAGTTTCTCGTGGAAGTTTTCGCCACTCTTCCAACAAAGGTGCCTTATCATGCTTGTTGGGAATGGGTTTTTGTCTTATGTTTTGTTTCAGAACATCCTCCAAGTGCTCGATCAGATTGATATCCAGTGACAGGTGGGGTCTGCATGTAATGTGAAGTGTTACACAGTAGCCACATCCTGATATTATGAGCAGTGTGTTTTGGGTCATTGCCCTGAGTAAAAATGTAGTCCACAGTCAGGCCCATATCATCTACACTTTTGGCAAGATGGTCTTTCAGAATCTGCAGATAGCCATATTGGTCCATGGTACCTTCAATTGGCTGTAAGTCCCCCCACACTATTCACACTCGTGCACCCCCAAATTTGTACCAAATCCCCTCTATGCTTGACAGCTGAAGTTCCTTTCTTCCATGCCACAATTTTTTGTTTTTCACAGTCACTCGCTCATCGAACTTGAAAATGTTAAATTTAACTTAGTCCGTGAAGACAACCTTTTTCCAAAATTCCTAGTTTTTATTTCTGTTGGTTTTTGCATTCACAATTCTCTTCCTTGTATTATATTTGTTTATATATGGCTTTCTACAGGCTGTTCGTCCATTAAAGTCAGCTTCGTAGAGAACATTCCTTTCTGTATTCATCTAAACTCTCTTTCCTGTTTCATTTGCAGGTCCTGTCCTTAAATTTTCAGTGCACTTAGTTTTGAATTTTTTTTAATTTTTCTGATTAGTAGCCTCTTTTTCTTCTCAGTCAAAATAGGTGGACGGCCATTCTTTGCAGCATTTCTGTATTTTTTTGTTTGTTTAAACCTGTATATAACGTTTTTCACTGTTGTGATTGGCGTGCAGATAATTTCACTTGCATTAAATTGACATATTATGACTAGTCTTTCTTCCTCTGTTTTCTTGCCTTTTCGGCCCATTTCTCCCTACACTTTGTACTATCCACAACCAACTGCCCTCACTGTGCCTAATCTGTATTTTCACTGACTGGACTGCAGGCTAGCCAATGGTATGTGTATATATATATATTGGAGGGTACGTAGATAACTTTTAGGTTGTTTTGGGATGTTTTGTTAATTAACTCAATATAATGTGAATTGTTTTGTTTATTTTTTTATATTATGATTTATAATTATTATAAATTCGTACCACCATGTCTGTACCTACATTTTATTTTTAATAAATACTTTTACATTGTTTACTTACAGTGTGACAAATACTTCTTAGAGCCACTGTATATACATGTACTTAAAAAGTGAGAAATTTTCGGCAAAGTGGAAGACTGCTACATTCAATCATTTTGGTTTGTAAAATATTTAGTTTGAACATTTGACATTAAATTTAAATTAAAATAAATTTTGGTGGCCAACTATGTCAAGTGATTTACTGAATTACCAAAACATTTTCAATTAATATTCTTCTTCAACTGTAATTTGCATGTAAGATAGGCATATATTGCAGAATGTTTGGTTTGTACCTTTCATAGCCTGATCATTATGAGTGAGTGGGTGTAACACTACATGTGTTTAAGTGAGGTTTTTGATAGAACTCACAACATTAATGATGTCACTGAAATAAAATTCTAAGGTTGGTGAATTCAGTGTCAGGGAGGGGGAAGGAGACAGGTGCAGCTGGGCTTGTTTGTGTCTTCTGTAGTTTTATTTGTTTTCATTCACATAATAAAGTTTCTTGACAATGTATGCTAAATGCTTACATGGTTATTCTTAGTTTAAAGATTTCTGGTTTCAAACTCTGTTATACTGTGTTAATCATTGTGCTGTTTTCTAAATGTTGCCTCAAAATTTAGTACAATTTTATTTCTGTATGAATAACCTTCAGAGTCTTGTTGCACTCTGATAAAAAATACACGAAGGTGCATTTTTATTAGTTATTTAAAACTTAGGGTAATATTTATTCTAGGTTAAATGTTGCTTCTTGACACAAACAGTAGTCATCCTTGGAATTTGAACTGTAACAGTCCTTGTGTAAAATTTTCATATCCAGTTTATATCAAATTTTATAATTATTAAAAATACCTACTGTTAGCCTTAATAAAAGAAAGTTTATGATAGGCTTATCACTTCAGACTTTCGTATTCATTATTACAGGCCTGTGAGTCTCATATTGAGTACAGGAAAGGTGATGAAGAGGCTTATAGAACAGTATGTGGTAGAGGTTATGAATGAAAAGCACTGGCTGCTGGAGGATTTGGTGCAAGCAGTAGATGAAGGGAAGCTGGTGGATGCCTGCTTCATAGATTTTGATAAGGTGCCCCATGGGATTTTGATGTAAAAAGTGGATGAGCTACTGTATGATTAGTGAGTAGTGGATTGGATAGGGGACTTCCTGAGGGAGAGAAAGCAGATGGTGAAAGTAGGGAAGTCCTTGTCGGAGGAAGGTGGGTTTACAACATGGGTTTTGCAGGGTAATGTGGGCCCCTTGTTCCCCATTATGGTAGTAGTGGATTGGATAGGGGACTTCCTGAGGGAGAGAAAGCAGATGGTGAAAGTAGGGAAGTCCTTATCGGAGGAAGGTGGGTTTACAACATTGGTTTTGCAGGGTAGTGTGGGCCCCTTGTTCCCCATTATGGTTAATGACCTGGGGATAAATGTAAGTGGCAAAGTGAGGCTGTTTGTGGATGATCATGTGCTGTATGCAGAGGTGGGTTGAAAGAATAAGTTGCAGGAGAACATAGAACAAATAAGGAGGTGGAAATAAAGGATAAAATGGAGATTAACGTACAAAAAAAAGATAGTAAAGTTCACTAGGAAGAGGGTAGGTATGAAGGCCCTTATAAATGGCAATGGTAGAAGATAGGAGAAGCTTCTGAGGATAAGTACTTAGGGGTGGTGATTCAGATTGATCTTAGGTGGAAAAAGCATGTACAGAGAGTGATATTAAAGGAAAGAAGGACTTTGGAAATGCTGGGAAGGGTCTTGAAGGTGGGTATTAGCTAGGTGAAGAGGAATGTTTATAAAGTTATGATTAGGCTGATAATAGAATATGCAGCCATAGTCTGGGAACCATATGTGGAAGAGGAAGTGTGCGAGCTAGAGAAGTTGCAAAGAAGGGTAGCGATGTGGGCTAAGAGTAACTTAGAAAGGCAGATGCGAGAAGGTGAGGATGAAAGAAATTTTAGGCCATCCTGAATGATGGATTTGAAGTGGCGCTCCCTAAGGGACAGGCGAAGAGCGGTGAGGCTGGTCATGATGTACAGGATGGCGAAGAGAGTGGGAGGTTCGGGGGAAGTTAAGTGGACAGTTAGCCAAGGGGCTACACAGGGGAGAGGTATAAACAGTAGAAAGTTTCAGATGTTATGGAGGTGGGTGGAAAGAGGAAGGCAGTCAATGTTGGTGAGAACTGTGAAGGAGTGGAATGTATCGTGGGAGGAGTTGGTTATGATGACGTGTTTTGGGTGATTTAGGAAGGGACTAGAGAGTGAAAAGGGATGAGTAAGTACTGGCCACCAGGCAATAGTGTAATTGCATGCTGAATATTATTAATGTTATCACTATTAGACATGAAAAAAGCACTATACAGAAATTATAATAATAAATGCCTACATGTATTCACTACAAAAACCAAGTTTAAAGGTCAAAAATGCACAATGGATACTATATTTACGAGAATAACAAATTGAGCAACATGGTGCCCGCTTACATGCAAAGATCACAAATCTTGCATGTAGCACTGTGCACGACACAAGATGGGCCATAGTGCTTTGGATCACTGTATTTGTGCACAAAATTTATAATTTTTGCTCAACTACAATGAAGAAATTGCTGAATAATTGCAACTTAATTAGATAACTAAAAAAAACAGTATTTTTCTATACCATCAACAAATATTTTATATTAGTTATTGTGCATTACTTTCAGCCAAGCGCTATTAACGTTAATGCATACACAAACAGGTTCAGAACCAGCTGATGACTTGCACTGCAAATTGAACCATGTGTTGTGACTTCACTACAAAGTTGGTGGTTCTACTTGTCAAAATCTCACCAACATATATAAGACAGTGTTTGTGTGTGTGTATATTTATATATAAAAACAGGTCCCATTTATCATGACCACCCACAATAGCTGCTTACTGGGGCATCAAATTAAAAAGTGTTTCATACAATAATTGTATAACTGGAAAGGGGAAAATAATACTGCTGGCGAGTCAGCCTTATAGCATTGTTTATTAGTGAGCTATGAGTACTAACATCAGTGTTTTAAATGGCACCATGTATCTAGTCATCAAAAGTCCAATGAAACTCGTCAAGACCTATTCAAAAATGTATCACAATGTACCAGTCTAATAAACGGATAATTTAAACCTGCCACAGACATTGGTACTCATAAGGGTTAATGTTGTGGCACGATTGCGCTGCATGGTACAGTACAGTATGATGTTGCTGCTCTGCATTTAATGTAGAGGTGGTGTGAACAGTGCAGGTACCCAGAGTTTCGTACCTCATTCCACAGAGGTTGCGCTTAGAGGAAACAAAGGAACACGCATGGCATGACAACTACTCAATCAGTCATCCATGTGCCGTCGAATACAGTACACTGCAAGGTGAGAGTTGTTGTAACTGAAATATACTCCAACAGCGAAAATGTAAATTATCAGATTAATGTGTTCATATTATTTTACAGTACTGTGTAGTACGTTCAAGTGATTTGTACTGAAACACGGACACAGTTCTGTTATTACCATTATCAAAAGCTTGGCTTGCTCACTCGTTGTTCATTCTGTTAAAGGTCAGCGTAATGCTAGTCAGGCAGAGCAACTCTACAAAGAGCAATACCCTGACAAGACCCCACCGTCCAGACAGATATTTTCTCGTCTCGTGAAGCTTTGTGAAATGGGAAATTTGAACCCACAGCTACACAATCGTCGTGGAACTGGCACAGATGAAGCTACTGAAGTTGCTGTTCTTGCTGCTGTAGCAGTTAATTCACACATCAGCACACACCAACTTGAAGCCGAAATTGGCATTCTGAAAGCGAGTACACATTGCATTCTTAAGCATCATACGTTCCATCCCTATCATGTACACTTACACCAAGAATTACATGGAAATGATTTCCAGAATCGTGTAGAGTTCTGTCTATGGGCACAGCATCAACTTATTACCAACCCAAACTTTTTTATGGATGTTCTTTTTACCAGGTGGACCCTCAGCGTCAATGGATAGTTAACATCTGGTATGGGATGGTTGGCAATAACGTTATAGAACCTTATTCCTTGAATGGTAACCAAAACGGCAGGGAGTATGCCACCTTCATACAAACCATTCTTCCTGGTCTTCTGGAGGAGATATCTCTATGGAACGAAATGATGGATGTCCAGCACATATTGCTGTGTATGCAAGTCGTGTTCTGGACCGAACATATCATGGTAGGTGGATTGGTCGTGTTCAGTGGCATGCACAGTCTCTTGACCTTAACCCACTGAACTTTTTTCGTTAAGGTTACTTCAAATGCACTGTCTATCGAGATATTCCAACAATTCCAAAGAACATGCAGGAACGTATTTTGCGTGCTTGTAATGCTCTTCAGCAGGCAACACTGCAGGTATCAGTGTTGTCATTCATCCAGCGATTTAACTTTTGTATCACTGCCAATGGTTACCACTTTGAACATATAATGTGAATGTTCTACCCCTCACGGTACCCATATGGATAATACTACAAACGGGCAGTAGATGTCCCACTTTCTGTATCGTATTTAATGTTCATGTAGTGAAAGTGTACATTGTGCTACATGTTTAAATAGGTCTTGACGAGCTTCATTGAACTCTTGACCAATAAATACATGTTGCCAATTAAAAAACTGATGTTTGTATTTATATCTCACTAATAAATAATGCTATAAGGCTGACTTTCCAGCAGTATTATTTCCCCCTTCCAGTTATACAATTTTTGTATAAAAATTTTTCATTTGGAGCCCCAGTACGAAGTTAGGTGGTCAAGATAAATGGGACCATTATATATAGGATGTTTTTGAAATGAGTGCAGATATTTTGCAGAATGCAAGGAAGTGTCAAGACAAGTGTTTTGATGTAATGAACGTGGTTTCAAAAATGCTTCCTTATGCTACAAATAAAATAAAATACAAGATGTACTGTTTGCCCTCGCGGGTAAACAAGACCTCTTCTGTCCATAACACAATGACAGGAAAGTCTGGCATAATAATGTGCTGCTGGAAGAACCATCTGGCAAAGTCAGGTCGACAACGACAATTGTCACTACTGTCACATGTGCGTCTTCAAGTAGAGCGGTACTGGTGCGATGTATGCTGCCATGCAACCAGATAAATACCATCACTTTGAACAGTTGTTGTACTACTGTACTTGCGGTTTCAAAGTCAACTCGCTTTGAGTGATTGTGCTACGTATTCTTTACATAATAATTATTGCTCACAGCATATACATCTTGCATTTTATTTATTTGTAGCATAAGGATTCGTTTCTGACACCATGTCCATGACATCAAAACACTCATCTTGACATCCCTTATATACACACATTTTATTATATGAATTGGACTTTCATAGTTCCTATGTCATTTCTTGTTATATCACATTATTACTCTATATTAGTGGTGTATAATTCTCATTTTTTATGTTGGAACTATGATAATTCATTCAGAATAGTTGTATTTTTTATTACTTTAATATAAGTTTTGTCTTTCCTGTTTGTTTTTCTAAAACTCTTGTAAAACCAACAATGTCTAATTTTTGCTTTTGTTGGATTGACAGAATGTGAAATAAAAAAATTATACACCCAAAAGTTATTATTTTGCATTAATTTTGTTCACCACATAAACAGCCAGTGAGTCCCAAAAATCTCAATTATCCACAAATTTATAAAAACCTTACCCTATACCATATCAGTTTTCAACTGTATTCTAACTTCACAGGACAACTATAACTCCTATTGGAAGTCTACCTAGAACTGTGTCTGCCTGCACAGTTACTAATATTACCAACACAACCACCACAGACAACTTTATCACTCTACACTGGAAAGATACTTAACAGTTCCACACTGGAAAGATAAATAACAGATTTAAAAGAAATGAGTGTTTTTGCAGGATAGAAGGTGATTCATTGTTGATGCAGTTTTTCAGTGTAATTTTCCAGCCTAACAGGACATCCTAAATTAAGCTAAGATAATACGTGAATCACTTTTTTTTTTACAGATTAAACAAATCTTAGAGGAAAATATTTTCACGGTTATATTAATATATGGAAGCAGAAATTTTAAAAACACATTTCATAAAGGATGTTTTTTAATTTAAACTTGACATGAAAAATAATGTATAAGGGGGAGAAGATGCAAGTACATGCATCAACATTTTTTTGCTGGCAATTAAAATACACTGTTGAATGAGGTATTTATCACCCTGAATACTACATGTTTGTAACAAGATGTTATTGGAATAACTTTTTAGCCTACATTCCTAACATTGTTATTACAAAGATTTTTCATAAAAATTTTTCTTTAATTCCAAGAATAAAAATTTTTTCACTTTTTTTTCCATTTATAATTATTTTCTGCATAACATTGATAAATCATATATATTTGTTTGAATGGGGTGTCCTAGCTATATAGGTAAGGATGGCTAGTGATTGGAGAGGTTATAGGAGATGCATCATACTTCCCTGCAGCTCATTTTTATCTTAAATATTTCTGTTTTATTAGTTTAGTTTTTGTAGATTTGTGTATAGTCAGAGCGACTAAGTTCTAGGAAATAGTATAAATATGTGAATCGCCAGCTCTTGTGTGTTTTGCCAATTTATTATTTAATTTTTATGGATTTTTTTGTTATCAGTTTACTTCTTTTGGTTTTATAAAGGTATACCTGCTTATATGGCAGTTTTCCTAAAGTTGTAACTCTACATTATGTGAGTATCCCATATAGGCATTTTAAATTAAATATTTAACTTACAAATGGTCAAAATACATTTTGTTTAAATAGGTAAAATTTTTACGTATATGACAGATTGCCCTAATTTTTAAAATTACCACCATTTTGAAAATAAAACGTGCATAGTTGAAAACTATAGAAGTTGGATGTCCTTACTAAGTAATGTACCAGGTATTTCAGGGGGAAACAGACATACATTAAAGAGGTGATAGTACGGACCATTCTGAAGGTAAAACATCAATAAACATATGCTCTATTCGTAAAGGTGTCCGAGTTATGTGAAACTGACAGGAATGGGAACGGTACAGGTGATAGTAAATAAACAAATCATTATGTGTGTGGTTTTATTGTGTAAATTCCCTGTACAACACATGTTCACAAATGCCACTGCCAACGTCTATGCATTTTACAGCTTGTGTAGACGGATGCTGTGTTGCTAATCGGAGCTGGTGTCCACATTCTTCTTTAACGTGCGCACAAGCATGTAACACGTGAGTAAACAATTCCTCCTTTGTTTGGGTGTTTTGCCTGTAGACTTCGTTCTTCAACTAACCCCACAAACAAGTGATGAACGCATTCAAGTGGCCAACATGGCAAATGCAGTGAGTGTCACATAGCTGTATCTCGGACACCATTGCGGATAGAGCATATGTTATTGATGTTTTCCCTTCAGAATGGTCCATACTATCACTGCTGAACATTTGTCACCCCCTGAAACACTTGGAATGTGTCTAAAGGGTTTGTTGAAATTTGGTTCATGGTCTCAAAAGTTTTTAGTGAGATCACACAGACACACGTATACACACACACAGAGACAGTGATCTCATAAGCCTATCTTTCCTTCAGAAAGTATTCTAATATTTGGAGTGTTTTTTCAGTTGAGTTTTAGTGTGTACAGGTGTTTTATAAAATATTTATCTTCTTATTTATGCAACGTTAAATCTGTTTGAGCAATCATGATTTTGAAATGAGAATACCTAAATTCAGTGCTCTTTTCTCATGGACTGAAAGTTCGGAGGGTTAAGTACTGTACAGACGGTCTAAATGCAAGACATCAGGAATGCAAGTAAGAAATTTTCATAGGTAACCACTTGCTCGTATGTTATAGGTATGCTATTAGGATTTTTAAAAGTAATTACACCAAGTATATGTGCATATTGGTGGGTTCACACATATAACATAGTAATCAAAAATTCTCATATGGTCAACATTTTCAAATTAAGTGTCTGACCCACTTAAAACATAATTTTACATTTCTTTTTTGCCAAATTTGGTAGGAAATTGTTCATTGTTTCTCAGAGATGTGACCCAAAAACTCATGTGGCACTATCTTACAACTAATACATAGCTTCTTCTGTCCACCAATACCACTTTAGTAGAGGGCAAAAGAGGCTAGGTAGTAGTGTATTTGATGCTTGTAGTTGATACTTTCAGCATACCAAGTTTGGTTGGAATGGGTCAAATGGTATGGCACATATACCAAATTAACCTAAAATATTTATATGGTCATCATATTGAAAATAAGAGTTTTATCCATTTAAATTGCTTATGTTAACATGGTCTACCATAGTATATACCTGCCAAATTTGGTAGGAATTATGTTTGGTAGTTTCCAAACTAGGTCCCAGTAATGTAAAAAAGCTTAATTTTTTCATGGAGTGTTATGTCACAAATGGTGTGCCAACCACAGCATACTACTTTAAATTAAATATTTACATGACAGACTGTCAAACTAAGAAATTTTGTTTACATTGGTTAAATGGTTCCCAAGATATGACATGGTGCCCAAAATTGTTAAATGGCTGACATTTTAAAAGTAAGCACACAGCATGGTCAAAAACTATAAAAGTTGTATTTACTTACTACGTAGGTAGCTACTATGTGTGCACCTAGTTTGGAGAAATACAGTTTGTGGTTTCAAAAGTTATTAGGGCAAAAAAACAGATAAGAAAGTGATCTCATAAAATAATTTCTTATATTCAGAAAATAAGCTAATTAGGTCTGCAATAACACATCTAAAAATGTTACCACACTGACATTAAGATACTAATATAATTATATTAACACTTAATATGTTTAATATCTCACCCATTAAAATTGGTGCCAGACAAGTAACAGTTGAAATTTAATAGGACACCCTCTATAAAATTAATTGTTGCATTGCATTCAGTACCAGTAATTTACATAATTTAAAGTGAGTGGAAAGGAAACAAGAACAACACCATATTACAAACTCTTAAATGGATGTTTAAATCTTTAGTATACCAACAAATCATATGTAAAGCAGTAAAAATTGAATTGAATTTGAGACAACTTATTTGCTTATGTGATAAAGATGCTCAACAATATGTCATGTACGTGCTCAACAAACCAAGTTTCTCACCATTTTACAACTGTGGTGAAGCTCTGTTGTCAGAGTATTACACTGAAAAAAAATTACAACCTTTTATTGTCTTGAAAGTACAGTGGAGCCTCAGTTAACCATCACCCTTTTAACCGTGAGTTTCTGTTAACCATCAGTAAACTGACACGACAAGTAAAATAATAAAATTGGATACAAAAAACAAACTTAATAAACTAAAAATGAAATAACTTTTTTCTCGTTTCTTATTAGATCAAATTAAGTACATTATTGAGTTGAACAGTACGTACACTTTACTGCAATACATACTTTTGTCAATGAATACCCAGTAAAAATACATTCTGTGCAAAATGTGAATGACTCATGTTTGTTGTTTATGTACAACCTACATATTTACTTCGTAGAATCGTTCCGTCTTCCTCACCACCCTACCGGAATTCCTAGCTACTCATCCGCTCTCCCATTCCTACAATCAGTTCAGTAGCGTTAGTCACTTAGTCAGCAAGTCATTGTCCTCAGTTTGTTGTCAAAGTGTAGTGTGTTTAAAAATGTCTGAGAAACGGAAACGTATTTTATTGGGATTTTCGCAAAAACTTGAAATTATAAAACAACTGCGTAAAGGAGAAAGCGCTACGAGTATCGCTCCGCTATATGGAATCGGGCGGACGACATCAATGATATTAAGAAAGATGCAGATAAAATCGAAAGTTGATGAGGAACTTGTATTAAGTGCAACACAGGAGGTAGAATGTTTAAGTGAAGAAGAAGAGGATGATACACTCAAGGATTGCCCCAAAATAATTAGCCACAGTGACGCTGAAAACATGTTTTCCAAGTGCATTGAATAGTACGAGCAACAAGAAGACGCAGACGCTACACAGATATTACTCCTACGTAAGATATGCAACACGGGAGAAACAAAAGCCAATGGAGTATTACAACAAAGGAAAATGACAGACTTTTTTAGGTAGGATTGATTATATTACTGAACATATACATAATAGTATTTTATTCAATTTTGTTATATTATCAACATAATAAACAGAAGTCTACAATATTTAATATCAAATACATACTGTGCTGTACATACTTATATTGATTGCTACCTGTTTAAAATATAGTGCTAAATATAGTATACATTGTTATCGCTAGTATCTGTCGTGTCTTTGAGAAAGGGGGTGGGGGCATCTCTATTATCTGTCTATTCTCTCAACCGTCATGGTGACGGTCCCGAGACTGACGGATAATAGAGACTCCANGAGACTCCACTGTACTGTGAAAAATTTATTAATAACCCAGATAAAATATACCATGTTCCAAATCAGAATAAAAATACGTACGTTTTGAGGTAATTTATCACAGACATTTGATGTGCTTTATAAATTTTTGAGTTGGCAAACTACCTAATTACACAAATTTTCACTTGAAAAATCATTAAATTTTGTTGTTATAACAAGCAGTGGTATAAAGGTTTTCACTGGTGAATGAAATATTTTCAGCTCTAAAGTACGAAAATTGAAACAAAACACCAAAAAATGCCATTGTGTTTGTACCCTTTCACATGATGAAACACTTATAAATATTTACGAACATGAAAAACATTACTATTAATTGTGTCTAACTGAAAATTAAAACCTTATGGTTCAATATTATGGGTATTTTTAGTAATCTGTTATGTAACTATATTTTTAAGCACAAATGTCCACTCATTATTTCACTGTAAAATTTCTTGTACTGTTACCCTCTATCTATAAACCACAAATCTACTAATTGTCAGATATGCAAAAACTACCTCCGACCAAATATTGAATGTGAAAGTACAACAAATGAAGTTTGAGTTGGATAAGGGCTTATCTTCATAACACCAATTATTTTAAACAAAAGATGTATTTGTTTCCCAATTGCAAAAACATGTGTATTTTAAAAGCATATTTTCATAAATGTTAATCATTATTGTAAGAACTAAGCAAGTAATATGAAATGATGTAATTTACATCAAACAGATTGTCTAAAAAAAATTCCCAAAACATAAAAAAACTAATTTTCCAATAAAAATGTAAATAAACCCTTATCCAACTCAACCCTTAAAATATTTAACACTATATGAATTTGTTTGGTGTTATTCCCATATTTCTGTCCTCTAGTAACATACTTTATTATTTCTAGTTCAATACATGTTTGTCACAACTAGGTTACAATACCCTATATGCTCTACCATCTTGTCCCTCTCTTCTGTCAACCTCTCTTTTTCAAATTCCTCCACGATATTAACATTTACCAGTTACATACACAACTTCCCATCTCTGAAATTTCAAATATTTATATACAAAACCAAAGCATATACAATATACATACACACCTTCCCTTCATTTAAATCTCCACCAATGTCACTTTATAATTACTTACCCTGCAAGGTAACATTTGTGTTTTCAAATTTGTTACCACACAAAAGGCATACCAGTTACATATTGCACATTATTTACCCAATGTATCTCCCAAGTTACACACAAGACATATATACAGGATGGGGCTGAATTCGACAGACCTACTTCGTGAGGTGATTCTTTATGCAAAATTAAGTGGCAAATATATAGGACAACTTGTACCTAAACTAAATATTAAGGGCAAAATAAGTCCCCAAAAATGGAGATTTGGGAATGTAATTTAGCAGATTATTGGAAACCAGGTGAGATGAAAGTACAATTCGCAGAACATTGTTTTATGTTATCGGGATCTTCAACCTAAGAGTAAACACACATTAATAACACTGTCCGTTTTGAAAATAACAAGGGTGGCCACCCTCTTATTGCCTGCAACTTCGTTATCGTTGGGAAATATGAATGTTTGATGTGGCTTTATTGAGAAACAAAAATTGTCCCCTTTTTGCTGCAGCGATACAGCCCCTAGTATGCAGGCAATAGTACCTACATGCATGTATGGCCACTGCACAGCTAACGGTGGCGGACAACGTTAACACCTACTGTAAACAACGCGTACAATACATTAAAAAGTATACACATCTGTTCATTTGTGGTGACAGTTGGTGTGTAATTCCATGCAGGAAGTAAAGATATTGGTATTGCCTATGCATCTGGAACTGTATCGCCGCTGCTGTGCACTTTGTGGGCTTTTGAACGTTGAAACATGTGGTGCAGCAGCATAGAGCAATGTCGTTACAATGCATCACATTTAAGTGATGTCGGGTAAAACATTGCATTTGACAACAAAATGCTGTGGCATTCCATAGATTTTATTGTAGAACCATGTATCATAAATACGTTTATAGGAAAGGCTCGATGGTACGGCCCCCATGTTTGATGCACAGTTCACATCGCCGCACCAACGATTGTCAGACACACATGAAAACACCCTCATTGTCCCGAATAATCCCGGCAGCTGCAACGATGCGGGCAACGAGGTCCTCTTCGGATTCCACCTCAGTTTCATACACCAGGCTGCGCATGTAACCCCAGAAGAAATAGTTCAATGGATTCATATCAGCGGATCGTGGAGGCCAGGGAACAGGATCCCCACTGCCTATCCATCGTCCAGGGAATATGAGATTCTGGGAATCGCGTGCACATGGGGAACTGTGGGCTGGGGCGCTGTTGTGCTGGAACCCCATGACTGCTCGTGTTTGTAACGGGACCTCTTAGAGTAGTGTCAGCAGAGTTTCCCGCAGAAATGCAGTGTACACATTGACACTGAATCGCTGTTGATCCCAGTGGATGAATGGGGTGTTAGGATTGACATCCGCCCACTCGTGGATATTTAGACAATTCTGTATACTATCACGTTGAAAGGAAACCTTGTCAGTGAAGAGAATGTATCTGTCTAAGTCAGGGTGTGTTCTGCGTTGTTCCAGAAACCACGCTGCAAATTCCATGCGTTGAGGATAATCCACAAGACCAACTGCATGCACACGTAGATGGAACGGATGCAGTAATTGCTCATGAATCACTACTCACCCAATTGTGCTGCGGCTTCTGTTGAGTACTCTTGCAATAGTACACGTACTCACGTGGGTTATTCTCAACGTGCCTCAACACATCATCTTCAAACCTGGCTGTCCTCGGTGCCCGTCTGTGCCCTGCATTCAGTTGTGTCACCTCCAAACTTCCCTTTTCTCTCAAACGTCGCTCCACAGGCGTAAATGTGGCGTGGTGTGGTGTGGCTGCTCTCTGTGCGGAAATCGATCCCTGTATATTCTTTGTGCTTTTCGTTCATTTCCCTCTCCTGCACCGTAGACGAATAGCATATCTGTCAGTTCAGGCCACGTAAAGCATTCCATTTTGTAGACACAACATGCACGTTGACCAACAGAAATGTAAATGATGCATTATGGAGTGCTCAGATATTTTATACAATTTTTCTCAGGGTTTAACGGGCTGCATTCACTATAACGCCTTTAGTTCCATGATAACTGTCGTGCCAGGCGTAGAATTAAACACGTCAAACCGTACAGAGCTGCCTAGTGTGGTATTAGTGCCAGACATGTAGATCGCTCGCACAGCCTGTACACACGTGTTTTATACCACACGCTGTATCTGACACCTTGTTAGATGTTTGCTCGCAAATGAATGTCCTGACAGTGTTGCAATATGGGAATGTTACTTTCAACTGTTGACATGTCGTTTGTCAAAAGTAACACTTATTTATCCCCTAATAATACAGTATGGCTACCTGTACGTTTTTAGTTTGTGCCTTTAATGTCTCTTCGAAAGCGAGGTCATTAGACACAGAAACATACATGTAGGCACTTGAAAGGAACTGAGGAAACTGAAGTGAAAGTAAATTACAATTCTCCAAACATAGTTTTATATGTTATTAGGATCTTCAGCATAAGAGCAAACTCTCATTTGTACCTCCCACCATAATGAAAGTAACAGGGGTGTTCACCCACTTATTGCATATAACTTTCTCACTATCAGGAATTAGGAACGTTTAATGGTAGTCTATTGAGCAGTATGATCTAAGTAACAAAGCTGGCTCTTTTGTTGCAACTGCCCAAGATATACCATTTTCATGTAAAATGCACACAAAAATTTTGGAAGTAGTGATACAGTTCCAGGCATGTAGGCAATATCAATACCCTGCAGGGAATCACTAACTGACTTAACAGAAACAAACAGGCAGCTTCAGTACTATAAGAGTATTAATGTATTGTACATGTTGTTTACAATAAGTGTTAAAAATGTCCTCCGCCATCGTATTTGCAGCGGGCACAGCAGCATAGTATAGATGTATGTAGGTCGTATTGCCTATGTGTTAAGCACTGTATCGCTGCAGCCGAAGCTTTGTGTGCATTTTTCATGATAATGGTGGGTCCTGGGTAGTTGCAACAAAAGTGCCATTTTTATTAATTAGTTCATACTTCTCAATAAACACTGCCGTTTTGTGGATTGAATTCCTGGAAATGTATTAGCATTCTTGCTGCTCTGAAAACTGGGCAGGATGTACGGGGCTACAGCCTCATGCCGCGGCTATCTGGTGTTGCTTGCTGCCATTGAGAATCGTCTTGCCCAATTTGTCGGCAAGTGTGTGCTTGCTGCCAGCAGTGTCTTCTGTCCTGACACAGTATTTAAGTGATGCCAAGGTACTGTGGGTTTATATGCCTGTTGAGTAAAAGCTGTTTCTTGCCACATGTGCCTATGGAAGGACGGTACTGTGTTATATTTTAATAATTGTTTGCTGTTGAAATTATTCTCTCATCACTCCATAACAGACAAGACTTTGTTTGTTGTTGGGTCTGTAATGTTGTGAGTCTAAGGAAAGTGAAGTTACTATCGGCCCAGATTATACGATTAGAGATATTAGGGAAGTTCTGGAGTATAATTATTTTAGTCCCTTTTTTTTTATAGCTGCTAATTTTTGATGGATAACTGTGATGTACCATTAGAGATTTTCTAATTCCTAGAGATTATGGGTAAGTAGGATGAAGGTGTGCATTCTGGTACAAGTTATTTTATACATATTTTTAAGGCAAGGCATTTAAATACTTCACCAATATACTGTAGTGGTTTTCTAAAAGGTTTTTGATGTTGTGAACAAATGATATATCTTTTGTAATTATTGTGATACAAAGTTATTATCGTTTCGTTTATATATGCAGGTGGTAGTGCGTACCAGTACTGTGATATTGCCAAGGCAGGGAACTTTAAATTTCCACTGATATACCATAGTGCATTTAGTAAAGAGTTTTAGTGCATAAATGATACTATCTCTTTATTTGTTCTGTGATGTTAGTAATTATTGCTTTGTAAATATGAAGATGGAAGATAGCGAATTTAGGGATAGTCTTTCAGCCAACTGAGTATGTGTATAGGTGAAGTGCGTATACTAATAAGGTGTATACATTTTGTGTGTAAACAATTCAAAGTGAAATCACTGTAACTTACCCTAATGTGTTTAAAAAATAGCTTTTAAATGAATCAAATAATATATTTTTATATATATATGCACTTGTGACAATTTAAGTAGATTATCACATGATAACAAATCGTAACCATGCCTGTATTGGTACAGGACTCTTGGCTAGTGAAATGTTACTATTTAGTTTAAGGAGCATTGACTTCCCTGTGGTGTGACTCAGCTTGTGGTTTGTGCTGGCACATCCCAAAACCAGCATTAAATGCTCATAATTCCTGATGTTAAAAAAATTGTCTGTAATAAGAGAGTGGCCATATCAGTTATTTTCATTACAGATGGGTGGTATTAATGAGAGTTTTCTCTTTAGTTGAAGATCCTGATAACATAAAACAATGTTTGGAGAATAGTAGTTAAATTTCACTTCGTTTCTGATATTTCACAAAAAAATGCAGTTGAAAAATTTATTTTCAATGGCTTGTATCTCCCTTAGTATTTAATTTATGTAGAAATTGTCTCATATTTCCTACTTGATTTTTCATAAGAAATGGCCTCACGTAAGTTTGTTGGTTGAATTCCACCCCAACCTGTATGCTTGCATGCATATATACATGCATGCACACGTGTGTGTATATAGACTGTTCATGGTAAAGTGAACACTTTTGAAGTTAACCTTAAAAAAAATGACTCCTTGTAATTAGATATGCTGCATTACAGTGCAGATTGGCATGCGGGCTCCCAGTTAAGTTTGCTGTGAAGGTTTAAAAATAATCCGAAGAATTGGTGTTTTATTGTTATTGTAATGTTTTTAATTTGTGTTTGTTGAGATTAGTGTTTCTGGTTTAATTCACATTATAATAAGAATTTGTATATAAGTAACACATTTACATGCCTAACAACTGACAGAAGTAAGGCTCCAGGATGCAGACAAGGTGGTTTTACAGAGGCGGGTACATTGTTGCTGGAAAGGTAGGTGGAAAGGAGTGATCAATTGTTATTGTGTTTGAGTGCCAAGTAGCTCTGGAACATGAAGTGTAGAGTGGGGTTGTAGGCTGTTTACAGATGTGGCTTGTCCTGGAGACTCCTAACAGTTGGTATGGTTGATGAGTTTCCGTGTCGGCCCCTTTGTTAGCCAATATAGTGATGCTATTTTGGCTACCTCACATGCCACAAAATTACAGTAATTTATATGTAGGCTATAACAAAAGTTACATAGCAACACTTACAAAGAGGTAGGGAGGGCTGTATAAGGGTGCAGTACCGGACAGTAGCCGAGATGTGGCAGAACGCATGAGAAATAACATGCTACATCTCAGTTTTCTCACACAAGTACAGTCCCACCAGTTTCGGCATGTTGGCAACTGACACTGCAAAATGTGAGCACTGGGACTTGTTACATTGTTAAAAGTAGCAAAATTCCTGAGAGCGTGAATCTGTGGAGGGGTGACAGGCACTACTCCAGGTGACAAAAGCAAAATTAAGGTTCCAGTGAACTAATTGACTATTGAAACTACATGCAAAAGAGTGAATACCCGGGGAGCGGCATGGTGTGTGGCCTCCCTTGTCTTGCGCCTGATTCAAACTGAGGAACATGGTATCAGCCTGCTTGGGACTCAAGCGAGTTGGCCCCAAAGTTGCCAAGAAATGAAATCACACAATACAAAAATGAAGACAAATACTCAAAACACTCAACAATTACACAAGACTGAGAAAAAAAAATTACCGAGCAAAATTAGCCCTAGAAAAACATAAGTTGTCACTGGTAAACTTAAAAGATGTAACATTCATTCATTTAGAGATTGTCTCTTTCAATCTTCTGTTACGTAGTTGTGAAAACAGCATACAGTGGAACCCTCTTATAAGGTTCTTTAGGGGTCCACAAGAAAGTGACACTATAAGCAGGAAAATTCTATAAGAGGGAAACACAAAAATTCAAGAATCTGGACACCAAAATATATAAAATTATGCACCGTAATAAACACGCTACTTTACATAATGAACAAAACAAATATTTTTTTAAAATACATAATCTTTTAAGAAATTTTGTCTCCTGGTTGCGAAATCATAAAATTAGTATATGAGCAAAAGCTTACTGTACATGCAAAACAAGCACAATTGTTCGTGGCAGTTTGTCTCCTGGTACCAAAACACACAAAATTGTCTACAAAACAAAATACGTAACATAAAATCTTTCATGGAAGTTTGTCTCCTGGTTGCATCAATGATTCGGTTCAAAGTAGTCACTGGGATTTCCAAATTCTGAGGAATTGCTGTGCGTGTTCTACCGAGATTACTGTCCACGTGCTTGATTAAGATTAACTTTTCAGCTAATGAAAATGTTTGTCTTTTCTTAGAGGCGTTCATTTTAATTTTTCACTAAAACTGTTTCAAGGATGAATTAATTTTCACTACATAAATATTAACTGGGCATGTGCAAAGGTAATTTTTTTAATGGGAAGCGAAGCTTGCATAATGCGAAGTAATTTCGAAGAACAATGAAAGCTGAAGGATTAAAAAAAATATATAGTAGACTACAGTTTTCAAGTATATTCAACTCGTTTGTACTGTTACTGCCAAAAAAATGTATGCCTACTAGACACTGAGCATTGGAATAAAACATATCCTAATCTTGTACTGCTGAAAAACTGAAATATCAAAATCTNTAAAAATCTGTAAGAAGGTAATCATTATACATTAAGATACCTACAAACTTTATAAAAACTACCATACTCCATATATCCAGTCCCATTTGGCACCACCGCCGCACAGTGATGTCAATGGATGCCTATCAACATTTGGCCTCTTCCGTTTCCTTCTCCAAGGACTCTTGTCAATGTCAGGCTAGATAGTAAACTTGCTAGATGGTGGTGGCATTAGGGCCTCAGAGCAAGAGAGTTGAGCCACTTTCACTGCTTACAAGGAAAAAGTGAAGTTCTTCCAAAAAGACTATCAGCTGTGGTGTGGTACATACGGCAGCCCAACTCTCCCCCCCACCCCCGGCTCGTGATAATTTATGACATCGTTACACATGTCAAAATTAGAAAGCCACAGAAACATAAATTTTTTGAGACAGAAAATTCACACTGTATTTGTGTTATGTTATGGTGTCACCCTCCTATTAAACAGCCTTCCACTGGTGTGTGTCAGGCATAACATCTTGTTAGCCTAACAAAAGAGCGAAGGAGGGGGTGGGGGGAGAGAAAGAGAAAAGACAAGGAA
>NQII01001095.1:472410-484120 GCA_002778355.1 Clitarchus hookeri | reverse complement strand
ATTCACTCCTCCCCTTTGCAGGCCGACTGACCCTCGTCAATGTCAAGCTGGTAGATTATTTCAGCAGGGTGGAGCTTGGGATAAAAACTACAAACTTTGTTTGAAAAGCAGTGTAAGTTGAGCATCTTTTCCATTGAGGTTTTCCTTTCCCAGTGCGCTTCCTTCACAATTTGCATTATTTGCGGGAATGTTTGTTATTGTTCTTATGGAGAAACATTCCGGGCTTGAAAAATCCTGCATTATAGGCAGGAAAACCCTTTAAACGGAAACCTTATAAGCGGTTCTACAGTAATTGCCCTCTTTGAAATTTAAGAGCATAATAAATATAAATAAATTATATCAATGATAAAGCATTTTCGAGTTTTCATCATAGGACTGGTCCATGTTACAGAATAATTCATGCTCAAATTTATGGAGAACAAAAAACAGACTGCATAAACTGTTGCACCACGCTGTGGCTTTCATTTCTCTGGTGGTTCCTGGTCTGGGGAAGATTTCTGCTTTATTGAGCTGGCATGAACTGTCACGCCCCCAAAAGTTACCTCTTAAGGACATGGAGGCGGGATGGTCACTTGACTCGTGATAGAATGGCAGGTCAGTGGTGTGTCTTTCTACATGCTGTGCTGACTGCAGCAGAGTCACTGAGGTAGCCACCCGTGTGTTCGGGGCACAGCAATCTCCAGTAGAGAGTGCTTGTCAGCTGTGGCAGTGTGAATAACAGTCACTAGGGTAGGAGGATGCAGCTCACAACACAAGTTCATGGTTTCACTTGGTTGGCACATAACTAAAGTGATAAGGCCCATGGCAATGTTAAATTTACATATGGTAGAAGGATACAATGTAATCAGAAGTAGATCCTAAGCAAGGTTTTCAAAATACTAGGTTTACTGTGAGCAGAATATATATATATACATACATATATATATACATATATATATACACACACACTCACTCTGAAGAGCCAAAAAAACTGTTACACCTGCCTAATGTTGTCTAGGGCCCCCTGCCCGAGCAGGTCGAAGTGCCGCAAGATGACATGGCATGGACTCGACTAATGTCTGAAGGTATGCAGGAGGCAATTCAAACCATGAATCCTGCAGGGCAGTCCACAAATCCAATCTGCGCTAATTTGAGAAAGTGTTGCACGTCTGTCACGTTTAATGATTCTCGTCAGTCGTCGTTTGTCCCGTACATTTACAAACTTTTTCCGGCAACAGCGATGTCGAAGATGTGATGTTTTACCGGATTCCCGATATTCACGGTACTCTCGTGAACTGGTCGTACGCGAACATCCAAATGTTATCGCTACCTCGGAGATGCTATGTCTCATTTCTCGTGTGCCGATTATAACACCACGTTCAAACTCACTTAAATATTGATAACCTGCCATTGTAGCAGCAGTAACCGATCTAGCTGCCGACCGCATTGCGTTACTCTGATTGGTTCCATACCTCTGTTATTTGCATATGCACGCCTATACCAGTTTTTTTTGGCTCTTCAGTGAATATGTAGACACACACACACACATGTCTCTAAAAATCACCAACAAACTCCAGGAGTTGATTCTTTATGAAAAATTAAGTAGAAAATATATAGGAAACTTTGTAACTACATGCAATATTGAGGGAGGAATGACCCCTTGAAAATCAAATTTGAAAACAGTAATCTCCTGAAATATCAGAAACTAAGCGACATTAAATGACAATGCTCCGAGCATTGTTTTCTGTTATTGGGATCCTTAACCTACAAAAAACATGTGTTTATACCTTCCATGGTAATGAAAATAACAGGGGTGGCCACCCTCTTATTGTATGCGACTTTTATACAGTCTGGACTTTTGTAATGTTTGATGCTGGCCTATTGAGCAGGAACACTTATGTAACAAATATGGTGTTCTTGTTGCAAGTGCGTAGGACTCACCGTTTTTGTTCAAAACACACATGAAGTTTCAGTCCAGCGTTACACTCCCTACCACAGCCCACTATATACATGAGTCAATGGTTGGCTGCTGGGTCCACTGCACAAGTGATGGTGGAAGTCATTTAAACATTTACTGTAAACAACCTGTACCACACATTTATAGTCTTACAGTACGTAAGTACTATGGTTATTGTATCAAAAAATGTTGACCTGTGTCAATATACTACACCCCATGGTTCTCACAAAATGGATGTTTAATGTTCGAAACAGATAATGTGTTATACCTGCGACATCTCTGTGGAGATGAAGAGTGCAGAAATATTTGTGCTCTGCCAGAGAAGTCCTGCCATGCGTATCATCGGAGGAGGGAAGATTCGTGAGATTTCACAACCTGGGATGCTTCAGCCATGAGAGGCTAGACTACAATAAGGTGTATGATTAAATTTCTCAATGGCTCACAGAGGTGATTATGGCTATTGCTTAACAAACAAATTTCTTATTCCGTGTTACCCACAAATGCCAGTCAATCTGAAATCGTTCTTACTATGAAATTATCTCTTAACACACCTTTTACATTATCTCAAACCCTACAAAATGCCATCATTAACTTACTGAACATCATTGCCTATCAGCCAATAATTTATGATGTACATTCTTAGTACTTTAATTAACTATATAACAGATAAGAAATTAAAGTAAACCCTTTTGAGCATCTTATGAAACATGATACGCATACATGAACTGCACTTGTACATTTAAAAGTGGCTCAGTGGTTCCTATCCACTTGCGAAATAGGAGTCGTGAAGTACCACACATTGGACACCTTGCTAGCGTGAATTGATCAAGGGGAAGAACCATCTCAACAGGGTTATTATGCTCACTTACTACATATAGGAATCACATTCAACTAACTGTTCATTAAACACTGCCATGCTAAATTGAATATAATGATGCAAAATACAATGAACAAGGTTTTCATATACTAGGAATGAGAACTTCATCTTAGTTTCTTAATATAATGTAATTTATTCTTACTGAATCCTATGCATAAACAACCAGGAGTTACATGTTTATGCTCTCAACAGTACAATAAATTGCTCTAAATAGATTATCTTAATAATTATGAAAACAAATGCATTGCTCAAGCATGAGTGATTGTTACAACTGGAATCTCTCTCTCACCAAATCTGAACAGACCCAATTACCTGACTTTAATGCTGTTCCTTAAAAACATAGTCCTAACAGCATCATCATATTAGTTCAACCAGTGCTATTCATTTCCAACCTTACATCCCATTTCAAGTTACTCTTGTCATTAATACCTTAACTAAATAAATTAAATACTCCTTCGGCGCTTCTCTTACTAATACCTTTACATTTTTTCATAAAGTTAAATCTACTTCAACATCCTTTTGAAAAAAACATTTAACATCTAATAGATGTGTAACACTGAACTCAGCCAGTAGCTCACCTTGATATATACTCACTTACTCTGTTACGTTCCAAGAGTTAAAGGGGCCTTTTCACCTAACATGGTCTAAGAAACATGCTTGTGAACTGAATCCTATATATGCAAAACCATTTCCGTAGCAGGGTTCTAAAGCTCACTGCCAATCTATCCATTAAACCATTAATTTACTTTCCCCATGCTTTACAAGCCTACCAATGAACGACTTTTTCCTTTGTTACATTATTATCTTCATTACATAAAATTGTCTGAATCAAAGCTTAAGGTATGGCACAATTTGGCCAATATCCTTCTACCCTTAACTATTGAGCTCCTCCTGAGGTGCTGACCCCTCAATGTTGCCTCCATGAAGACCAAGCACAGAATGACCTTGAGCAACATGTCTCTGCCGCATATATCATGTTACCAAAACTCTGCCCTCAATCAGCCACTCCTTGCACGTGTCGCTTCGTCGCACACTGGTCACGGTGCCAAGCCATGCAGCTGTCATACCTCCCCATGGCCCGGGACTTGGAAGCAATCGTCTACTACCTTGTGTAAGAGCTCCCAATCTCGCTTCACAAGCAAGCTTCTGAGGTGTCTGTTATTACAATTTTAAAAATATAATAAAATTGCAGTTAATTTTACCCATACAAATTGATTTATCGTATAATGTGTTAATATTATTTTGTTTCGGTACATTTAATAATGTTATGGTTGCAGACAGCTACATGCAGAATTAATATATTACAAGTGAATAATGTTGAAGCATTTACATGTCAATTAAATAATTATCATGTAAATAAAATATATTTTCCAGTCAGTTATTTTAATAAGGCATTATTAATAAGAGTTACTTTCGTTACAGTGTATCTCAATGTTAGATTGCAGTGGGTAGGTAATCAAAATTTTTAAATTTGTTCATTACTATACAATGTGACAATTTTTTGTTTGTACTTTTGTACGTATGAACTTATTCTGTCAATAGAGCGTAACTTCATGGATGTTGATAATCTGTAACCATCTGGAAATAGCACGCATCATGCGCTGTGTACTGCAATGCAAGAGTGAGTCGTACTATACCAAAAGTATTAATTAAGAGATGATAAAATTATATAATGTCTTATATGAGATGATTCTTTATAAAAGTTATGTATGATTCAACATCGAGAGCTAGTATTACACTTCAATGGAAGGGACGGAGGCCATCTTCTCACATAAACAAAGCAGTGCCAGATCCAACCCCAGATAAGTTGTCAGCAGCTATACCATGCCATAAGTGACAGAGAAAAAATGTGTAGGAAGGATTTTGGAGTGGAGGGGGGTGAGAAAGCGATAGTTGCACACATTGTGCTGACCGAAACAAAGAATGCTTACTGACCTGCTGCACTCTACCTGCTGTCGAGAATTTTGGTGTGCAGTACTTTTTACTTTAGGTTGACATACTGCCCTGGAATGCGAGAAAATTGGAGTCAATGACATGTTTGCGAGAAAAACACACTCTCATGCCACGAAAGCCCACTTTTAATAAAATAGAAAACCTTGCCTTATATAATCCTTGTACTGTGGTTAAGGAAACTGTCTACAAAAACAAATCTGTGGACATTTGGAAACATGTTTCAAAAAGCCGTAAATGACTAGGAATTGCTGTACCTATGCTCTATTAATGTTTTCGCTACAGTCCATTTCACAGAAATATTTCGAATATAGCTTGTGAATTTGAAGATGTTGGCTTCTGTGCTCCTACAGTAGTAGGAGGCACTACTGCTTTCCCACAGTAAATTACTGTGATAAGTGCTGTCAAGCTGTAACCTGTCGTACAGAAAATTATATTTCAATTTAGATATGAAAGTGATAAATAATCCAGGTGTGGCTTTTGTTTCAACCCATAATATACATAATGTTTTGTTTATTTTATAATTTTAACAGGATACACTTACATTAATTTATTATATTTACTACAAGTTTTTGAAAACCTGTTCACATTTATAATTTGATGATTTTTGTATCTCCTGGTAGGTTATTACAAAATGCAAAGCCTCTGGTCTTTCAAGGTGTCCATCTATTGAGTAAAGTATGAAATGTATGAGATTTGAAATGCTGTGGGAAATGTACAAGAATTTTTCCAAATGGTAGGAATTTTTCTGGCTTATGAAATTGGCATTTGAACTTCAGAAACAGCATCAAGGGAACTTAACAGTAAAGAATCTGCACTGCCTTTAAAAGTTGGAATACCACATCATGTTTCTGATAACAGTATCAAGATCACACAAAGAGAAAATAAAAAATAATGAAAGGAAGTCCGAATAGCCTCTGCTGTGAAAGACAAGGGTGGCAGGGGTTGGTTTATTGTGGAAGGGCGGAAGGATGTGGTGTAGGAATGCCTGTCTTCTTCACACTACAGCCTGAGCCAAACCACCGATACTGGTCTAGTTGTGTATTACAGATATTTTTGTAAAGATGGTTGTTAGTGTGTGTGTGTGTGTTGTTACAGGTATATAGTAGCGTAATCCGGTTAATTATGAGAGTTTACTTTACATCTTTGGCAGACAACTAACATGCTGAAAAAATTTAGCAAAGGATTCCGTCGTACAATGCAATTAATTTTGTTAATTTGGTATGATATGTAGGCATGTGCTTTAAACGTGATTTTAAATGTTTGCTCTACTTCTGTTTATATATACTTCCTTCTGTATCTTTCTCACCATGATCAGGTACATGGTTTTGTACTAAACATACAATTAATGACAACATGGACCACAACTATTTCACAGGGTCATGTGACTGTCCATAAGGTGTTAAAACATTTATATTCCATTTGGAATTATTCATTGTCTTTTTTACAGTCTGTTATGTCACGTTGAATGAGTCACATAAGGACAGGCCATATCTTGTCTGGGAGCAAAAAATGTAGCTCTGGACATAGACCAATTTGTGGCATCTGCGGATCGTCATTACTTTGTGTAAATAAAAGTCTTAACGTGTGTCTCTTTCCTGAAAGTAGATTTATTTTAACATGGGTATTGTCTAGTTTCATTTCGGCATTTACTGTCATCACATTTTAAATAAAGAGATTTTAACCATCAAGTTGTAGGCTGCTTTTATTCCTCTCCCCTTTCCTACTATTTGTTTCATCTCTCTGTCCCTCTCTCTCATATACAATGTTCCCTAGCTGCATCATGTCCTTGGCCACAGATGATTGGCCCTTGGCCATAAAGTAGCCAATCACTAATTGCATATGGCTGGCAGTGACTGGCACAGACACGCCTCACAAAATTTGTTCAAAATAAACAAATCATTTGCAAATAGTTTAGTTATGAAATAGAACTGAAAATGAATTTACATGGAGAGCCAGATGTGCGAGCCACAAGGCTCTGTGTAGTCTTTGGACATGTATAAATATAGGTACCGAACTGCACTCAGAGTTGTGGCATTGTTGTCTTAGTATCAAATATGTTAAACTCTAGATTAACTGTGTTAATTGGGACCAGAGAAAACACGAATAAGCAAATTTGTATTAAAAAACCTGGAGAATCGAATTTACACATTTTTACTGTTAATGGAACAGTGATATTGGCTCCGAAAAGTGTGATAAAATACAGTACCTATTATACATTTCAAAGCAAACCCAAATCATGCACTGTATGTGCAGGATTTAAAGTACTGTACTATATGTAGTACAGTACACGATACTTTAAATGATATTTATTTTGCACCGAATGTAGAGTATACGCAGCTTATAGCCTGCACCGGCAATAGGCGGGCTGCAAGGAGCGATAAGCATTGCATTGTGTGTGTGTGTCACTTCCTCAATGTGCACACAGACCCGTCCTTGAGATGGCAGAGTGAGTTGAAAGTTTAGAATGCAATGCAGTAAAGACAATAACAAGACTTTAAATGAGGCAACCAGTTAAAAAAAAAACCCTTACAATACAAATGCAGAACCTAGCGTTAACTTTTGCTAAAACAAGGAAAATACATTATAAACAAGTTTTTATTCATTAAATTCAAAGTTCATGACAACCATAGTGAATTTTACAAAAATGTAGGCATTCACCTCTATCAATAAGTATATGCTGCTTTCTCATTCAGTCTCAATAGGCTGGGTTGAAATGTCTTAAATTTCTATACATCTTTAATTACTAGGAGCTTATTTAAATTTTACTGACCTACACACACAAAAGTTTAAAAATTCTGAAATATTTAGTTTTTTGTAAACATTTACACACTTGATATGAAAAAATGTAAGATAAGTTAAACCGTGCCTTTCCTGAAAAAAATCTTCAATTTTTTTTTTGTTTGGCATTGGGATTTATGTTTTTCTTTATAACACACATTATTTTTCTTAATGCGAGAATGTTGACAGTCCAAACCCTGTTGGCTGGCATATTCCAACAGTTTCTCGATGTGTTCTGCCGCCTGGATGTGTGTTATTGAAGCTTCGTGTTCATCTTCAATTTCGTCAGATTCTTCTGCTTCTTCCCCTTCAGCATGCACTTTTGTGACAATAGCTTCTTCATTTAAGTGTTGAAAACCTTGCTCACGATTGTTGGAGCTCAACAACTCACTAATGTTGCATTCATCAACATCTTCAAAATCGACGGCGTTTTCCACCATGCTGGACAAACTTCTTGTGGTGCTTGATTCTTCCTCTTCAAAACCTTTGAAATCACTCTGAAGTGAGACTGGGGCAGAAATTTTTTCCAAGCATTTTGAAGTGTACTGACCTTCACTTTATCCCAGGCTTTGTGAATGCAGTGAATAGCATAAAGTACATTAATTGTTTTCCAGAAAACTAGCACATCTGTTGCATCATCAACAAACTGTCTCAATAGGTTCGCTTGGTAATGCTGCTTTAAAGATGCAATCACGTCTTGTTCCAACGGCTGTATTAGTGATTTTACATGTGGGGGAAAATATTTAACAAAAATCTTGCCATCACTTGAGACTAGTTTAATTGCTTCTGGGTGACAAGGTGCATTGTCTAACAACAGAACGGCTTTTGCGGGTAATCACTGGTCTTTAAGGAAACTGTGTGGAACCAATTGGCGAAAATTTCACTGTTCATCCAGGTTTCCTTCTGGTGTGTGTAGTGAACAGGCAGGTGTTGTCTTCCTTTCAAGGTTCTCGGGCTTCTTGATTTGCAAATAACCAAGGGCTTTAATTTGTGGTTACCTGGGGAATTCGTGCAGAAAAGCACTGTTAGTCTTTCTTTACACAGTTTGTACTCTGACGCATGGGACTCAGTCTTAAAAACCAGGCTTTGGGTTGTCAAGCCCTTCCAATACAGACCAGTCTCATCAGTATTGTAAATTTGGCGGGGTGACAAATTGTATTTGTCTATAAATTTGGAAAATTCAGTACTGAGTGCTGCAGCTGTTTCTGTATTAGCGCTAAGCTTTTCTCCTTGCACAGCAATTTCTCTTATTCCGTGCCTTTGTTTAAATCTGCTCAGCCACCCAGATGAAGCAGAGAACTCCTTCTCAATTTGTAACATCATAGAATTCTTTTGCTTTTTCCATCACCAATGGACCAGACACAGATACGCCCTCAACTATTTTCTGTTTGAACCACAAATACAGCGCTTCATCCAAGTCTGCGAAGTTGCGGATGTTTTCAGTGTTTTGTGATTTGATGGACCCGCACCACTATCTGCGCGATATGCCCTTTCCTTAGCCTTTGTTTGTTTTTGTTGAGGTCCCGCACAGTTTGTACCTTGATTCTGAAGTCCAATGCTAATTTCACAGCTGTCTTGCCATGCTCAATTTTTTTTATTATTTCTAACTTTTCCATGATAGTTAAAACTATCTTTTTACGCTTTGTTGACATGTTGCAAAAACGACACTACAAACAGTGAACAACAACCGTGCCCAAGCAATTGATAAACTTGCAAGACATGGTGTTGTGGTGGTAACTGAGGTTAGTGCGATCAGATATGCGCTTCAACAGGCGGAAATGGATGACTCGCACAGATCTCTGTGACAGGCTGACAGTTTAAAGAGATAAATATCAGGTCACGCGGCACAGAGATAGACTTACATGGTACCGCTGCTTGTTAAACGACACACATTACAGCATCGCCATACCACAGAAGTTATAGTAGACTTTGAAAAAGCCAAAAAGCCGCACGGATAAGCCGAAAAAACGGTTAAGTGAAGCACTAATAAATGGGATTGTACTGTAATAGTAAAAATTATTTTTTAAATAAACATAAAGCTCATTGATTGTATTGTTCTCACAGTATATATTATTTATTGCTTTATAGGCCTAACAAAATATATAAGTTAAGTTTTCAGCGATAGAATTTAAACATAGAGTTTGAAGCATGAAATTAAAATAGAAAATTGAGCAAGGGAAAATCTATTACTTAAAACAGATTTTAACCAGATTTTTCAAAAGTATTTAACTAATTGCAATTACTTCTTGCTTTTGTTACCTAAAATTTAAGATTAACACAAAATGTCCACAGCTGTTCAAAATTTTAAATTAAATAATTATCTGAAAACTTAACTAACTTCCTATTTTACAGTTTAGTGTACCATGGCCATCAGCTAAAGCGATATTTTGAGATAGTTATTAGCTCGCCCAACGTATTGCGCATGCGTGAGAGTATAAGGTGCATTATTTATGAAATCACATATGAATTACTGGAGCTGCCATCATAGTTGCTGTTGACATGGTTTATTACAGAATTTAATAGAAACTTATATATTTTGTGTGTCGGGTCATAGGACATATTTTTTGTTTATGGGAGCGGTGACATTTCTACAATATGTTTTATTCATGTAAAATATCATTCTTTTCAATGTCTGTCATATTTTCTTGTCCCTGTGGTGATAAAGCAATATTTTCTTGCCACGGTGGTTATAATTTCATGCATGTAGAATGGTAAACCTTTTTCACATGGGTTAAAATTGATACTTTTTCACAAGTTGTTCAAACTATGTGGGGGTGTAATGTAATAGAGAATTTCATTGGCCATATACCACAATTTTTGCCTACATGCTTATTTTCAGGATGGCAGGAAATAAATAGTATAATGGTTTTTATTTACTGCAGTGGTAGGCAGCTTCGCTCTTACTGTGTTTACAGTTGTATTCTTGTTATTTGAAGTTTTTGTCATTAAAGATTTACTATGGCAGCATAATTTTGAGTGAAAATCTCTTTCAAATACTATTACAATGGTTTGTATTAATGTGGCCATCTCTGTGTGTATGCTACTTGAAACAGCCGGTTTATAAGAATTTCTTAGTTGGTTTCACAATACCATGATGCAATGTAGCGCGATGAGCTGTAACCGGAGTGAGGCTGTCGCTGGCCAAGAGTAATACATACATCACAGATGTTGTTTTTGTCAGCATCTGACCACGACAGACAAGAAAGAGCTTTAAATAATTACTTTTGAAAAAAAAAATATATATATAGTATGGAACACGTGAAAAACACTTGTTACATTTATTTGCCTCTACAACAAAAAAACTGGAATTAGTTGAACCATTTATTATTGAGAATCTATTTGCAAAATGTTTATATGTAATATATGTTTTGTATCATTTGTGCTTTTTGTTAAGTTTTAAATGTAGTTTTCGCCTGGGGATGGTCTACAAGTGCATCCTCTTCAATGGTAGTAAGGTATTCTCTTTAAAATATATGGCAGCATGGTCTGAGATGACCTGCATCCTCGACCAAGTGTCGCTTGATAGTGAAACTGCGTTAAATTTTCTTCTCTGTTGGTGTTGGATGTGACATGCCAAATTGTGTTGCTTTATTACGAAACCAGTTTTAGATACAACAGAAAGGTTTACTGATAAGCTACCTGACATTTATTCTACTTGATAGTTTCTTGTATACGGGAATTCCAAGGAAAAAGCGGGAAATATATGGGAAATTCAATTTACAGTTTTACTGAACACCCTGTGTTTACAAATTTCTATTTTGCAAGGAGCCAAGGAAGTATACAGAAGCCGACCGACTGGAATACAAGACATTGCTTAAACTTATGCATGCTTTTCATCAAAATAATGATTCAGGGACAGACTCTTTTAAGGATGAAGATCGCGAAGAAGTTGACATTCTTGCAGGCCTCTTCAACGGACTAGCTCTGAAAAGCAATAAAGGTCTGAATAAGATAGACGATGACAAGAATATTGTCTGTGTGTTTTGGGACTACCAAAAAAACTCATGGATAGGCTACAACTGGTGATCACTGAAAAATTGTTGGAAATTACTCTCACACAAACAAGATTATTTCCATCATTGTACAACTGAAGGAGGGAGGCTACATACAATGAGCAATGAGTCAATTGGGAATTGCCAGTGAACTGCTTTTTTATATATATATAT
>NQII01001095.1:411714-469690 GCA_002778355.1 Clitarchus hookeri | reverse complement strand
CAGTTTGACTGACTTTATAGTCAATAATTAAGTAACATGGGTCGGAGGGGAACAGACTATAGTTAGTCAATTGTTGGTTGCCCTATCAGGAGGGGCTGTGTGCTCTGCCATCTGTTAAATAATTGAATCCTGGAGTGGTCACAGTGATGAGCAACTAAAAAAGTAACTGGATGACAAACACAAATATTAAAATAATGTGAGACATTATTTTTTTTATGGTTTTTATTTTTTAGAATTTTAAAGATTTTTTATTATATTTAATTAGTATTATATAAATAGCCCCTTAAATTAGATTTAAAAGTTGTGAAAGCCTTTTTTAGAATTTTTTAGGATTTTTCTGATTTTTTAATAATTTTATTAGGTTGAAGGGTACTCGGGTTAGGGTCAAGGTCACCCACATTCAACATGGCCACTGTCCGACCCGATCCTCGGGGCCTAGCTGAAAGCCTTTCATCCACCTTGCTGCTGTGAGAACTTTTTGGCTAACCCATTATAGAGCTTCAATATGCCTTCCTCATTTGAGGACTCAAGCTGAAAATAACAAAAGTAAAAATAATTCAATCTGAACATTTTACTATTTTTGGAAATTTTTAAAGGAAAATGTGATTTTGGGGTAAAATCACAAATTTTTAAGGTTATTTTGAGGTAAAACGAAACTTTGTCGGTAACATGGCCACCCCAGGCCATCGAGTGTGACCCCAAGCTGTAAAATCATCCAGGATGGCAGATCAATCCTATATCCTATCCATGATCCCTATGCCAAAATGAAGGAACCTGCCAGAACACTCTCCAGGCACAACCACCTACACCTACACCTACGCAAAACCCCTTTTCTATACTCTGAGGGCTGTATTTAAACCAGTGCTCTTTTGTGGGTAATTTTGCACATACTCTTGCTTGAGAGGTTCCTTGACTGGAGACCATCCACGACCTTCTGGAAGGTGTCGGTTGCTGCCAGGTGTAAGATGTCAATCACAGGCACATCATATCTCCCCACCTGACACCTCGCATTACTTCATCTGTGGATAGGCTTGAGTTTTCCAGAGGTATGAGTCACACAGGCTGCTGGCTGGTGACAGGCGGCCAAGAGTGTGGGGAAGGAGGAGGCAGATAGCTAACTCAGAACAATATGTCAAGCAATCACATTCAAGTGATTATTCACTTGGAATGATTTAATCGTAACCTCTTTCTTCAGGCAAAATGATCACCTTCCAAACTTTGAATGTAATGTGTCAGGTCTGGATACATTTTATCAATTCGAGATAACCTTATAATGTCAATGGAAGCACGTGAAAACTTGGTATGCACTAACAACAGTAGCCATATCTGCTAAAGTGGTGCAGGTATCTTCCTGCTGGTGACAGTTTTCTTGTTTTATTGCTTTTAGGTTATAACCTAGTTCTTTTATCTACTGAATTTACATCTTGCTGTCGTTAACATTGACAGCTAATTGTCTCCCCTCCTACTTGTCCTTTCCTCCTACATCGTTGGCCTCCCCTCTTTTTTCTACAAACATGCAAGTATTTTGTATTATTTTCTGCCCTCTCTGCTAGCCTTTTTCTTTTTTAGCTATGCATTATTTTTTCCCAATTAAACCTGATATTTGTGTCTGTCATTTAGCTAGTGGTTGTATTTATTTGATTTGTGCTGTTTTTATAACCAAGTTAATTTTACCTTTTAATTCAGTACTGTGCACAGGAATATTTTTTACCAAATTTTTTGTTGAAGTTTATATTGCAATAAAAGGCCTTTTTATCATTCAAGAGCACATTGGAAATGTACATGATGTTTCACTCACTCTTGGCCCCTGAAATTCACTTATAAATATTAAATTATTGGTCATAATGTAATAAGATGTACTAGCTATGGACACACTATGGCGTATGAGAAGCATGGTGACATCACAGCAAGAGTTGGAAGTGATCGCCATTAACCTCAGTACATGTTTGCGCATGCCTCTCTATGTTACTGAAGGTAGCCACCAACACATCAGGAGTTACAGTGTCAATTTCCTGCCAAATGCTGTATTGCAGTTCGTAGATATTTAGTGGCTTATTGCAATAGACTTTTATTTTCGGCATGCCTCATAAAAATAAATTCAGTAGGGTAATGTCAGACAATCTGGGTGGCCACAGTTATAAATTACACAATCTTCAAAGATGTACACAATTTCCCTTATGTTGGCACTGGAAGTGTGGCAAGTGGTGCCTTCTTGCAGTAAATAGCCAGTATGGAGTTCTACATCATCCAACTGGTTAGCAAACTCTTGGAAAATTCACATGTAGGCGTTGGTATCCACCGTTGTGTTGAAAAAGATGGGGCCAATAATTTTGCACTTTGATAAAACACACCACACTCCAGTTTTTTCATCATAAAGAGGTGTTTCATGCACAGTGTGAGGATTCTCAGTAGCACAAAGCTGGGTATTCTTGGAATTAACGTCCGTACTGAGATGGAATCATGCTTTCTCAGAGAACCACGTGTAATCAAGGATTCCTGGATGTGCATTGACAAACTTTGAAGCAATGACAGTTATTGTCTCTTTTTGCTTTGTTGCGAGGTTGCAATTGTATAACAGTAACACAATATGCATGTCGCTTTGCTTTTTTGGCAGTTCATTGACATGTATACTTGTGGAAACTCCCACTTCCTTTGACAGTCCACACAGTAACTTCTTTGGTGATATCAGCAATTTGTTTCTCACTTCCTGCAGTGTTGCATTTGGTAGTTTTGGATGTCCTCCTACATGCACACCCAGCAATGTTATTCTAGTTTCTTCGCCAAATATTAAATGGAAGTCTTTGTAGGTGGTTTCTGGCCCCCAATCTGTGCAATAAATTGTTGCTGGCATTGGTGTGACTTTATCGACTTAGTTTTCCAGTACGTGCAGATGGTAAACACACGCTCCACTGAGTATAACTCATACTGCACCCAAACAAACACTAACCACTATCAGGGGCATCACAACAGCAGGGACAAGATCCTAGACTGAAAGCATGCGTCCATACAAGTGGCATTTAACTGCCAAATCATACAGATGCATGCACATGCCCATGCAAGGACTAGAGAGACTCGGGGTACCACCTCGAATGGTGTTACTGAGCCACCTCCAATGATGTTACTGAGCCACGTGCTTCTCATACACCAAGGTATTTCTGTAGTACATTTGAAAAGTGGAAATGTTAAATGTTCCGAGTGCGCCACAACTGAAATTGTACAACATAAGAAAAAAAAATATATTTTTGCCCTTAACTGATTGTTTTCACAATTATTGAGGATATAATATGGTACTACAGACCTATGTTTTATATGTATATCATAATTGCCTGTAAATGAGTCGTTAAGGAGAAATAAAATATAACAATAAGAACGTTCTAGGTGCCAAACTAAGTGTCCTCTGGTCCCAAGAGCCATTCTACGTTGTATGGTTTGAATCGTTACATATTACATGTCAGTAATTAACAGAAATGATACAAAAACATACATTAATACAGAAACAAAATCACTACTCTTTCATGGAATCATCTAGCCATTAATTCCTGTAGAACTCCCTATTCTACTCAGGAAGAAATGGCAACATGGTTGAGAGGTCTTTCTGTTTTTCAGCAAACAGACAGGGCAGAACTTTTAAGCATAGTATAGATTGTTTTAGATTAACTATAGTTATTCCTCTTTTATGAACATTGACTATCTTTCACCATTCTGTTCCAATGTAAGTGGTTTTAATAGCTACTTCAGGTAGATGAGTCTGAGATATTTTAAGCATTGTCATATTGAAATGTTACATTTATTTAGTGTCGAAAATGTAGCAGTGGTCTCCTTAAAATCAGAGAGATCAGTTGAGTTCATCGGAACTACAAGAAATGAATAAATAGGTTTAGTAAACTGGACAAAATTGTGTAAATCTTGGGGAATTAGGGCCTTGGTTACATTTCTTTGTTTCTCTATAATTGTGAAATCTCTGTCACAACTAAAAAAAACTGTGACCAATTACTAAAAATTTGTCTACTATCTCCTCAAACCATCTAACACTTACTAGGAATAATATTAAGAAAACAATGTACAATTTTTATTCTGGCCAGTGCAGTTGTCTGACCAGATGACAAGATTGCATCTTAAAGTATTCCCAAGTTGAAAATTTTAAATAAGCATGAAGCAACCTCAGTGCGACCTCATGTAGCAACACACTCATCCTTGATACATGTATGTGCAATATTATGGTCACTAATGTGAATTCTCAAATTGTAGCAAATCAGTTACCTACAGTGTGTGAGTGAAGAGATTTGGGTGGCTCGTAACAGTGAGGTCTTGAGAGCCGATGAGGGTAAAGTGAGGTGAGTATGGAGCAGCACCACAATGAAAGGGTGGTGAAAATGGGAGATCCCTGAGAAAACCCGCCAATCAGTTGCATTGTCCGGCACGATTCCCACTTGCGAAAATCCGGAGTTAACCGGCCGGGGATTGAACCCAGTTCACCTTGGTGGGAGACGAGCAGTCTAACGGCTCAGCCACCATGGCCCCAGTTACCTACAGTAATACTGCTACTAAATTGGGAAGTTTTGCATCAGGTGCATCAATGCCCATTAATTCCATTGCTTGTTTATGCTCCTTAAATACAGGCATGTAACATTTTTTAAGAAACAATAGTTTCTGGATTAGGAGCAGATTGAGACTTTCGGTTTGGGGGGTAAGGGTGGGTTCCAATTCTCTATTGTGCAGGTGCAGGTCTAGACTTTGAGGTCATGGCATGGGAGAGGGAAACTCCCTTATTATAATTTTAGGAAATTATATTAAATTAATTAATTAAAATCAATATTTTATTTTAGTTTTAAAACATTCACAGGATAGTGAAACCATCTGTCTAAGGCAAACGGGGGAGTAGGGGTTAAAGTCTGCCTCACTCATCCAAGTATTATAAAGTAAATTTTTTCCCCCACACTGCATATAGACTGGTTGTTTAGGTGTAACAGAATTGAATGTAAGCCGTTCTCCAGTTAAAGTGAAAGCAGTAACTACAAACCAAGAAAGATTATTTTCATTTAAAATTTTTATATAGTGGTGTGCTATTATAACAGTTTACTTGTTACAGAATGTCTGGCAATGTGTAACACTCCCCATTACAAATCCATCCACAAATGCATACAGTGCATTGGCCAGCAAGGCGGAGGGCTCAGAATGTACTTTGTTGGCTGTCTAGAAAATTTCAAAATTGTCTTGGCACACAAAATCATCGCAAATACGTGCCTGCTATAATGGCACGCAAAATATAATGTCACCATACGTGTCTGATCGGCCATGGTGTCTCGCTGGTGCTGCCTCCAACGTGACGTACCAAACTGGCACCCAGCTGAAGTAGGATGATGTCGGCTTCCACTCGAGTGATGTCCCCACCAACACGGAACGAAAGACGTAGGCGGCTGTAATTTCATTTACGTGGTGATGTAACATTAATGTATCACCACATAATAATTTCCATTAAGCCAAAACCAATATAAACTGTGCCACGAACTGCACAACCCATAAACAAGGGCGTCTGGCACCAAACACATAAAACTAGTTCCCCATCTTGCTTACGCCAACCGTCGTAATAATGTGATGGCGAGAAACAAATTGCATAAGTGCATTGTGACGCAATCAGCTGTTCATACCGTGGTAGCTTGAAACAGAGTCAAACACCGGACAAAGTGTGTGATAGGCCCCCCACCTAATGACTAACAATTAAAACACAAAATTCTTTAAACTACACCTATAAAACAATTAAAATACACACACATCTATGTATGTTTATATATATAAAATCAATATAAATAAATTGCCAACTAAAAAAATTATTACGTTCGAACCAGTTGGAAAACTAGCTATATTAAACATTAAAAAATAATTCAATATCTGTTAATGTCCGTACTCACAGCGTTTGATTGGCATAACAGGAGTGCCAACATTTGCATTTTATCATGAAAAGTCATTAAAAAGTCAATAACCAAATACCCGAGACCATCACATCGTCTCAATAGTTTAATGTCAATGTGAGGTTTTTGTTTAGTGGGGAGGGGGCTGGTTATGTCCCCTCTGGACTCCCCTCCCCCTCTATATCTGCCACTTGTTTTGGATACCGGTGCCTTATAAGAGTTACACATTCTGATAACATTAAAATTAAGGGGAAAGTACTCTTTACTTGACTTTGAGCAAACATATCATGTGGGAAACTTTTTGTGTGGTCTTTTATTTTTTGTCTGTCCCTACGAGTTACATTTTTACTGCAGTTATTTATGTACACTGACATTTTTTTTTTTACTGAAGAGTTTGCAAAAAGTTGTGCCTGATTTCATGTATTTCTTGTAATGTTATTTTGCATACCTGCCTTGTGCCATCATCAATATCGCATACTGTACACTGACAATGATTATTAGCTGGGTCATCATATGTATCATGTCTAAATTTCTTTATTTCAGTAATTTGCATATCTCCGCAATCATAACTGCACTTGCAGGAAAACTACTAACAATTAAAATAATAATAGTGTAATACTGTAGATAGAAACTTTGTCAAAAATTAGGATTTAGCAGTACAGGTAAACACAATAAACTGAATTTAACTGTAGGCATGAAAATGTAGCTACTATCCTCATTGGCTTAACAAAACTAATTATATAATAAATACAATTTACTAACCTTGCCTTTTGGTAGCTCTTTATGTTGACCATGCTGTGTTCTTCCTCCCTTAGTCTGTTTGTCCCGCCGCCTCTGCGCAGCCACAATGTGCCCTCTACTGGGAACTTGCCGCACCCCGAACAAGTGAGCAGTTGCCATTCCGACTCCGCAGCCAGTTCACCATATTGGGAGTACACTTTCCGGTCTACTCCTATGACACCACCGGACTCAAGAGGTAACTTTTGAGGGCGTGATAATTCGGGCCAGTTGATTATATTAACAAGAATCCCCAGTAATAATACAGTCAGGGAAATGAATGTGAGGGGGACACAATGGTCCTCGAAAACCAGTAACCCCCTATGTGCCCACTTCATTTAGTGCTGCCATATCTGTGCTTGTGTTAAGTGTGAAGAGCAAGTGTGTTACGCGAGTTATTAAAAATTCTTCATATTATACCATTGCATAATAGGGTCAAATCAAAGGGAAAGTAGATATATCTTTGTTTTTCAATCCTTCAAACATGGCAACTCTGCACCCCTATTTGGGATAATGGTTTCACCCATGATGGGTGATTCATATATGACCTGTAGAATACAAAAACTCGGATTGTTTTAATTTTTGGTCATTCTTTTTAAACATAACAGTGCAAGTGTGCATTTAAGCTAAATCAGCAACAGATTTGGAGACAACTCCCATTCCCATAAATATTATGCTCCTGCGGAGTGGCCTTGCCAACCTATATATTTTTCAAGCATTGTTGTTAGGTGTATTTGATGCAAAAGTGTTTTATGTGTCTTTGTATAAGCAATCAAAAGTGTGTGTATTTGGTTTGTTTATGTAGAGTTGTATTTTCATTTATTAATTATTTTCATTTATTAAATTGTGGCGTGAACTTCCTCGTGTTCTTAGTGGGCTCGTGCTGCGATGGCCAGTCTGGGCACCGCGCATGTAGCAGGTGGTCATGCTAGTCAGCCATTCCCGAACCTTCAGCTTTTGCAACTAACCATGTAAAATTCATAACTTTCTCGTATTTGTATAAGAGCCTAACATACTAATCTTAATTTTAATTCGGAAACAGTGCCACCCCCAAGCCTGCCAACTCTTGTGCTTGGGACTTAACTTTCCAATATAATTTGTGCTAAGGGCTACACGCCTCTTTTTTTTTGCAGTGTAGGCTGGTGACATGCCTAAATTGTCTGAACAGTGTAAGTGCCTCAACCGAGGAAATAATATGTGAGTAAATCCACCAGAGAGTATCTGATGTGTTTTGATTTCATGTCTAGTCACTTAATGACTGCGTAATTAACTGTCTCTCCTGATACCTCACTACTTAAATTACCGTTTTACCTGATGTAAATGTAACATGCTCAATAATGAATAACAGTGCTACTGGGCATGTGAGATGGCCTGTCGAACAAACTCACCCATCGTACTTTACTGGCATTCTGAGAGGGCTAACACTGTTAGTAGGTAGGCATAAAAATGGAATACTCAAGAATCAGCATCATCAGCAGAGCAATGGAGACTTCAGGAGCAGCCATTTGGGTGAACAGCCTACTCCCTCCCTCTTCTCATGCCCTTCAGTAGCTGGTACCTATTAAAAAATTTTATCATATCTGAAAACCTTTAGTACAAAGTCTAACCTGTCTTTACCCCGTCCCTGAGGCCATGACATCCAAATAATGTGGAACAATAACGTTTGTCTTCCTCCTTTTGTGACTTTCTCCAGTCAGTCATTTCCTCATTTATTTACTTCACCAGATTTGTTTTATTATTCTATGAACAGAATTGTCTCCTTTCACATTTTTTACTGACATATGGTGATAACACACTTCAGAATGTTTACTGCTCAAAATCAGCTGGCTTGTGGAGTGATGGGAATTTTGCTGCTTGGCACTTGGAACACCAGACAGCAGTATGACTTGGAATTTAGACAAATGCACCATCTGTCTGTGGTTATTAGAAATTCCCCCCCTCCCTATTTTTGCACTTGTAATAAAGTCATTATTATGGGTCAGTGTGTACAGAACATAACCACAGAAAAAAAAATATTTGATAAAAAAATGGCACTTTTAACAGAACATTTGACATTTCCAATCTTCATTTCATTACATTATGACCAATACTTGATATTTATTAGTGAACATCAGAGGTAGAGAGTGAGTGAAACATCCTATATAATATAGTTTATGGAAATTTTCTTTCAACTTGCTAATGTTGGAAATTTTCCTCTAGTTGATAGTGAGATAAAAAAATACACAATTAGATTTGTTTTTCTAGTGTAGATATTTTTTAAAATTTAGTTTTTTTATCCTTTAATGTTTTAGCTAATATTTTAAAATTTATATTATAGCTATAGTTTAATGTTTGTGTGTTTATTAATTTCAGGGCATGTTGAAGATGTATGTTGGATTACCTAAAATTGAAATATGTTGTTATTTGTTAACTTGGTTGTGTGGTGTTTCATACTCAATCTACAGCCTGTATTTAAGTGGAATGGGTAAGTGTGTGCAAATACAATTTTTTATTGTTTTCATTTGGTTTTAATGTATTGAGGTCTTTTGATTAAATTAAAATGATGATAAAGGAGTTTTATGTCTTTGATTGAATACCAGCTTTATTATAATAGGTAGAGATGTATAGCATATTTTATTTATTTTGTGGTATATGATTGCAATAATTTTAAAATCTTTAAAACTGAGATTGAAAGTTATCCACTGAAATACTGTTTTTTCTTTTAATTTCAATTTACTATGTCAGATGTGCCAGAAAATTTCCAGTCTTGAAGTGTAGTGCAAAATTTATATATTTTTCTATGGATTCCTAATGCAAGGGAATTCTTAAAATTTTTTGATATTAAGAGTTCACATATCATCAATACCATTATTTTTTTAGAACTGCCCATAAAGCAATGGGGCTCTTAGATTTTATGCTTATTACAAGGGCACTAACTGTGCTTTATCTTCTGATACCTATAAATCACCAACACACCAACACTGGATCAGGTGTTGTCAGAGTTGGCAGGTGGCCACATCTATGGAACTATTAATTTGGAAGAGGCTTACACTCAGATTCCAGTGGCTGGAGAAACTTCTTACATGTTGACAGTGAACTTTGTTCAAGGCCTACACAGTGTTATGCGGTTACCTTTTGGTATTAATATTGCATCTTCTGCATTTCAAAGACATATTTTATTGATGGTTTGTTGGGACATGCCGTAAATCAGAGGAAAATGGGCATGCCCCTGCTCTCACACTACCAAAACTGGAACTTCGAATTCCATTGTCAAACAGAATATGTTCTACAGTTAAAGACTACATGTGTTGTAGGTACACTTTCGCGCTCCACTCTTTTGCAGTTGTTAAACACGTTTTTTAATAATGTTTGTATTTATTTTGAATAGTTTTTATTTATAGTTAAAGTTCAAACTTGTGTGAGCTTTAAATATAGTGTCTAATATTCTGAATAAGTTTGATGGTAATGTTGTGACTCTAGGAACTCTAGGAACAAGTTGAGCCATGAGCATTATTCAGAAGCAAGGTTAAATTGTGGTTAATGTTGTGTTGTGTAAACTTGTAAATAATGGCTAATTCGGTGAGTTTAAAAACCTTAGTACGAGAAACAGTTTGAATTACGAGAAAAAAACTAGGGCTTAAGAATTTGGGACCAGCAAGGCCACAGTTAAATATAACTCAACAACAAAGGCTAGGTGGTAAACACAGTGGTTCGTGTATGTGAAAATTCAACTTAATAACAAACAATTTTGTGGATGGACTTGCGGGTGTGAAGTTAGAAATGCGTTGTTTTGTTTAATTTGTTTGCTAGTGAAACCTAATGATCATGCATGGACTGTCAATGGGATAAAATATTTAAAACATTTGGGGGATAAAGTTAAAAGACATAAATCATGTTCACAACATATAAACAATGCCATAGAATTTTCAATGATTGGTAAGGTGAATATTCATTGCCAGTTAGATAGCACGTACAGGTTGAAGAATGGATTTTGTTTATGAACACATTAATTAAGGTATGTCACCCTCATCCTCTAATTTAAATTTGAGATGCATTTTGTATGTAGGTACTGTATGTAGATTAGTATTGGGTTTTAAAAATATTTGTTTTAGTATATTTAAGTTATCATCATTATCTTATCTATTGTGTAATGTATCACACCACGTAGGTACTGTTTGGAAAGCATATAGCCTACACAAACTTAAAACAAATCAATACCTGTGCTAGTGATTAGATCTGAACCAGTGGTCACGGTGTGTTGACCATTACAAATTGAGTGATTTTTCTTCCAACAACCACAGTTATTTTTTGTATTTAACTACATAAGCCACACTTAAAGACACCTGTCGTACACAATTTATTTATCACTGTGCCTGTATAAAAAATTATATTTGTAATGATCTGAGTTAGGATCGCCACAGCCCTTCCAGTTTGAAAAGCCACCAGCCGCCACAGAACACAGTTGTAATAACTTACAATATATGTGTGTTTTTGTTTACAAAATGTATATTTTAGTACTTTTTTTTCTGAAAGTAACATTTTGTTGTCAATTTTTTTTCCAAGTTATGTCATCTGTCATGTTATTTTTGTGTTTCGGCGATCACAGAAATAATACTGCATCAATGATTGTTATTGTGTATGCTGTTGAAAAGTTAAGCATAATTATTACTCTAATATAATGCTGAATTGGTCTGATTAGGGTTGCTAAATAATGAACTTGAAATTAGTGTACTTTCAGGAGACATTTCTTCAGATGATGATTCATAATGTATTGGGAACAGTTCAGACATTCTGCCAACCCACGAGAATATTAGTAATTTGGAGCAATCTGAGAATTATTTAGAGCACAAAAGTCTTCATGTTACAGTTAGAATAGCTGGTAGAAACTGGATTCCCTATGGAAATAAGCTAGATTTTTTGCAGTTCCGGTACACAAAAACATCAAAGTACCAAAAAACAGGACCCCAAAAGCCAGTAAGTGTTACACATTTTTTCCAGTTATTTTTTCCGATGCCCTGCTTCAAGAAGTTGTAGAAACCAATAAATCTTTATGTACTTAAGAAAATAAAACTGAATCAACTCCTACCACCAAGGTCAATATGACATTCATTGCATGACACTACACTCCCAGAAATGAAGGCTTTTTTAGGTGCTATCCTAAACACAGCGCTGAATCCCAAACCTACCCTGCAAGATTTATTTGCTGAAAAGTGGATTCTGAAACAGAGTTTTTACTCTGATCTGTTTTCAAGAAATTACTTTATGCAATAAATTATTTTGGGCATTTCATGTTTCTCCTCCAAACCTAGATGCCAAGAATAGGTCAAGGTCTGACAAAGTGAAAAACATTGTCCAGTACCTTCAGACTACATTTATGCCATATTTTGTACCAGCTTTTGAAGTGAGTGGTGTTGAAAGGACCGGTGCTTTCAAGGGGAGAGTCAGCTACAAGTAATACAATCAGCTAAAACCAGTGAAGTGGAGACCGGAGGTTTTTGTTTTAGTTGATTCAAGGTCCGGTTATGTGTATTATTTTGAGTCCTATTATGGAGCATCAACCACAGCAGATCTTACCAGACTGAATTTGCCATTCACAAGCAGACTAGTACTGCACATGGCAGAAAAGTTGGCTGCAAACAATCCAGGTTGTGGTTTTCACATATTCACTAATCGGTACTATACAAGCCTTCCATTGGCCCTAGAACTGAAGAGGCTCAAAATGCACCTAACTTGGTACTGTCATGGGCAATCATCAAGGTCTGTCACCTCAAGTATGGAAACAGAACCTAAAGCTGAAGAAGTATGAAGTACAGGCTTTCTGCCACACAGACAATGTACAGGATGAGTATAAAAGAACGCCCCAACTTTGAAGGTCTATAATATCAAAACCAAACAACCTTGGTTGACCAATCAAATGAACCATGGAACTGTGAAGTTTGTTTACCATATCANACCTTGGTTGACCAATCAAATGAACCATGGAACTGTGAAGTTTGTTTACCATATCATTATAAATGTTCAATGTGACCACCACGAGCGGCCCGAACGACATCTACACGATAATCAAACTCGTTCCACACTCTTGTCAGCATGTCCGGTGTTGCGGTTTGGATGACGTCCGTAATTCTTGTTTTGAGGTCGTCAATGTTAGCCGGCAATTGTGGACGAAACACTTTATCCTTTATGTACCCCCATAGAAAAAATCGAAATCGCACGGGGTAAGAGCCGGGTTTCTTGGGGCCAGTGATGAAGAGCCTGGTCACCAACTGCTCTTCGACCAATCCAGTGTTGCGGCAACGTATTGTTCCTGTATCCGCGAACAGCTAGGTGCCAATGGGATGGCGCATCATCCTGCTGGAAAATGAAGCCCCCCACCGCCTCTTCTAACTGAGGAAACAACCACTCTGTAAGCATGTCCAAATAAGGGATTCCAGTAAAAGTGGGCTCGTGAAAAAAGAAAGGGCCGAAAACAGTCTCTTTGGATACAGCGCAAAACATGTTCACTTTGGGGGAAGTGCGCTCGTGTTCGGTGGTTTCATGTGGAGGCTCCTGACCCCATATCTGCACATTGTGCCGGTTCACCTTACCATTTGTATGGAATATCGCGTCCTCGCTAAAAACCAGCTTAGACATGAAGGCATCGTGTACCTCGTTCTGGGCAAGAACGAATGTGCAGAAATCACGTCTCAGTTCTTTATCCCGTTTGGTAATATCCTGTACAAGCTGTAACCTGTATGGTTTGTACAGCAATAGCTTTCGCAACACTGTCCATACCGCCGATTGAGGGATTTGCATTTCCCGGCTAGCTTATCTAGTTGATTTTCTCGGACAGCGAACGAATGCTAGTTGAATCCGTTGCACATTCTCTTTGGACACATGCAGTCACCCGGAACTTTTGCATTTGCAAAGGCACCGTGTGTCACGGAACTGATGAAACCAACATTTGATACTCCACCTATCTGGAGGATGACGTCCGTATTTGCGATGGAATTCCCGTTGAACAGTTGTAACCGATTCACATTTAGTAAACTGAGTAACACAGAATGCCTTCTGTTGTTCTGTCGCCATCGTGATGTGGACTAACAAACAACACACTCTCATAGTGCGATGACAGATGCTCCCAGTGTCATCTCTCTGCAACAAGCAAGCATGTATTAAACAACGGTGCCGTGAAGTAGTTGCAATGATTCTGGAGCTTCAGCTTCACCATCAGGCATTTGTGATTTTGTCATGGACAAATGGTTCAGGAACATGTTCCGCAAGCTCTGGGGTGAATCTGCGATGCATGTCATCACCCTTAATGTATTCGACTATTGCACAATTGTCAGGCTTGATGTTGTAAGCTTGAGCATCTGAATGACTACAAACCACACCTGGTAGCCAAGTAGACATACACAGAGGTGACAAAAGTCATGGGATAGCAATATGCAAATATACAGATGGCAGTAGTATCACGTACAAAATGTATAAATGGGCAGTGCATTGGTTGGGCTTTCATTTGTAGTCAAGTGATTCGTTTCTGACGTAATTATGGCAGCACGACGGGAATTAACAGACTTTGAACTCGGAATGGTAGTGAGCTAGACGCATAGGATATTCCATTTCGGAAATGGTTAGGGAATTCAACATTCCGAGATCCACAGTATCAAGAGTGTGCTGAGAATACCTCATTTCAGGCATAACCTCCCACCATGGACAACGCAGTGGCCGATCACATGCACTTAATGACCGAGACCAACGACGTGTGCGCAGAATGGTCAGTGTTAACAGACAAGCAACACTGCGTGAAATAACCACAGGAATCAATGTGGGACGTACGACGGACGTGTCCGTTAGGACAGTGCGGCGAACATGGGCTGTACTGAGCTATGCCAGCAGAAGACATCACCTGCATCGCCTCTCCTGGGCTCGTGACCATATCGGTTGGACCCTAGACGACTGGAAAACCGTGGCTTGGTCAGATGAGTCCCGATTTCAGTTGGTAAGAGCTGATGGTAGGGTTCGAGTGTGGCGCAGACCCCACGAATCCATGGACCCAAGTTGTCAACAAGGAACTGTGCAAGCTGGTGGTGGCTCCATAATGGTGTGGGCTGTTTTTACATGGAATGGACTGGGTCCTCTGGTCCAGCTGAACCGATCATTGACTGGAAAGGGTTATATTCAGCTACTTGGAGACCACTTGCAGCCATTTGTGGACTTCATGTACCCAAACAACGATGGAATTTTTATGGATGACAATGTGCCATATCACCGGTCCACAACTGTTCGCGATTTGTTTGAAGAAATTCTGGACAATTCCAGCGAATGATTTGGCCACCAAGATCGCCCGACATGAATCTCATCGAACATTTATGGGACATAATGGAGAAGTCAGTTTGTGCACAAACTCCTGCACCGGCAACACTTTTGCAATTATGGACGTCTATAGAGGCAGCCTGGCTCAATATTTCTACCGGGGACTTCCAACAACTTGTTGAGTCCATGCCACATCGAGTTGCTGCACTTCGCCGGGCAAAAGGAGGTCCGATACGATATTAAGAGGTGTCCCATTACTTTTGTTGCCTCAGTGTATATATGCTGTGAATCATCGTCCAGATCATCTTTCCAACTTATAACTTTGGAGAGAACTCTGGTGCAGGTTTAGAAGGTACGAGAGCAGGTTGCACCTGGGTAAGGTGAGTACGAAACATCCTACTCACTGCCTTGGCAGGGGTTTTGCCAGTAGGTGAGGATGGGCGTGTGCGCATAGCCCATAAGGTATGACAAGCAACACAAATATGGATATCTGGATCAGCTAATTTTAACATCAACTGTTTGCACTGTATGCTTCGCCAAACCATTTGGGGAACGGTGCCAGGACGGGGTAAACAGGTGACATGTACAATTTCTGCAAAGAAAGTCATTAAACTGATCTGACGTGAACTGCCATCCATTGTCAGTCACTTATCACCAAGGGTTTTTTTTACCAAAATCTGTCAGGAAGTAACACATGTGGAATAAAGACTGCAGCCATAAAATAATTATTATATAACATCATTGTCCACCATCTGCCATTACCCTCTCTATGTGCACACATGAAAGGCTATTTGTGCTCTTTGCCCCAGAGGGAGGTACTGGCAGATGGTGGACCACTTTCACAATTGACAATTTAGAATATGCATCAATCTCAATGAGCAAATAGTATCCAAGAAAGAGTCCTGCGTAGTCCAGATGCACTCATTCCCAGGCTCTCTCAACCCAAGGCCATGGGGACACAACTGACCTTGGGGGTGCATTAGCCACTGTTTGGCAGGCCAGGCACAGTTTCACTTTATTCGTAATATCACTCTCTGTGTTCGACCACCAAACGATGATCTGAGCAATGGCCTTCACCGTGATGCGTTCAGTGGATTTAGTCTAACAGTGTCTCTTGCAATTCTGATGGAATCACTACACTCTCATGCCATAAGATGCGGACAGAGTGCAATGACAAAGCTTCTCTCTTTTAGTAAAATGGAAGTAACTCAGTGGGTACTGTGTTTGGCCATCCTTGATGTATGTAGACCTTGACTTGTCGAAACACCACATCAATGTCCGTAGTCCTTACAAGATCTCGTGGCGACAGCAAGTGTAGATCCCTAGCTTCAAGGAGGTGCACACCAGTAGGCTCTATAAATATATCCTCATCGGGAGTAGATTGAGGCAGTCTACTCAAACCGTCGGCATGAAAAACTGCTGTACCATGTTTAAGACGTATCTCATAGTCAAAAGAACTCAGAGTGAGGGTCCACTACAACATTCGTGGAGATAAATGCACTTGTATTGGCCTGTCAGGAGCAAATGTGGCAAGCAAGGGTTTGTGATCAGTAATGATTGTAAACCAATGACAGGCCAAGTAAGGGGTGAATTTTTTACCTGCAAAAATGATAGCAAGTCCTGGTCTAGCTGTGAGTAAGCTCATTCTGTGGCAGACAGTGTTCGAGATGCATAGGCAATGGGTATCTCTCTTGTTTTGACAGGCAAAGCACCTAGTATGATGTGTGCCAGCACAGGGCCAACCCTGACTGGTGAAGCATCAGCAGTAACAACCAGGCATAAGTCAGGGTTATAATGAGCTAATACTTGGTGACTGGTTAACATATCTTTAACAGTCTGAAGTGCCTCTTGGGATTTCATGGTCAAAGCCCATTCTGATTTTGAATCTAACAAGCAGTGTAAGGGCTCTGAGATGGTAGTTTCATCCCTGAAGAATCTAATGTATAATGAGATCAAACTTAACGACGACTGATGTTCCTGTTTTGTACATGGACTAGGAGCATTGGTAATAGCAGCAGTTTTGTCAGTGAAAGGGTGGATACCCTCAGCATAAGGCCTAAATCCCAAACTTGAACAGATGTAGCTCGCCACACGCATTTGTCAGAATTAACCTTAAATCCAGCATCACCTAGGATGTGCAAAACTTGCAGGAGCCTAGCCCGGTATTCTGCTACCTTTATACCTTTAACATATATATTTTCTTGGTATGCGATAACACCTTTAACAGGTCCCAACAAACCATCAATAAAATAAGTCATTGAAATGCAGAAGATGCAATACTAATACCAAAAGGTAACCGCATAACACTGTGTAGGCCTTGAACAGTGTTCACTGTCAGCATGTGAGAAGTTTCTCCAGCCACCGGAATCTGAGTGTAAGCCTCTTCCAAATTAATAGTTCCATAGATGTGACCACCTGCCAACTCTGACAACACTTGATCCAGTGTTGGTGATTTGCCTGTATCAGAAGATAAAGCACAGTTAGTGCCCTTGTAATCAGCATAAAGTCGAAGGGCCCAATTGCGCTTCAATATTGGGACAATAGCAGAGGCCCAGGGACCGGTGTGGTTTACAGGAATCTATGTCCATCTCCTCACATTTGACTCAATAGCTTCCTCCAAGGGGATACGGTGACTGAGTGGTTAGCCTGCTCCCCTCCCACCAAGACAAACTGGGTTCAATCCTCGGCCGGGTCACTTCTGGATTTTTGCATGTGGGAATCATGCCGGACAATGATGCTGGTTGGCGGGTTTTCTCGATGACCTCCCGTTTTCCCCACCCTTTCATTCCGGCACTACCCTCATCTGCTCTCAAGACCTCGCTGTTAAGAGCCGCCCAAATCTTTTCACTTACTCACTCAGCTTCCTCCATCTTAGTAGTGAGGGCAAATATAACCAATCAAGCTCACTGATACACAGAAGCAACAGCACGGTTTATAGCTATGTGAAGGGGAGGTCCCTTATAACAGCCCTAAAATAACCAGAATCTATCTCAAATTGCACAAAAACATTGTTGACTTGTAATTCAATAGAATATGGCTTCGTATGCAGACCCGAATTCCAATCAGATAACAGAAATAAGCTTTTATCGTGAAGTGATGAGGCATGGTCACCTAGGTATGGCAAATCCATGTTCAGTGGAGAAGCTGCAGGAGAATGAACCCCAGATGAGGCATTTGCAGCTGCGACACTGTCAACAAGATTTGCACGATCATTCTCTGCGGATCACAATGATGACTTGTCCATTTGCCTACAAGCTTATGTAACATTCCCAGTTTCACCACATATTTGGCACTTTAACATGTTTCTGGGAATTGGGACATTGCGTAGCATGTCCTACCTCAGCACATCTAAAACAAGTAACTTTTTTGTTTAATGTAGAACCAAAACTGGGCTGGGAGATGAAAATATCAGGCTGCCTGATGCAGTAGCGTGAAATTTGTATGTGTCTTCCACACACAATTTTCGAATCTTTCTGACATTCTCTTCAGAGTGTTCGACTAACTGAACCCCATCTACTGTTGGCATTAAACGTTGTGAGATCTGGTCCCCCTAGTCGTAGTTCACCTGCTACTCTCGCTCGCCTCTGGGTTCAGCCTGACGCGTCCTCTCCTCCGACCACAAGGTGCACCATTGAACAATGTGCTTTGCATCCTGCAAACATTTTACTGACCACTTCAAACAGAAGAGTTTGAAAGGTACAACATCAATGCATCTATTGCTGACATTATTGTTTTGTAGTGTAGTTTGTTGTGCGCCAGCCTTCAGTACTAAATGTTCTGGGTTTAAGTCTCTAGCAAAGCGTGGATGTATAAATTTTTTTAGCAAAACATCTTTAAAAATATATTGGCATGAATACGAAATTATTACAAAGGTTAGTGGGGACAACCTCAACATAATAGTCAGTACTAAAAATGAATACGTCGTATTTTTACTCAGTTTGTCAAAATATTTTTTTACTATCAACTGCTACCAGTGATTTGCATTTCTATAGCAAGCAATTTAATGTAAATGAAGAAGTAGTTTTACTGTAATTGCATAATTTCATTTAAAACTACCCATTAACATTAAAAACCTTAAGCCGAACAATTGTTCCAAAATATGGTGTGCAGGGGTTTGATGATACAACCGATAGACATATATTGTTACGAAGTTAGTTAACTTATTTTTTCACCCGAATTAGTAGATTATTCCTGAAAAGTGGAATTAAAAATAGTCTACATTTAATTAAAGACTTCAAGTTTCCAGCACTTATTTCACAACTGAGTTAGAGTTTCAAGCAATCTTAATGTATGTAATTTGATTATTTTGTCTTTATTTTCTGCTAGCGCAGTTAAGTAAATGTTTGCTTTCTCTACCACTGCAGTATCACAAATATACGTACATTTTAATACACAATACAAACAGAGTTATAATTATATCTTAAATATATGTACAAGCTAATTGGCAATGTGAAGTGACTGGCTCTAAAGTATTATGAGACATAATGATTAATTGATTGATAGGTTTGGATGAATCTTAGCATAAAAGGTCTTCAGAGCCAATGTGGCATGGCCTGGGTAAAATGAGTTGGATATGGAGCAGCACTTGAACGCAAGGGTATGTAAACGGAGACCCCCGAGATAACCCACCNTCGGAAAATGAACCCGGATTGCAGTGGTGGCAGGCGAACACACTGGCACTGCGTCAACCGTGGCCCTCGACGTGCTGTGAAAACATTTGTGAACTGAATATCTTTTCCAATAAGCAACTTCAAGAAGTCAAACCAATGAAAATAATTCAATAAAATGAATAGTTAACAACATTAATTTACAAGTGTTCTATTAGAAAACTTTAAAATTACTCAACATAGAGTGAATAAAGAAAGAATGATGAATAAAAATAAAGAAATAATTAGGCCTCCAAAATACAAAATTTAAAAATTGTAGTGACAGAATCAGTTAACAACCACCAATTTACAAATATTACAATTTAAAAAGTAATTAAGATCTGAACACACTTTGTTAGTATATTATTAGGGCATGATGTTAATATTAAACAATAAATGACCCAAGATTATGATGTGACATTAAATAAGCATAACTAATGAAAAATACTGAGGTACAAGTATTCAGTAGTAACCAATTATTACTGAAGAAGACATGAGCGTGTAATGTTACGGTACACAGTGACTGTAAGAATGAGCAATGATACCAAGATCATGGTGTGGTGAACAAAAAATTAAATTAAGGGAATTTATGGTAAAATGTTCCGCTTAAATATACTTATTTACAAGTATTCAGAATTAAAACTATTCATTGCTCAAATGACACCATGTAACATTTATGATTCCAATTGCTTCGAAAAAAAGAATTTATGTAATAGTATAAGTACAATTAAAAGTGAATAGCAATTTTAAAAACTGATAACACATACTACGAACATGTTTAAACATAGCCTTGTAAGCAATGGTTATTCACTGTTTTTGAGGAAGTTTAGGGGAATGTAAAACTGTTCCTAGCTCACTAATTAAAAAGTGATAAAGCGAAACAAATTAGTACTGTAGAGTACAAGAATCAGCAAGATATAATCTTGTTTCAGTATTTACAATGGCTGAGCTAAGAAAGAGCTGTCGCAATCACAATAACTAAACATTTCTTGCTCACTGCAACTGTCATTGTGTGAATTTTTTCGCTTTCCTCATCTGTGTCGTCTCTGTCACCATCCAATTTGAATAAGAATTAATCTATTGCTAACTCCATGAGGCAGTCTTTCTTCCAGTACTCTTCTTCAATTCTTTCAACGTGTCTGCAATATCCCACCCAGTCTTCCTTTGTTATGACTTCTCTTGAAAGTTTCTGTAAGACTTGCAGTGATAAATCTTCAGCCATGTTGTTAGCTCTGATATGACTTTTAATCTTAGCCCAGACTAGTTCTATGGTATTGAAACTGCACATATAAGGGGACAATCTAAGTACAGTGTAGCCATATTGCTAGAATACTCTGTCGAAAGTGAATATTTTATCTCTTGGTCGATGGTTTTCAAGCAATTCAATGAGAGTGCCTCTTCTTATTGTTTCATCTCAAGTGACCCCTTTTCCTTGTACCTGCACCATGCCATGATTTATTTCTTTGCGTCATATTTTGATGGTGGCCTTACTACGTGCTTCGAATGATATGGTGTATTGTCCATAACTATCATGGAATTTGGGGGCAGATTTGGTAAAATGTGTTGTGAAATCCACTTCTCGAAATTCAGAGCAATCATCTGCCCGTGATAATCACCTGTCGTTAAATTTGCCTTGGAAGAAAGCATGGAAGAAAGTCTTCTTGTGACCCGATGTGTACAACAATGTCTGTTTACTGCATTACCTTCGTCACCTTTATTTTGCAAGCACTTCTTAAATGTCAAATTAGTGTCAATCCATGCTTTGTCAATGTAAAATATGTTCCTGCCTTCTCTTCTCAGCTGTTTCATTGTTGTCAAATACTTTAAATGTCACACAACAATTTCAGCTCTTTCGACAAGAAACACCCGCTTCTTTTGTGATCTTTTCTACAAGAAGCCCATGTCTTTTGCAGTCTTTGTAGAGACGACTGACTCCAATTCCACCCTATTTTTTCACACAGAACTGGCATAAGTTTGCCTACCGTTTGTACAATTTTCTTGGAAACGGTAAAATTCTCTAATAGTGTCCCTTATAACACGCCTGTCAAAGGTATCGATAACAATTTTCGTAGTTTTTTTTTTTTTACCTGAAATGACATAAAAAGCTCTACATAAACTTCTTTTTTAAGCATTTTGTTTAAGGTGTACCATAGACAATATAAACATATAAATGTGTACCGGTATTGTGTTCGTACCTTCACTTTCCTGGAATTTTTTGAGGCTCATCAGGCTTTTCTCAGCTTTGTTTACGAATTCTTTTGATTGATGCCTTACTTACTCCCATGTACTTAGCTCTCTCTCTAAGTATCATAAAGATGTAAGTGCCTCAGCCGAGAAAGTGTTTTACGTGAGTAAAAATACCAGAAAGCATCTTAAGTGTTTTTATTTCATATCTGGTCACTCCACGCCCATATAACTACGTAACATAACGTGATGTACGCAATGATGGATTATAGTGCTATTGGGCATGTGAGATGGCCCTGCAAACAATATCAGCCTGCTTTACTGGTGTTCTGAGAGAGCCAACACTCTCAATAGGTAGGCCTTAAGTGAATTACTTAAGAAACTTTATCGTCAGCAGTATAACGGTGACTCCAGTATCAGCCACTTCAGCAGACTACCTACTCCCCTCCCCATCTCATGCTCAACAGTAGCTGGCACCCATTTTTAAAAACCTGTAATGTAACTGAAAACCTGCAGTAAGTAAGTCTAATCTCCCTTTTCTCTGCTCCTGAGACAACTACACCCTGTCCTTACACAGGTGTTTTTTGAGATGCAGTTATTACAAAACATGGTGATACATTTCATTTCTCTATATTGGGCAACTATAATAATCATATTTACAAGCAATGCAAAAGACACCTCTAATTGACAGTAAATTAGCCATCATCAAACAATTAATAAAGATGCACAGAAATTTGATCCTGGGAGATGTGGTAGATGTATGGTCTGACTATTGGGTTATTGGTTTAAGATTTTACTCTTATGTAAAATCATAACCATTATATACCACAAACACCACCAGCAGTGTGACACAGATGTTACAGTAAACATAACACCTATCTATTCAATAATAGTACTTTTATGTTAAACAAATTACCAGCACTTACCAGGAATTTTCGCTTTCTCTGGTCTTCCTCTGCTATATTTTCATATCCTCAGAATTGATGTTTTGCTTACATCTGCATGCATAGTTGCCATTTTGGTTGATCTATTTATTCGCATATGTAAACATTAGGTCTTTACTTCCTCAGAAGATGCTTAATTAATGTATTTTATTACTTATCTTTCTCTACTGTGTATAAACTTTCTGGATGGATCTGGCTGACCGTGTTCCACTGTAACAGTGATACATGTAGAAAATATCTAGAGTTATGTTTTAGAATGAGTATTGTTATAGCCATGCCTGCTGATTGTCCTCCTGTCCCCCTGCGCTTAATCACACCTCCTTCCCATTTTCTTCCCCCATAGCCCCGAGAAAACAGCTACCATGAGACGTGATGTGGACAATAACACAGTTTTCCTTAGAGCTGTTAAACATTTGTTTTAAATATTTGTTTTTAAAAAGAATTTTTTGTGTGTGTTTTATACTTATTTAATACTGCATATTGTACAAAATTATTTACTTTTAAATATAACATTGATACTTTTCAGTTTTAAGATCTCGCTACCAACAAGACTTTTTCTCAAGTGGCTGGACACTATTGAGGAGCAAAAAAGATATATCAGACTATGAGTGGGCTATATGGACAGATTTTCTGTTCAAAGCTTCTCTTTGGTTTGTGTGCAACAGCATAGGAGTTGAAATAATTCGCTGGACATATAAACAGGTAGGAAGGTACACCTATTTTTTTACATGACATTGTGATTTTCTGTCATTAATTTTTTATATTTTAGAAATATTTAAGCTTTTCTGCTACTACAGAGTTTGCAAAATATGTATGTGTTCTCTGTGAGATGTAAGTTTTCTTTGTATTATGTATTAGCACATAAATTATTTATCAGTTAATCCTCATTTTGGCTGTGTTATAATTAAAGAGCATATGTTCACTCACACATCACTTCTCCTTTTGCATATTGTCTGAAGAGTTCGAAACATAATTATTATTGTTCCAAATTTGTGTTCTGATTCAATATTTGTGTTGCTGTTCCATATATGCATAATTGTGTAACTTTTGCTGAATTTATATTTGTGATATTTAATTATTTAATTGGCCATGGTGCTGGATTTTTAAAATTAAAAATCTGAAAAAACTATCTAATGAATTTTTAACTATGCATTAATACAAACTTCTCTAACACTATGAAGTTTCATTGTTATTAGTGTAGTATTTGTATCATAAAATAATTAAAATTTACAACTATGCATAATGCCAATGTGCAGATGTCAGGGAAATTATATGTACTATATATTTCATACAACTTGAATAAGGATAATTATTAGCCATGGCATACCATTACACAATTATTTTATGGCTAAGCCATGCTGGTTATATCTAGGAAAGCCCAATTGATGAATAGTTTGATCATCAAATTTGATGACTCTTGACGATTGCAGGCAGCTGAGAAATTGCTTCCCTCTCTGTATATACATGGTAACCTAAGGTAATTATTACATATCAGACACAAAAGCAATTATAATTATACTATTTGAACCCTACCATACATTATGTCTAAAAATGACAAACAAAGTACCAAATTCAGTATTAAAATTCAGGTTATTCAGAAAATTTTCATAAAGATGACTTAGAATATTACACCAATAAGTGTTACTTAAAATTTTAAAGAGTTCTTCAAATGTGCTTATGCTATTGTATTATCATGTTATAATTTTTTATTATTATTCTAGTAGATGTTTTACAAATTGAATTGAAGAAAGTGTATAGTATATACTCAAAAGAAAATCTTTGAAGTAATTGAGAGGCATTATAACTTTGACTATGATGGTCATTTGACTTCACATATAATTAAGTAAATTTAATTTAATTAAAACAAACTTTATTTCAAGCAAAATTTTATAATGTGAAATTACCTTAAGATTATCAAAACTGGATTCAAACCATGGTTCACTGCTACTGTGATCCTATATGCAAATTATTACATCAACCTAACATGCTAAAATCTTGTTGTAAAATACGCTCATTTACAAAAATTGGATCACTCCAGGGGCGGCAGAAGATGTTTGTCATTAGGTGGTCAAAGGTCAAGATTTCTATTAAAAAAAAAACTTTTTGCTTAGTTTACATGTGTTTTAAATGAAAATTAACACTAGCAAATATCGCAATATCACAGAAAATTCTTACATGTTAATATTAAGGCATACTCAAAACTTGCATACATTTGTTAGGCTATTCTCCAAAGGAAAGATAGGCCTATGCAATCATCCAAATGTCTATCTGGAATGTATGCCCCCCCCCCCAATAACTTTTAAACCCGATAACCAAATTTCACTAAACTACGTCCACATATACCATTTAAGAATGTCACTGGACTTAAATAGTTTTTAATCACACCGGATACTGTTTTCAAAGTGACAGCAATGTTAAAATTTAGAGCATTGTGTTGTATCTCGGGAACCATTTAACCAATTTCAATCAAGTTTGGTACATTGATAGTGCATGATATAACCATTTAGATTAGAATGTGTGGTCTTATTGGTAAAATTGTGGAAGATAGTGCAAATAGAAAAAATAAAGCCTTCCCATTACATCCCGGGAACTATTTAACCAATTTAAACAAAATTTAGTACGTTGACAATGCACAATGTAAGCATTCAATTTAGAAACCAATATTGCTATTGGTCAACCATTTTGGAAGATGGTGCAAATTGAAAAAAAAATACTTACCCATTATATCTCGGGAACCATTTAAACAACTTAAAACCAATTTGGTACGTTGGCAGTGCATGATGTAAGTATTTAATTTATAAATATATAATGCTATTATTCAGCCATTTTGGAAGATAGTGCAAATTGAAAAAAAATTAACTTTTACATTATATTTCAGGAACCATTTAAGTGATTTAAACCAAATTTGGTATGTTGGCAGTGCATTATGTAAGCATTGACTTTAGAAAGTGATAATGTAATTTTTCTGCTCTTTTGGAAGATAGTGCAATATGAAAAATAAAGCTTTCACATTATATCTGTGCAACTACACAACCAATTCTTGTTATAATTGGCATATAAGTGATACTATTGTAGGCCGTTTTCAGATATGCAATTTAAATGCAAAAGACCCTTATTTTAAAAATGGCAGCAATATAGATATTTTAGGTTTATTTGCAATACCTATAATACCATGTGACCAGTTTCGATAAAAATTGTGATCCTAAAAGTACTTTTACAAATTTAAAATTTGTCAAAACATAGCCCTTTTGTCTGCCATTTTGTAAGATAGCACCTCATTGATGTGATGTCATGGGCTTAGCAGCGGGTAACAGGTATTGAGACTTTGCAGTGACAGGCTTAAGGTTTGTTTTAGTGGAATTTGTATTATAAGGGTGCCATCTTGGTTGAGCAGTGACTGTTCTTTAGGAGCGGGATGCTTGCCTGCATGGCTGCTCCTGGAATCACCCCGTGCTGACGATGACTTATTGTTGAAGGATTAATCCTGTCTGCCTGCCTAATGAGGATGTATGCCCCCTCATACGCCACTAATTTCCAGGTGAGAGTGTTACGGTCATCTCACACACTAGTAGAACTTACGTGCCCAACAATCAAGTTGTTGAGTGGATAGAGAACCCAAAATTACTTTGGCTGTGAAGCGGCCGGCAGTGAAAAAAAAACAATTTTTAAGATTAACTTTAATTACTGCGATGAACCCTCCTGAGATGCAGTTACATTAGCTCAACGGCTACGGCGCGTTGGCAACCAGCACGGAATTAAGTGGCACGAGGTCGATGAAATAACTTACATGACTGACACGATCCTGGTGCTTTTAAGCTGGCGGTACTTGGGGGTGGTGCTGCCTCTGGGTGAAAAGAGTTACGTTGCAGTTCCATATAAGATGTGGTGATTGGTACAAACAAAACGGTGATGGCCTAGAGGCATGCAACACGTGACCACCCTCGGTGAGCGCTAGTGACCAACTGAAGAAAATGGCGGAGCCCGGCCAAGAGCTCAGTCCAAAAGCGCGGGATAGACACAAGAAAGTACAAAACGCTAATAATAAAAAAAACAATTACACTGATATAACATAACACTTAATTACACACCATATGAACATTTGCCACTTGATTTAAACAAACAAATTATAGGAAACAGAAAAATGTATTGGCATTACATTTATTGTGCAACGTGATTTGAAAATGCTTCAGAGCTGTCTTTCTCAGTCCATTGCTTTATCCATTTAGTTTGAAACGTAATATACTGAGTAAAAGACATTATTGAAATAAATTGCTTCCTCAAAATTGAGTATTGTAGGTTGGCATTAAGTGGCTCGAGCTGGGCGAGTTCACTTTCACCCCAGGAGGGGTGTGGGTAGCCATGCCTGAAGGGCTGTAAAACAATAAAAACTTTGTGTTCAAGATCTTTTAGTAGTAACAGCAAGTGGTTTCACACTCATAAAAATATGCGTAACTTGGTGCCACACTGCCTGCATATGCTCACATGGGGATTTATAAGTGTAGAGAGGGCACACAAAGGGGGTTGCTGGAACTCTGGAGCTGTTGTGGCTCCCACACTGCACTCATTTCCCTGGTGGTAACTTAACTGGGGGCGTTATTTGGTGATAGTGGTCGGCCCGAATTATTATGACCTCAAAAGTTGCCTCTTGATGACATTAACGTGGGACGGTCACCTGAATCTGGTAGTACCACGGGCGTTGTACAATGGGTACACTCCTCGCACACCACACTGAGGCAGGTGCCTTGGAGATGTAACCATCATGTTCGGGCCAACTTCCTCCAGTAGAGGGCAAGTCATAGCTGTGCAGGTGTAGAGGGACGAACGGGCTAAGGGAGAGGGACACGGCATGCATCAACATGAAAAATAAAGTTTTAATGTCATATCTTGGGAAATAACGAATAGGTGCGTATTAACTTTGTCACTCAAATACATTACTTGCAAACACCCTACCTGGCAGGCTGTGCCAAAACAGGCAGTTGGCTATTACCCGTAGTGCGAGGCAGTACTGCAATTTGGCTCTTCCAGGACTCAACCCCTCGTATGTTCTTGGTCATGAAGCTGCAATGGTTAAGTTAATTTCTGGAACCTTTTGCATTTCTCATCCTGGGAGAGTCCCCACCAACACATGTACCTGAAGTTAATTTAGTGGCCTACCTAGGCCTTTGTTCCTGCAGTATTGTCTGCACTGGGGCTTTTTTGTGGGAGCTACATAATTACAACAGGTGTTTGCATTGTCTCTGTTTGTATCTTATAGTATTTTAAGTACATAAATATTGGTTCAGTCCCCACTGTATGTGCTTATTGTATTATTTGAGTTGCTTTCAATTTCCACCGGACACAGACTCCATCAATCTGCATCTTCATCTGATATAACATATTTATGTCTCTTCAACAATTAGGATCGGCATGCTGAATTAACCTCATCAGTTACCACCAATGTCTCTATGGGGGTTTTGCCTGGACAGATGACCACAGCCAAGACAATACTGATTCCCATGCCATTCCATGCACCCTGAATGACTGGTGCCCTACAGGACATTTTGCACCTCTGTTTCTCACCCTTCAATCCAACCTGCTTCTAATTCTCCATTCCCATACTTTGTTTTAAACTTGTCAGAACCATGTGTACACACTTCATAACAGTGTTACCAAGTGCAAACAACCTGGTTATAACCAACTATAACCAATTATAAAATTTCCTGAGCCATGTATAACTGTTATGTCCCAAGCTTCATCTCTCACGAGCCACATCAATTGGTGCCCCCCTTTGTGGCAAAAACAATGGGTTTTGAAGATGCCAGATTCAACACCTTACCATTACTACTGAGTCATGCACAGACAGCAAGGAAACCATCATTGAATGTGTAGGGAACGACATGTGGTGTAACATTCACCATCTTGGATGTTGGCAGAGTCACGTCGCCACCTCCACAACCATCTTTCCAGTGGCATGTGTAGCATCTAGAGTAGTGAGTGCATGCGCAACCAACATCCCTCTTCTGTCCTTCCAGCAGAAAGCAATAGAGGCAGCCAATACTTTGCTGGAAGCAAGGGTTGCATGTCACCCCTCCATTACCCCTCCAGCTAGCCAATGCTACAGGAGTATCAAGCGTGTGCATGCCTCTCTCCTTCCTGCTGGTCCAGTCTCCCTGCCTGTAAGTGCAGAGACGGCAGCTGTGAATCTGAAGTATAGGACCTCCACAAAGATAAATAGCTGATCACCTAGCAATGCATCCATGCTGCACTTCTGCAAGCAGCACTGTAATGGCACTTGCATTTTCAGCAGGCATATTGGTGCCTCTTGGCAGGGTTTGTTTACAACCAAAAGTCATGAATGTCACCACTTATTTTGAACTTAAGGACTGCAAGTGTCCACAACAGACAGGCATGCTCATCAACCACATAGTGACCAGCTGGACCTGCCACAACAACCACAATAAGGCAATTTTCCTGCTCTGCCAGAGTTCTTACAGAACTCTGTTGGACGTGCGAGCACCTGATCATTGTTTTGCCTGTCCATGTCTGCATTAATAATAAAATGTGTCAGTGCATTAGAATCACATGCAGTGCAGTTCAGCCTCTTTTAGCCAACAATTATCAAAATTCTCTTGGTTTTTGTGCCAACCTACTTTGTGACAAAAATGGACCACCCACCGTCAAGTGTGAAAACTGCAGCCGCGTGTATGAACCCAACTGTCTTATGGCAACCAAGTGGCTAGTAGCCTGTGATAGATACTTCATCTGTCATGAGTGCAGAAATGTGTCGCAGTCACACACATGTATGTATCTAAGACCTGATCACCAGCTCAGAACTCTCACCGACACACTGTCACCAGCCGAAATGTGATTGGACACATCACGGAGATCATCATGTGGGATGTGTGCAATCAGTGGGCCCACACATACTGTACGAATGTGGGAGAATGACGGACAGTGCAAGATGGCCGGTTCACCTGCTGTTACTGCCTTCCGCCACAGCCATGCCCTTTTTCGATGCTGTGGCTCTAGTGTTGACATTTCGGCTGCCATTGGCAATTTTTGCAGTAATACAACATTCACTCCGCAAGTTCAAGGGACTGTGGTGGTGTAGTAGTGAACCAGGTTTGATTCCCAGTGGGGTCACCTGGATATTTGCTTGTGGAAAACGTGGCAGATGTCGTTGGTTAGTGGGTTTTCTCGGGCACTCCTATTTCTCTTGCCCTTGCATTCCACTGCTGCTCCATCTTCACCTAATGTCATCTTCATTGGTGCTCAAGATCTTGCAGTTAAACACCAATAAATACCTCTCAACTCCACTCCACCAGTTTAACATAAGTGCTCAGGCTGCTTTCCAGCTTAGATCAACCTCTGCTGATCTGGTGGGATTCCTTCGCTCAGTACCCAGCATCACCATTCCATGTGACATCACCCAGCCATTTGGTACCAACAATGGCACCACCAGTTGCCACCATGCCAGTTCACTTCCAGACACTCCCAGCCTTCATTGGCTTGCCTACCAAAGACCCACAAGCCTTCCTCAATGACTATGCATCAGATGTCGTCATGACATAAGCTAGTAGAAATGACTTAGCTGTATTGGACAACAGCTGATTGGCAAAGCATGGAACTGGTTGCATTCTGTGACACATTATAGCATGATTTCACAAGAGTTCATGCAAGCATTTTGGTGCCACTCCAGTATTTTCAGTTCATTGCAAGTCCAAAGCTGCATGAAATTGGAAATGCAACACCCTAACGAAAACCTCACCATATTAAAAAAGAAATAACTTGGTGAAGTATATGCACCCACGCCATTCTTATTAGTGAAATCCTGAAAGTAGTGGCAGAAATCTCTTGTGCGTTGTATAAACCCACCTGGATTCCACTAATCACATCCACTCAATAAGACTTTGTGAGGGTAGCAGTCATTATAGAATTAATATAACTCAGCTCTATTGTCACTATGATGCCATGTTCCCAAGCAAGTTGCAAGACCAGTGCTGTTAGTGACAGTGCTACCAACATGGTTTCATCATCTCCCATGGGTCTGCCCACCGCTTAGTGTTTCCATGTCAAAAATTCTGCCAGGAACCAGGATGAAAAACAGCTGAAGTGGAACTGTGCACAAAGAGAACTAGAATTACCCAAGCAATAAACCACATTTCCTTGCAGATATTGCAAAGACCAACAGTTTTGCTGGCACAGTGAGTGGCCCAACACACAATTGTGTTACCAGCTAGATGCTGCCACTTCATCCCCATCTATGGAAAATGGGATAGTGGGGTAAGGGAGCATAATATACCCAAGCCCCATGATTGTGACAGTAACCAGGTAATGATTCCACACCAAATTCATAATCTGCATTTTAGTGTAGAACAATGATTACTTTTTTCCTTGCTTGGTTTAACTTTATCAGCCCATGTTTTATTGATCCATATTCCATGGTGCTACACTACTAAACAGTTTACCTGGTTACTCACACACATGCTGGTGAAACCATGGGACAGGCTACCATAAGAGAATGTGTCCATGACCCTGAACCATATGACTGCCTTAGTCTCTTGTGACCTGCGTGAAACTGCAATGCTGGGTTTTCTATGACTCAGTGAGCAAAACACAATAGTTAAACAAGCTGCCAGCCATATCCGTTTTGGACTCAAAGAACGCTATACTGTATACAGTATTGATAAGTGCACCACGAACATTACACCCGTAATCCTTTTACATGAACTTGACAACACAGCATTACTGGGATACTGAAATGCAATACAATATATCCTTGATGAGAGAATGTTGTGTTCATAGATGCCTACCCAGTAAGTCACACCACCATTGAAACCATCCATGATACTATCCATCATAACCTAATGTATGACTCTCCATACTGTTACCTTCCTTTTCAAAATAAAATCATTGCTACTCAGATCCAGGACAAGTTGCAAGTGCATATAATTCCACCATCACACTCGCATTAAAAAAAATATGGCACATGGCATTCCTGCATGGATTTCCACCTCATCACAAAATGTGCACCTCCACCTTATATGAACATCCAAGATGCTGTGAACATACCGAAGAGAATTCTTTTGTTTTTTGACCATGATATCGGACCACTTATATGGCAGTGTCCTCTGGTGCCTCTTCTCTGCTATGGTGCACTGCATCACCATGTGCACACAGGTCCCAGCAGTATGGGCACTTGTGTCCACTTGGGTCAAGTCGTTGCACATGGTCAGCCCATCACCATCACTTGCACCTACACTGGAGCTTACATCAGCATAGTCAGTGTCAACCCACATTGCCACACCAGGAGTCATGATACATTCTTTGGCTAATGATCCAGGAGTCTCCTACAACCCAGCACTAGGGAGTTCCCCGGGCTTGTCCAGCAATCCACAGCCTGCACCAAGTGGCATCCGACAGACACCCAGCATCGAGAGGATGCTGCTGGGACCATTTTTGCTGGCAACCACAGCATTGCTCCATGAGAACCACTGAGCAATGCAGCAGTGTCATGGGAGGCCATCACTTTGGGGAACTTCAGGGGCTGGAGCCCCTCCACTATGCCTGCCCAGGTTGACTAGCAACACATTACCATTTCACAGTCACCAGAACTCATTCGGTGGGTACAACGAGGACAGTGATGGGGACAAATTCACTTCCCCTTGCACTCTAAGCAGCGAGTGCTAAAGTATTCTCTGTAATGACACATAAAAGTAATATGTTTTACTTAGAATTTTCTTTTCTCCTTTTTTCTTTTTATGGCTTGGTATCAATGCAAGATTAAAAAATTATAAATGCAACTCCTACTTAGTTTATTACCCTTTGTTTGCTAGCTTTTATCTAAGACATTCATAAACTTATGAAAACTTAATGACAATATATTATTTAATTTTTATTTTGGGGATTGGAAGGAGTCCACAGTACCCATTGTGATTCACCGGCCTATAATTCCTGTGGATTCATATATTTTTAATCAAATAAAGTTTAGTCTGTGGGACTTAAGTATTGGTAAGTTTTAAGTTTGAAACTGAAGGAACATCATTGAACAAAAGTAGATTTTAATCACACTGGAAGTGCTGGACTAGTGGTTTTTTCTTAAATGTTATGGAATGTCACTTGTTTTCGCTGTTCACTGATGAGCCCAAACCACACTGAGATGCAAGAGATGATGGCACAGTTAGTGCAAATGAAGGTAAATGGCATCCCAGCCTGAGGAGTTGCAATCATTGGTGGACACATTGCATAATTTGGCGCCATCACGTGGGCCCTTCTGTGAAATAAGTAATGGAATATGTTTGGCAAATACAGCAGAAAGCAAGTGTAAAAAATTACAATTATTATAAATTTCATGCTCCAATTTAAAAAAAATGTGAAAGTTAGTTCATAATTACATTTGAAAAAAGGAAAAAATGGGAAAAACTAACGAAATAGTTATCTCTGTAGGATTCTTTGTTTTTCATACTTTGCCAGTATGTATTTTATTTACTCTTGTTTTATTTGCATAGTAGTTGTGTCATTGTTGACTGTATTACAGTCTCTGTACTTGCTTGTTTATCTCTCATGAATATGGGTATTTATTTATTATTTATTTATATATTTATTAATTTATTTATGTATTTACTCATTCTTCATTTGTTCATTCATTATTAATTATTTTATTTATTTATCCATATATTTATTTATTCATATATATATTTACTTAGTTATCTATTCATTTATTTATACATTCACTTATTCATTCATAAATGTATTTGTTTGTTTATTTATTCATTTAATCATTATTTATTCATTCTTAATTTATTCATAAATTATTTATTCATCCACTTATTTGCTCATTTAATTATTTGTTTATTCAGATATTAATTCATTATTTATTCATTCGTTCATTTACTCATTCATTCATACATTCTCTTATTCATTCATTCTTTATCCATTCTCGTATTCATTTATTCATTCATGTAATTATTTATTCATTTATTTATATACTTGCTTACTTCCTTTCATGCTCGCTTGCTTTGTATAACAGCTGGGTGGCCTTAGAAGGCATACACAGAGTTAAAATCTACGAGTATACATACAGCATATACAATATGTACATATGTACACTTAACCTAAGACCTGGCACCCTGGGATTACATCTACTCATCTACTTCCATCTACCGCCTCACCGATTACCACTGATAACAAGGTGGGGCCTGGCAACATGTGGCTAACTTCAACTTCTCAAAAGGGGCCACGGTGGCTGAGTGGTTAGACTGCTTGCCTCCCACTATTGCAAACCGGGTTCAATCCCCAGCCGGGTCACTCTGGATTTTCGCAAGTGGGAATTGTGCCGGATGATGCTGTTTGTTTCCAGGTTTTCTCGGAGATCTTGCATTTCCCCCGCCCTTGCATTCTGGTGCTGCTCCATTCTCACCTCATTTCACCCTCATTGGCTCTGAAGATCTCATTATTAAGAGCTGCCCAAATCACCCTCAACCCAACACCTCAAAAATGTGAGTGCAGTGAACTGTGTAAAGTGATCAGGCTATGTTGTGTGCATGCAGACTTTGCCTTTTGCTCTCTCCTCTCTCCCACGCCGAGCACACTAACACCAAAGCCACACACGCTGAGAGTAACTGTAACTGTAAACACCTGTTTTATTCTGAGAAAACTGTAACATGAACACTGGGAAGGGTACGGGCCCACACATGTCTGCTGTGTGCATGCGCCCTCGCCAAATGCCAGGAAACCACGTGTGCGCGGACACTGATGGGGCTAGCAGACTGGACTTAAGCCAGGCCCCCAAACCACATGACAGTGCTCAGCGTTAATGTTCATTAGCCTGACCGATGAAGTGACGTGTTGTGTGAGGTGTCACCACTGTAAGCATGGTGACTGTGGAGTAGTCGTGAATGCTCATCTTTCACCCACGGGTTCTTCGCTTCTGAGGCATGCTTCGATTTGTGCACCAATTCAGAGACAGCAGTTCCGAGGCCAGTCTTGCCGCTTGGGCCGTGTGCACCAGTGGGTGCGGGACAGGCGGGGCCGCACCTCCCTGAAGACAGCCAGCTATGCCCCCTAATTTCCAGGACCAATACTATCATTTCACTGCCTACCAGCAATGACTGGCGCCTAAGTCGGATAATTCCACTTGGTTCCGTACCTCAGATTTTCCCATCATGTTTTACCATTCCTCAACTCAAGTGTGTCCTTGCCACTCAACACTCTAAACACGGTTAGACTTATCAGGTATGACTGCAGTAATAATACTCACAAATCAATTACCCTGAATTTACTCAGGACCAAATGATTTAACTCTCAATAAGTAATTCTAGAAGCACAATTTAAAATCAAGCCTTATATGATTTATAATAATGTAACCCTACAATGTACTCATACTCATCAGCAGCACAAGCACCAAGGCACGGTATGACCTGCGACCTCGGCATCATAGGCCCACCACCTGCACCTGCTGTGCATTGACGAGACACAGGACAACATCCTTTCCTCCAGACCTCTGTCATGCAGTGCATCCATCACCCCTTCAATTACACCAGTGCACATCAGTGTAGTGCCACATACACACAACTGCCTAGTGCAGTGCGCTAATGCAAGCATGCATTATGATCAATATGCTTTTCACTCCTTCCGGCTAGTTGGACCTATCCGGCAAGGTGGTATGAGATTATCGTCGGCAAACTACAGGAAAAGTATGAGGAATTTTCGTATATATTTTTGCAGGGCACAATATAAAAATAAATTAAAAAATAATTACATAAACAAAAGGATGTAATTTTTGCACAAGGGTCATCACTAGCAAAATTATCATCACTTTTGAAGTTAATTTAATTCCCGTGTCACTTTTTTGAATTCCACTGTGACTTACGTTCTTAATTTAATGTACTCTGATAGGCTGTAAGCCTGAACGTGTTACTGAGACATGTACCATATAATGATAAAGTAAGACGAAATAATGCTTTTTCACAATGACCTAGAAACTGTTTCATTAGCTATGATTGGAGTCATGTTGGGTTAACCACAGTCTTATTTTATTGCCTTTTGCAACTCTCACAGTAGCTGCCACCATACCAGGGATGCGAATATGTTCAACTAAAGGTTCCACCACTGGACCAGATGTTCCCTCTGCAGGAGAATCAGTTTTTTCCTCTCAGTGTGGTTTTGTGTAATGGCACCTACAATACCTCATAAATTTGCACAGCAACAATAGACCAGTTAACATAATAATCGTAATAGAGCTAATTTCATAGCAAATTATCGGTTGTCAAGAAATTACTGTTAAGAGATGCCCAAATCTCTTCACTCACTCACTTTGGGTTGCTGCCTTTGATAAGGTTCCTAACCCTAGCAGGTAAGAATTTTTAAATATGATGACTGTCAATACAACTATAGCTATACTTAAAGCAATGTTCTGCAAGTTTCATATCCAGAAACCTTGAAAGCCAAAGGGTTCTTCCAACAGGACTTTGGAAGTAGTTTCTTAACAAGTGAGGAATAGCTGAAGGCACCGACCTTTGTCTGCTATGCGATCTTTGCTTCAGGGTGACGCGATCGTATACCAGAGCTGTAATGTAATGATTATAAATTGCCCGGCGCCATAGCTCTACGGTGAGCTAATGAGATTATTGGGTCGTTCGGCCGACGGCCCAGGGGTCTCTGGTAATACACCGTCAGATATTAAGAAATTGCGAGCTGTATGGCCGCTGCGCACGCCTGAATTAATAACGCACTCAAGTAATATTCCATATTTTATTAAACACTTTGATCAAACACGTGGTGACCACGTGGTCATATAAACACACTGCTGTATTATAATTACTTAAGATGCGTGACGCTGCTCTCTCCTCGGTGAGATTTAACATAAAAATACTAGTTGCTTCGTGAATGATATGATGATGCGATGGCTGAATGAGGTTGCAGCCTGAGAGGCTGGTGCCGAGGTTCTTGTGAAACCAGAGACTTACCACGTCCGCTCGCGCCGAAGTGATGTTGCCTACTAGACTGAGCAATGCATCGGCTCGTGCCACCTAAGCACGGCCGACACCTGGTGGTGGAGAGATGAAACAAATGCGACTTAAAATGCTAATGAGATGTAAACATGATATACCTTATATAAACATAATTAAACACAATTTACATAATAAAACACAATTACCCTTGTATTTACATAATAAAACACCATTATATTAATATTAAATATAAGTATTGACTCGTAGCAGCCACTGCATTGCCAACTTGAAAATGTCACATGTCCCTGGCTGGCTATGTATGTGATGACTGTTTTGACACACGATAATTATGGTATACATCAATACTGAATAAATACTAAACACTAATGCACTATACTGACAAAACTATATTGGTAAATAATAATGATTAAATTGTTAAACTGAATAATTAATGACATGGTGCACTATCACACATGGACAAATACACTTGATATACACTGAACACACTATCACTCTTGCACACATGTGCGCTGGTATGGTGCATCTGGAGTGGAGGACACTACTGCGGCAGTTACAGTGGGCACAAAGGTAACCGTGAACGCCTGGTTCACATCAAGGGGTCCACCTATTTATGATGGACTGCCAAGCAATCATTTAGTTATGGAACTGTTATTGATGAGGTAGTATGAGAGGGAAAATGAGGCTTTTTACTCTTTGACCAGGCTACTGTTGTGGCTTCAAATTTTAATTTTAAATTTAAGTATTAAGATTTTTTAAATTGTAAAATTTTTTTATTTATTTTTATGTTTACTATTTATTTCTTAAACCCAAAAGAAGTTACTTTATTTTGGCAAATTTAATTTTTTTAAACATTAAGTAAGTTTTGATAAATTTATTATTGTTTCTACGGGACTGCATCAATAAACAAGAATTTGGCATGTATTTAAAATAGATTACATCACCTGATGGGTAAGTGGCTGTCTGAAGAATGTTACTTTTGATGCTGTTCTGTCTTGTTTTTTATTAGTTGTGCATGGTCGGCTATCTGTCAATGCTGCCAATGGAACTGCTGGGTGTACCCTCACACTGCCTTACTCCACAGGGTGCTGAATTTTTCCCCTCCAGTTGCACCAATTTTTCTCTACCAAATCTGCAACATTCCATACCACAAATGGTAGTTTGTGTGCATAAAAATAAAAGGGCACCATAACATTCCCACAAACACAATTTGTGATTAGTTCATATTCCCATTCACAAAAATACAGAGGTTCTCCATTGGCTTTGAACCCACGACCTTTGTCTGCCAAGCAATCTACGCTCCAGGGGTCCACCTATTTGTGATCAGCCACTGCCACCACATGCTTCACGCCAGTCATTCACAATACCCAGGGGGAGTCCCATCCCCCTGTTATCCACCCCTTTCTCCCTTTGGGGTGACAACAAAAATCTATTATGTATGGGGCTTGTCTCCCCTTGCTTAACAACCCACGAACAGGAGCACACAAAACAGAATCATGTTGTGCTGTCTCATTCAACTTTTAGAAACAAGACTCAATGCACACAGTGGTATTTAAGCAAAAAGGTCTTACACATTCATTTACCCACAAGTTCAGGCACAAGTTACATGTCGGCTGTCAGCTGACTCACTGGCAGAGCAGTCCATGCGTGACATTGATAATTTATGCTCCCATCAAGGCCATCAATCTCTGCAGCATCTGCACTCCTGTTACCGCCACCACATGCATTTATGCTCCTGCCACAACACATCTGCAACACTACTTTTTTTTTTCTGGCACAAAACATTCTCCATTCCTAGTCTGTATTGCAGATTATATCCAGGTGAATCCTAATGTGCAGCCTATGCTCGCAGAGCATCATGTCAATAACAATTTTAATAACCCCACTTAGTCACAAATAATAAACACAAGATAACCTATGCCTAGATAAATAAATTAATAAATGACCTAATCAAGAAATAAATTAATAATTAACTATATAGTAGGATGGGTATTTTTTCTGCTATGCTGACTTCACTGCTCCAGGGTTCTTACTGTCACTAGCTGTGATAGGACATTCCAGGTCACAAATTACAACGACCATGCCGACTGGTTCCCATGAGTCAGCGACCTGTGCCAGAGATTATCAGTGTCACTTGTCATGGTTGCTCTGTCACTGCTGCTTTGTCATAATTACAATGCTGCATGAATATGTGCAGTTCCTGCCATGCTGTCTCACTAGCACTGGCAAAGATTACATGATACGCAGAGTCAGCCAGGCTTACTGTTAGCACCACAACTGCTGGCGAGTGAATTTACAAGAAGTGGGGAGTGGGCAGCAAGGGGAGAGGTACGTGCACGTGCAGCTAGATTGCATGCTAAAAACATTACTCTCTGTATAATCAGTTGCGAATTTGCCTATGTGCGCAGAATATTTTTGTAACAGTTTGTACACAGCCAGGCTGTCACTAACATCAGCTGCCGTCAGGTGGACCGTGCCGGTGGCCCATGCGCAGGCATCTGGAGAGATGAGCTGCCAGCACTTGTAGCGCTTACAGTAGAGAGCTATGCGAAAGCAGTTTAGTACCCATGGCACTATTTCCTTGTGAAAAATAAGTGGCTATTTTATTTTGTTACGTCTAGCTGTTTTATTTGTAGTTGCAAAATCTATGTTGCAGTGTTTGTATTATTTAAATTGTTGTAATGATTAAGTTATAGTGCTCTTCAGGGTTCCAATTTTTGAATGCCATCGCTTGGCTTTGCTAATGACTCAGAAATATTATGGCACAAAAAATTACCATGGTGAAACACAGCTAAAACATCTGCAAATATTATGAAATAACTGACATTCAAAAACTTTAAATACATTTCAAACTAGATAAATGAAATTTAATATACAACTACATGACTTAAAAATAAGAAATATTAATGTTTTAAATATTTAAAACTACATTTCCATAGAAAAATATTACATAAAAAATCACTTAAAATTCAAAATATTTAAAATTTTAGGGCAATTTTAGATATTTTATATTATTCCTTTTTTGAAATTCATTACATAATGTACGTTTGTATGTGTCGTCTGTGTCTCTGCCCACAATGCATAAACAGATTATATCATTCTGGAGCAGATGCCTCATAATATTGCTGAGGTTTCGTAATTCATAGTTAGAAAATTCTATTATGTTCTGAATTCTATAAAAATAAATGATAAGTTTAAACTGTGTCTTAAATGTTATCCAAATTGTTTATTATCCTGGTTTACAAAGAAAGTAGCGCACAGAGAAGATGCACAGAATAAAATAAGGCAAGATGACAAGCAGTGACAAAATAACTGCTATTTGTTACTGTGAATTATGTGTGACTGTCACTGGTTGTCACTATTCCAGGGATTTTGTCACTACTGCCATCTCTACTACATATTGGTGTACAAGTACAGACAAAGTACTTAATGTTACATGGATGCCTGAGGTGCATATCTGAGTTCGTAAGGGATGGAGGTCTTAATAAAAAAAAAAAACTAAATTTGATTTTTAATTTATTTACACAGCTGTTATTTACAGCATTAATCTAATATTACTCTTTTTATTTCACAGTGAGCACAATATTTAATGTCTATTTCAACCATAATTAACGTCCTTCTTTATGTCTCTGTTTGGTTATTGTCAATTAACCCATACTCATTATTACACACACATTCAGTCTATCTGTTGCCATCATTTGTAATGTCTTTCACTCACACATTGTCCAATAGTCCAGTCTGAAGTCATACTCTTCACTGCTCTGATGTTCACAGTTGCAGATTTCCCACCTGCTGGTCACTTCTCTCGCCGTACGCTTCTCTTCTCACTAGTCCTCTCTATCGCTAAAACTCATACATTCAACATGCTCCAGCTCTGAGGCCTGATGCTTTTTTATAGCCACTGGCCTTGACCTGGAAGGTTAACCGTACCCCGAATCTAGCTGAGAGACACTAGGGCAGCAAACCTCTAGAAAATTCTTCAGATAAATGCAGAAACTCAATACAACCAGGGTTGGCAGTGCAGCTGATAGAGCATATAGAGCTGTCAGCTGCCATAGGTAAATCTAGCCACCAACTGATAAACAAAGTGTTGTTCTCGCCTGACAATTACAGCAAATCACTCTACACGCTGCTATGCTACTACATGCCACACCATGCTACACAGCTGCGTGGTGCCAGCCACCAAAAATCTGTAATGACCCTGTGAAAAAAAAAGGGGGGGGGGGTGAACTCAGTAGCACTTCCCTCTCATAATGGAACATAATACAAAAACTCTTGTCAACAATAAAAAAACTTTGAGAATTATTAGCACTCAGGGTATGCTACAAATATTAATTAAATAAAGAATGTGAACACATTTAATAAACAAATTCATCATTTACAATTTTATTTAAATAAAAACAAATAAACAAAAGTATTTTCATATGCATACAATAAAAAATTATTCAAAAGATTGATTTTAAGTTATGTACCAGTATTTTCATGCTGTTATAAAAACACAAAGATACTTGTACATAAACAGGAATTAGTAACAAGTTAAGGAGGAAAGACTCTTGTGACCACAGTGTGGCAAAATTACCAAGAAAAAGTAAGTTTTATAACTATACTGAATTAAAGAAATGAGGAGGAAATTCTTCTAAAAAAAATAAAAGAAGAATTAAAGTGGCATGTTTTGTTCCTTTGAGTTTAGGTGTCGCAAATTCTAATACAAACAAAAGAAAATAAGAAAGTCAATTTCTAGTCATTCCGCTGGTCAAACTATAAAATTAACTAACTTTAGCATGGTGAAATGTTATGCCAGCTTCCTCCATGCTGGTGTTTGTCCCACAAACATAAATATTGATGACAACATGCCCACCACTGGTTGCTGCCATGTCCTGACTCAAACTCCCCGTCACAGTCTAGCCAAATCCAGGTTAAATAAAATTTTGGTCTCATGTGTTTATGGCTCAAGATGCTTTCAGCAAAAGTTCTGGCTAAAACTACCTCTATTACAATAACACAAAATTGTGTCTCTTAACATGTGTGCTGTTGATTCCTGCCCGAGCAATGATGATGGAAGCCAGCTGACAGCCTTGTCTTTCTCTCTAGCTGTTCACTTCCTCGAACTAGCCTCAGGCAATGATTCTAGGGATTAAGTCACCTGTCCTAGCTGAGCAAAGTGCTGTTTTGTCAGCAGGAAAACACATTCTCGACAGTGTTCCCATAAGTAAACACAGCGATCTGACTCCTGTCTAAATAACCACGTGTGATGCTTCCAACTGCTTGCACCCATTAGTCCTCACATTCCGGAGAGCTGACAAAAACCTACACATGTGCCACAACTCCAACAAGAGGTGAGTTGCATCCTAACAAAAAAACAAAAATTGGCCCAAAAAATTTAACATAAAAAATTTCTATAGCAATGTTTTATGCCACTCTTCTGTATACTAAGAGGTGGAATCTTCCTTATCTTGACTGCTCTTATGAAACTTAAATGATTCCGTGGTTTTACTTTCCTTGGGTTCAAAATGGTTTGCCAACAATGTCAAAATAATGTTGAGACATCTGGAGTGTCGAACAGTCATGGAAGTTATGGAAAAGCCACAGAAATTAGGAGGGGATCACAGAGGTCATGAAAAAGTCACTATAATTAAAACATGGTCACTGATTTTTGTATGAGCGTGACATTTTACCATTGCAGCCAGCTTTTGTCTTTAATGTCTGTCCATTTACCAGAGACAGGTAATAAAAAGGGCGATAACTCAATACTGTATTTACTTTTGCATGACACGCATTATCTTGCCTGGCGGGGTGTGTATTTCACTTCCTGTTGTCCTTTGTGATTTTATATTGGCAGTGTGTTGAAAGGAAATATGTCCAGTCTGCATGCAATACTACAGTTATTATGTGGGCTAAGTTATGCATTGCTGTGCTTAGATTGTAAACTGTTCGTTTGGGACATGGCCTAGTTACACCCGTAGAGCGAATATATATTCTCCCTCCTTATTCCTTCCCTCCAACCCTTATGGCTCAAGTAAACAAATAAATGTCATTTCCAGCCCCATATAAGCCATCAGCAGCTATACCATACCATACCATTAGTAACAAGTGGGAAAGAAGAGGGGGGGGGGAGAAGACAAGAGTGGCACATGTAATCATGACTGAGACAATATGCTTACTGACCCTCTGTCCTATACCTCCTGTTGAGCTTCTGGTATGCAGTATTTGTTGCTGTAGCCTGCCTTGTTGTCACCGCCCTGGAACAAAAAATGGATTAAATGCTGGTGTTGTGAAAAACATACTAAAGAGCAACAAAAACCCATTTCTAAAAAAGCAGAAAACCATGCTTAATAGAACTCTTGTGCCGTGGTTGTGGAAACCTTCTTAAAATAAAACCTAATACATTGTTCAAGAAGCCACAGTTGACAAGGGATTACTGTACAGTATACTATATTAAAATTCTCACGACAGCCCAATTCACAGAAATATTTTGAAAATAGCTCGTGAATTTTAATATGTTGGCTTCAGTGCTCCTATGCTAGTAGGAAGCACGTGGCTGCTTTCCAAAACTAAATTACTTGTAAAAAGTGCTCTGAAGTTGATTCCTGTTGTAGAGAAAATTAAATTTGTAGTTTGAAACAAAAGTGATAAATCATTGGGTGTGGTTTTTGTTTTCATCCATAGTAAACACAATGCGTCACCTGTAAAAGGTTTTTTTTTATTTTATAGTATTAACAGGATATTCTTTAATTAATTTATTACAGTTTGTAAAAATTTCTGAAACACTGTTCAGGTGTAGAATTTTATATAACAATTTTCATATATGTGGTATTTGACAGTTGCAAAATTACTCTTCACATATAAAATTTGAATGGCTGCATCAAACTGGACATAATTGCACCAGAATGGTAACATTTCAATACCCTGTGAAGTAAAGAACATTTCATGTTATTTAGTTTTGAGATTTAAAATTCAAATATTAATTTTCCCCCAGCTCTAGCAACTTTTCTCTCCCACCTATAAGGTTCGTCAAGACATTCAGATACAATTAAAATTTGTGGCTGTAATGAAACAAACATTGTAACTTTTGTTTATATTTATCTGTTGTCATTGTTTATGGTAAATATTGATAATGTGTACTTATATTTTTGGAAGCCCCAGTCTAATTTAGCTAGATTTGTATAATTATGATTAGTTCTCTACAAAATTCATTTTATTTTAATTTTTGGAAATTTTTTCATGTTAATGAATTTACTTATTTTATTTGTTGAGTGTGCTAAGCAGTATGATTAATCTTTGAAGTGTCTTAATATTTCTTTCTCTAAGCAAGCATTATATAAGTTATGCATTTTGTATAGCCCAAGAGAAATCAATTATTTTCAGCAAGTTTTGACTTAAGTTTAACAGCTGTGAAAGAGGCTTTCTCTAAGTAATCTATCCATGATTCAAGCATTGTTTGTGAACCCCGGGGACTTTCAAATTGAACGTCATTACTTCTCAAATTTAATTTAAATTCTTAGCATGACTGCCCATCATAATGTAGGGGAGGGGTTGAGAGGCACCTCAAAGTCTAAGTGGGTAGTTAAGAAGAGACCCTAAACACCAGATTTTATCATATTTGAGTGTTTTATTAATGCATAATACTGCCAACTCCATTTCAGAGCTAGAGATGAGTATGCTACCTTCTACGAGTGATTGTGCTTAAGATTTCCGGGCGTTCACCTCTTGTGCTAATATGTTTGGAGAATTAAATTTTAGTTTATTTTTGCTACAGAAAATTTAAGAAGGTTTAGGGCTAAACTTTCACTGATATTAACCTGTAGTCCAATTCAGATCAAGAATTTCTTCATGCTATCTAGACATGGTACGTTTATTACAAAGAACTATATTAAATATTTATCCATGCAAGTCAACAGAAAATTCCATTACCTTTACATAATTTGCTTGTTTTGCATTATTCGTAAGAGGGAGGTGATTAGTAAAGTAATATTTCTGTTTGAATGACAGCACATTTAATTTCCTTTGAAAGCTTCAATAAAGTGAATTCTAAATAAATCCTGACTTAACACAAAATTTCCAGTTCTTTCAATATTTAATTCAGACACTAATAAAAACATCTTATTATCAGCAATGTTGGAGTATTTGTGTAGTGTTGGTGTAGTCATAAATTTTTCTCAAGTTTCTTTCATACAATTTGTATGAAAATTTTCTTTCTTTTGTTTTCTTGTGTATGTCTCTTGTGAAATGCTATTTTGTCATCTTGCTTGCTACATGTACATAATTTACAGTACATCAAAATTCAGATTTAACACTGTTGTATTCTGTATCTGAAGTTATTCTACAAGAACAATTCTAAGTAACACCCAACATGTCAACACAATCTGCCATTTTGCAACCCCACTACTCGTGGTAACAACACATGTCTATATATACTGCTCTAGTCAATTGAGTTTCTACACTCCCCTCTTCATTTCTGACTAACTACCTACCTGTCCTAATAAACCCCCTAAGTTACCAGTCTAATCAATTCGGAGCTTGCACTGGCTTATAGGAGTGATATAGGCCTCTTGCAGGAGTAACTACTTTCTGAGGTAGTTCAATTTTTTGAGGAACGCCCTTGAACACTTTAGCCTCTTCATCATCAGTTAGTGTGTTTCTTAGCAGTTTTGAGCTCTCTTTCCACAATCCATTATTGCCAGAGTTGCTAGTTGTTGCCCCGACACCCACATCAACCTTTTTTATGTCTCATCCTGCCTTGGGGGCTGCCTGAATGCTTGTGTGGCCTGTTTCAACCCTTGCCAACCTGATTCCTTCATTTCTTCATCCATTGAAGGAGTCCTGTTCATCCTTGTGAGTTATTGACTGTTCTTGTGCAGCTGGGAATTCCTCATATGGTCAGCATGAACCACTCTGGTGACATGAACCACTCCGGTGCCATTGTTTGTCTCTACGAGGTACGTCGCTGCACTTATCACTTTTTGCAGCTTGCCCCAAATCTAGTTGATATTTTCTCCACTTACTGTTTTCATCCATATTTCCTCCCCCACTGCAAAGATCCTGTTCCCCCCTCGCTGAACATCGACTCACACTTTTGCTTGTTCCTGCTTGTTTTCCATGGACTGCAACAGAGATGGCTTCAACAGGGAGAGTCAAGTGTGGGGCTTGCCTTTCAGAAATATCTTTGCCGGTGACTTGTGTGTCACAGAATATGGTGTATTTCTGTATTTAAATATGAAGGAATGTGACCTGTGTTGCACTGTCCTAGTTTGGCACCCTCCTGATACCTGCTTTAACATAACTACTTTGATTGTTTGTACCTGTCGCTCTGCCGCCCTGTTTGGCTGAGGGTGATAAGGAGGAATTTTCATGTGACGTATCTCATTCGTGGTCAAAAAGGTACCAAATTCTTCAGATTGGAAAGATGGGCCATTAACTGTAACCGCTATTTCAGGTAGCCCAAACTGTTCAAATAATGTCCGTAACTGAGAAACTGTGTGGAACACAATTGTGGAGTGCGTAGGAAATACTGCGACCCACTTAGATAATTCATCCACAATGGTAAGAAACTTGTTTTTACCTTGTTCAGCGAAATCCATGTGTAGTCTTTGCCAAACACGACCTGGCTGACTCCATGGATGCAATGGCACCGGCTGTGCTGATAGGCATCACCAGGAAATTTGTACAGTGCTGCACTGTCTGTCCAATCTGTGCATCCATATTAGGCCAATATACATAACCTCTGGCAAGCATCTTCATCCTTGTTATGCCTGGGTGTTCTTTATACAATAACCAGAGCACCCTATCCTCCATCTTTGCCGGTATCACCACCCTGTTTCCCCATAAAACACAGTCTTGTTCTACCGATAACTCCAGTTTGCAATGAGCAAATGGCCTCAGCTCCAGTGCCGCTATTGTCCCACTCCAACCGTGCAGTGTCTGATCTAGAACATTTGCAAGCATTGCGTCTCGTTTTGTCGCTTGAGCAATGTCCGATACGGTTATTGATAGCTCATTGAGTGGGGAGAAGAAAAACACTGACCCACCTTCTTCGATTTTCTTCACTTGATCATCATCTACTATGGGTATTATCATCTACTACGGGTATTGGTAATCTTGACAAACCATCAACTTGTCCTTTGTCTGCCCCCTTCTTGTACCATACTTCATAGTGGTATACTGACAAAAATAAAGCCCAGTATTGTATTCTTGCTGCAGCCATTACTGGTGTCCCTTTTCTGCTGCCTAACAAAGTCATCAATGCTTGATGGTCCATAACAAGTACAAACTTCCGACCATATAAATAGCAATGGAACTTCTTTACTGTGAAGATTAAAATGCCAGTGCCTCTCTTTCCACTTGACTGTATGTTGCCTCTGCCTTGGAAAGTGTTTTCGATGAAAATGCTATCTGACCTTCCTCTCCTGATAGCAGACGGTGTGAAAGCACTGCCCCTAGCCCAATGACCTGGCATCTGCAGTAACCACTAACTCCAGGTTGGGATCATTTGAAATTAATTAAGGTACATCTATTTAACAATAACTTTTTATTGTCTTCAAAGACTGTCTCACAGGCTGATGTCCGTTCCCACGGTTGATCCCCTTGGAGTATTCTGTATAATGGATGCAGTACTGAGATTGTATTTGGCAAGAAATGGCTTTAAAACTGCAACAACCCTAAACACGCTCACAGTTGTGAGACAATCAGTTGGTGCAGGTGCCTCTTGAATAGCTTTCACTTTTTCCTGGGTGGGGTGCAGACCTTCTGCATCCACTATGTGCCCTGAGTACACTACACTTTTACACAGCAATTTACATTTGTTCTCCTTAGTATACAAATTATGTTCCTTTAGCCATTCCAAAACTGCTTCTACTTTTTTGTGTGCATCCTCAAGACATGATCCTACCACCAGAATATCGTCTAGATAAGCCACTACTCCTGGCATCCCCTTCAGCACCTGGTCAATAAATAATCTTCTGAAATATGCTTGGTGCACTGCATAATCCAAATAGGAGTCTTATAAAGCGAAATAATCTCCTGTGTGTATTGACTGTTGGCAAGTGTTGACTTTGTTTATTGACTGGTAGCTGTGTATACACTGAACCTAAGTCAGTCACTGAAAATACTTTCCCTCCTGCCAGCACCATAAGTATGTCTGAATGGGAAGGAAGTGGGTAGTGGTTCATTTGTACCACTGGATTCACTGTAATTTTTAAATTTGCACATAATCAAATATTGTTATCTTCCTTCTTCACATACACTATTGGGGTTGCCTACTCTGATCGTGTCACTGAATACAAGGCCCCACTGTACTAGACGATCAATTTCTTCCTTAACTGCTTCTTTCATGTCAAATGGCACTGGTCTCGCCTTAAAAAACACTGGTACTGCTCCTTCCTGGATTACTATCTGAGCTTAAACACCCTTGATGATGCCACCCTGGTCTTTGAATACTGCATGTTATTTTCTTTTTAGTTCGTGTATCAATGCCTCCCTGTTCCAGCTGCCAGTGCCCCTAGCCTTGATATGGCCAACTCTCTCCAGACCAACACCAGATTTATCGCTGAAGATTACAGACCAGTCAAGTTGCAGTTCACACAGTCAGTTTCTTCCCAGCAATGTAGGAGGCGGTGACTCTTTACTTCTTATCACTACCATAGGTAATGTCATCTTCTTTTTCTGGTACTCTACCGGTACCATGCACTCGCCAGGTACAGGCAAAGGCTCCCTCAAATATGTTTTTAACATTAATGATGAGTTTTGTAATGGTATTTTTAACATTAATGATTAGTTTTGTAATAATAGGCCTTTAAATTTCATATTATAAACTTTGTCCGAACATATGGATACTACTGCTCCTGTGTCTATTGCCATGCTCTTTGTATGACCATTCAACAACACGTCCACTGTAAATTCCCCCTTCTGTCCCTACTTCTGCTGAAAGCAATGTTTAGTAAGTCAAAGCCCTCATCTCTCTCCTCTTCTTCCTGTATAAGATTAACACTCTTGGCACTACATGCTCTTTGCAGATGTCCCTTCTTGTGGCAGGTGTTACATATATAATTGGTAAAGGGACACTGTGTGACTAAGTAGCTGGTGTTGTTGCACCTATAACAACTTTTAACTGGACCTAACCTTTCTTCCGTAGGACTGATTTGACTCTGTCCTCTTCCCTGGGCTTCGTGCCAATGACTGTGTGTTATCGCATATGTGGCATTGCCTCCTTCACTTAATTCTGTATTTCCTTCGGCAAAGTGTCCTGGCCGCAATTATTTAGAATGCTTCATGGCCGCCTCCATTATCACTGCTTTTTCTAATGCCATCTTGAAGCATAGGTCCTCTTCCACTAATAACCTCTGCACAATCTCTTCATTATGTAATCCACTAACAAATGCATCCTATAATCCCTTATCCAAGAATTTTTTGTAATCACACTACATCAAAAATGTTTGTAATTTAATTGCGCATTTTGAAATACACTTGGAAGCCTTCTGTGTACATCTCAGGAATTTCAGTCTTTCGGCTATGACAATTTTCTTTGGAGCGAAGTGCTTTTGTAGTATCTCCACTAACTGTCTATATGGTTTTGTACCTGGCTTGTCCGGTACACCCAAATTTTTAAGTATCATGTATGCTTCAGGCTTGATCAGAGTTAAAATACACTACATTTTTCTTCATCCTTGATTTTGTTTACCTTGAAATAGTGTTACATTCTTTCGAATTAACACTCAAAATTGCAGTTGTCCTCGCTGAATTCCTCAGTTCTTCCGAATGATGCCATTATGCCTTCTTGATGCCGGCGCCATCACCCATACGTAAGAGACCTGAAAAAGGTGTTATTTTTTTGGAAAATATGTGTTATTGTTTTGAAAAATAGGTGTTATTTTTGTCAAAAATAGCTGTTATTTTCTTGCTACAAAAATGCAGGTTTCTGCGTGAGAATTGTTCCAATTTGTCATGTGTTCTTATAAAGACATACACAATTTAAGAAATGTCATTTAATTCATAAAATTTGAAATTGGCAGTGTTATTCCTATTGTAAAGTGGTGTTTTTTTTTAACAATTGTTATTTCCTTGCAAAAAATACCTAACTCTCAGAGAAATATACCGCCACATTTTCAAGACAAAAGCACTAGTTACCTTTATCAACAGACAACATTAAAAACAATTTCACATTTTCTTACTTAAGATTTTGTATTCTGTCTGACACCTTGAACAACGGTCACAATGCACTGAGAAGGGCATATTGTTTCATGAAGAGAATAATGTAAACAATTTATACACATTTATAAAATCACTGAAGTACCTTGTATGAAGAGGAATAAAAATTAGAGAAACCTACCTTTATGCTTTTGAACTATAACTTTCAACAAAATTTTTTCGTTAGGCCCGCTTACAAAATTTTTGTTTGTTCAAAATGTGTATTCTTTTACTGTACATATTTACAGAGAATGTGTATGATAAAAATACAGTTAGCTGGAAGAATACAAGATAAAAATACATGATAATTCAATTTACAAATATGTTCTACATAAGGAAATGCATATAAACAAATTTTTGACCGCCGTGCCACTTTGTAAATAATAAATAATGTTGGATAAAACGTGACGATACTACGAATGTAAACAAACTCAGCGAGCTAGTTGGCGCGAATTCCATAAATAATGTGGTGTTTGGTAGACGTGAACACTACAGCGGCGGGGTTTCCTAGTGAGCAAAATAACTTTTGCAGGACCGTGCACTAGAATGTTCACTCAAAGTGACGCTTCATCACTTGCGCTCATGTTATTTATGGCCGTAAACACACCTTATAGAAAGTAAAACATGTTTTAGTTTATGGAGATAAATCGAAGAAATCTACTGGCCAACTCTTCATGCATTCATATTCGAATATGCAAAAACACATAAAATATATCGTATGAAGCAACTATGTGACATAAAACATTCATTTGCGAAATTCTCAAAAATTGTAATTTTTAATTTTTTTTTAAGTGAAAATTCATGTTATATCATTTGCTAAATTTTCATTTTAACTCGTGCGCTAATTTACGTTCAGATTTGCTGACAAATATTCTTTGTCGCATGTATTCTATGATCAAGGCCTTGTAATAATTCCTGCTACCTTCAGGCGGACATTTAGTAAACGGTACAACGAGTATTCCTAACCTCAATCACAAAACGAGATATAAACATTCATTGCATGTCAGTGTACATTTTTTTTTTTGCCATATTTAGTTAGCAAAGCAACAAAACAGATCATTTTGTAACACTCATTCCGTGAATATTGGTTTAGTCGCAAGTAAAGGTTAGAGTAAATTTTCAAAATAACTTTATTTGAAGAAAAACGGGAAAAATTGCTTTATACAAACTAAAATGCTAAATTTCGCATTATTTTTTGTTTTATTGCAAATGTTATTTTTTCAGGTCTCTACCCATATGGTATTTGCTTTCACCGTGGCATGATGCATGGTAAGTCCACTGTCCTGCCTGGCATTTCCTTGTCCCACGACTTCCCGAAATTGTAATACTGTGAAAGAAAATATTTCACTTTGATCTTATCTTTGTCATCCACTGTTGTATTCTGTATCTGGAGTTATTCTACGAGAACATTCCTAAGTCACACTCAAAATGTAAACACAACCCGCCATCTTGCAACCCCACTACTCGCGATTACAACACACATCTATATATACTGCTCCAATCAATTGAACGTCTACAAACACTATTACACTTACTTTGGTTTGCAACAGAATTTCAAATAATTATTATTTAATTTCATTATGTGGCATTTACAGAAAGATTGTTCTATTTTGATGGGTTTGGTTTGCCAGTATTAAAAATAAATTGTTTGAGTCAGTCTATGTGAAGAGAAAGTGCAGCTGTGTCAAACAAAGCTTTTCTCACCTATCATACTAATTCCTTCCTACATTTTTTTTTAATTATAAAGAAGCTTAAACAGAAATGTACAACATTATGACAGAAATCGACATAATTCAGGGAATGTGTCAAGTATATTGTTAAAAAGTTACGTGGCTTAATTTTTTGAAAACAAGAAACGTACAGTTTGCTACTTGTGTTACCAGTAAGCTACTGGACTGACTCACAAAATAAACACACATATCCACACACTTCAAAGGATTGCAACAAAACATTGCTTCTATATTAATATGTTCAACCACAATATAAATATTTAATAAAACCCTGATATTCATATGAGAAAGAAGCAACTGAAAATTTACTCTCTTGTTGAAAGTTACAAAAACGAAGCCCTTGAAATTTTTGAAAAGGTACTGAAAAGTTACCAAAAAGCCACAGATTTTTTTTTCAAGGGTTTGGTAGACATCGTGGACATCTGATTTTGGCACTGTTAAGGTCATTAACACATACTCTTAGGCACTGCACATAGGAAAGGTATTATTTGTTTCTCTTTATCCTTTATTATTTGGTTTGCCACAAAATAAAACTACAAATACTTTAAATACCTACACCAAGTGTTATTGCTTAAAATAAACTTGCCAAATGAAAGAAAAGCATTGTACCTCTTTTTGCAATTTTGTGTTGTGTGTGTCATTAAAATATTGATATATTTGCAAAATTACCATTTTTATTGTCACTCTCATATTGTATTATTCTTTTAAACTAGTGCCGTAATTAACAGCAAGAAGGACTCTATTACACAGAGCGTACAACTACAATAACAATCATTTTGCCAACTGAGCAAAAATTATTTTCTTGTTGTTTGCATTTGTGATATATAACAATTATAGTGCCAGTAGGCATTATCTACAGTTTTTGAAGGATGCTATGATATTCAGTTTAAAGATATATGTGTTACCTGCAAGTTACCACTATAATTTAAAATACTTTATAATGTTTTATGCTTTTGGGAAAAGTTTCTCATAATTCATGATTTCATCAAATTACTTGTTCAAAAGCATTTTAAATTTATGTTTTACGTAGGTGTTAATACTAATGCTAATTGTTTTTTTTTTTCAGGCAATTCCAATGTGGTACTTGTTTATCTCTACTGCATTCTTGGTAATGAATTTGGGAGTATGGCCCACATTTTTTATTTTTACATTCCCATGTGTCATTTATGTCTTGTCAAAAAGAAAAAATCTGTACTTGATGTGGGGCTTAGTTGTGACTGGAATGCTGGTACTTGGTTTTGAACAGGTAACTGAAAACTGTGATTATATATAGTGTATGTGTTTATAGTGAGCTTACATGAACGAATGCATTCATATTTTTATAGTGCAGGCATTATTGATGTTTATTATAATACATTAAAAACTGATATTTTACATTCAATTATATTTTTCTGTTTAGTTTTACTTTTTAAAAATATTTTTTAGGTGATACTTTGCTTCCATGTTTTTGGAGGTGCAAAGATTATAAAATTTACATAATACTCTATATTACTCTCAAGTAATTGGTTTTTAGGTCAGTTTTTCAGATGAAAACATGGCTGCACTCTATATTAATCTCAATTGATTGGTTTTCAGATCAGTTGTGTCAGAAAAAAGTATAACTATATTCACAAATTCTGATGTGTGCAATAGAACCCCAGTTTTGCACTTCTGATTTTACACTTACATCTTTCCAACTTTTTTTATCATTGCATTGCATACCAGAGCAGTATAAATTTCCTGCTGGATACTCTTTCTTGCATTTTGAAACATTTGTATCATGGCCATTTGATACGTGAAAAACAGAAAAATAGGGAATATTTTATAAAACAATTAGCTGAAAGGATGTAGAACGTTCTTTTTAGGGATGGGTCGGTTCGGTTCTTCGGTTCCAATTTATACCGTTTCTTGAGGTTTGACTTGGAACCGGTTTTAGGTTAACAACAACTACTCGGTTCTCGTTTCTAAAAAACAATAAATTTACTGCAAAACTCTGTCCTTACAAAAATAACTACCTCCTGTCGCTCCTTTTTCCCCAAAAATAAAGGAAAAAAATTCTGGGGTGCGTGCCATACATGAAAAAAAAAATTAAGGAGTGGTAGTCGTAAACTGTCCTCTTCCTTCTCTGTCTTTATCACTCAGCCCGCCCCTGTAAGCAGCACTGCTAGCCGATCGATACATTTCTCCACGCCTTATTTGTTTCTGTGTAAGGCAGAGAATAGCCTAGCCAAGGGGGCTGGAGAAGGGAAGAAGCAACGTTTTTTTAGAGGTGTGGCATTCCAACACAGCAAAAAAAACCAGCAGGTCACTGCATAAAAGAAGCAAAAAGAAAAAGGAAGCCAGCTGGTAAAAGAAGCAAAAAGAAAAAGGAAGCAGGTCGCCCGCTGGAGTTGTTGACTATCTTTTAATGACCATAGGTTAAAGCCACACCACAATGTTCTGGCTTTTAGCACTGCGAGTTATTTAGTTAAAGTATTTTCCAAACATATCACAATCACCATCTATTAATGTAAAAAAAAAATAATAATTTGTTACATATTTACTAACCTTAAATAAATTGAATACAAGTTTTTCTGTATACATTAAATCTTATCTTCACACTTTGTTATTGTTCTATTCTTCGGTAGGTTAAATAAAACATTTAATGAATGTTACCTGCATTGGTTGAATGAAGTTGCAAGTATTCAAAATGGAACAGAATACTGGAACCGATATTTAAATTGTAGAATCGGTACCGGAACCGGAACCGATATTTTTTGTTATTCGACCCATCCCTAGTTCTTTTGCTATAGTTTTCCAAAAAAACATGCGGCTTGAATATATTTTTATTGTTGCTGTCATTTAAACTATTTAATTCTCCCATTGTTTTTATGTGCTGTACTGTTTTGTATATGTGGGGTATAAGCTTATTTTCATATCTTTTATGCACGTTTTATTTATACCTCACTAATTCTGTTGCACACTAGAAAAATATTTAAGTATATACTTTTTTTTTTATATTAATTAAATGCAGTTTATGTCTGAGTTTGGGTGTTGTGTACTGTTTATGAAAAATTATACACACATTTTGCTTTTCATGTGTTATAAAAGATTTTGTTGCTGATGTCTCCATATTTAAATGTCAGTGATAAAATTTATTTTTCCTGTTTGCTTTGAACTATGGTGTATACAAATATCTCATTACTTGTGGAAATAATCCAGAGAGACTTATCATTTTCTGTGTAAAGAATTTATCATGGAGAATTCCTATAAAGGGAGTAAACTACAACTGATATTATTTAGCTGCATTCTCAAGTTTCAGTGTTCATTATAACTTCTGATATCACTGTGAGAGACTATATAATTTATATTAACTTTGAAGTGGATGTGTAAGTCTTACACTTTTCTACTAGTTTTGAAGACATAATTAGAAATAAACATTAATGAATTGCAGTCACTAACTAATAAACAGTTAATTTTCATCATGTATGCTACCAAAATTTAGTTATATAAATTACACTTAGACAGAGTCTGGTTGTTTCTAAAAGCTTTATTTAATGATATGTTTGATATTCAATACATTGTAGGTATTGTGTGATAAATGCTGCTCACGGTAAACTGAAGAACTTTGATAGCCCTGCTTAAGATATATTTATATAGACAATGTGATGTAACGTTAACATTGCCATGGGCCTGATTACTTTATTCATACGTCGGTAAAGTAAAACTGTGAAATTAGTTTAAAAAAAAAAAAGGAATATTTTACAAATTTGCTAATTATTACATTTATATACATTAAAAAATAGAAAGCAAAAGAAACAATTTCAGTATACACCAACTTTTATTTAATACTTTTAATTCAACGTTAAGAGATGGAACTAGTTTCTCTCTGTCGTTACCAACTTTACCGGGTGCAGTCAGTCAATAAGCCCATTAAAATATATGCAGGTAGGCGCAGTAACATTTTCAAAGGTTGATGTCAAAAGTGCTCAATCAACTGGAGGTGGAATCATCAAGACAAGAACCTGCACCCTGACGTCCAGCATGGGCAGTGACGCTGAACAAAGACGAAGACAGAATAGCGAAGACACTGAAGGAGTTGCAGTTGGCTTTGAGGGACATCGCTTCCTGGGTTCATGCTACAGAGTTTTTCGGCCCCCCACACAAATGGAGGGAGTGTTGGTCATGTGGACAGCCAGGGTACCTGAGAGCCTATTGCCCACAACAGCAGCAGTGGGAAAAGAAGCAGCAAGATAAACAAATGGCTTCGATGAGCCATTTGTGTGAAGAAATTTGTTAGCTTTGTGCATATGCCCAACAACTGAGAAACTGAATTGACGAGCTGATGTTGCAAGCTGCACACCTCACAAAGTAGTTGGAAAATGCACATGATAACTTGCAAATGCTGTCCAGATGTCCTGCGCACACTGTGCCACATATCAGTGAAAGGAGCCCATGGCATGGAGTGAATGATATGTTGGGTTCTTTTAGTAGTGGCTCTGAGGATAGCAGTCCCCTGGCGGGAGTGCCTCGAGGATCAAAGAACCAGTTACGTGAGGTCGAGAATGGGAGTGAGGCAGTTGACATGATCTACCAGCGCGTCAGGGTACATTGGACGAGGATCCAGCCACAACCTGCTGCATCCACTGCAAGTGTCAGCACTTTTCAGATTGTTAGACATGGTCTAAAGGAAGACACAAGGGGAAATTCTGTGGTTGCTTCACCTTTTCAAACTGGTAATGAAGGGATTAGTCCTTCTGTAAGACACAAGCGACCATATAGTGAAAGGATGAGGACCCGGCATGAGAGAAAAATGTCGGGCGAGGTATTTCAAGGAGGGCAACTGGTATGGCTGTACAACCCAAAGAGACAAAAAGGGTACTCAAAGCTACAGAAATGTTGGGAAGGCCCCTACAGGATTCTGAAGAAGATAAATTATGTGGTCTTTCGGAAGAAGATAAATTATGTGGTATTTCGGATTTGTTGTCAAGGCTCTCAGGCAGAGACGAAGGCTGTCCACATCGACCGACTGGCACTCTACAGAGGTCCGGATGTTGCAATGTCGGTTTGAGATTAGACTTGAGAAGGGGGCAGTGTTACGTGCTGGCTGCTTCGGATTCCTGCGTGAGCGATTGGAAATGAAGGGCACAGCTTATATGTGATAGTGGCGGCAAGTCAATGGAATTTTTAGAATTACAGATGAGCGATAAACCAAGTCCAGGCGTATATGTTACAAAAAGCGAGCCGACACAATAATCCTTTTGTAGCGCGCGTTGCTGACCTTGGTTGTATTGAGTTTATGCATATATCTGAAGAATTTTCGAGTGGTTTACTGCCCTAGTTTCTTTAAACATGTCCACGGGTGCGTTGAACTTTCCAGGTCAAGGCCAGAAAAGTATAAATACTGCGATGGGCCTCTGGGCCGGGAGTTTTTGTAACCAGCGGAAAGGAAAACTGCGACTGTGAGTATCAAGCAATGAAGAGTGCGGCTGGCAGGTTGAACTATTGTACTGGGTGCGTGAGTGAAAGACACTACAAATTATGGCAACAGACAGTCTGAAAGTGTGTTAATGATGAGTATGAGTTAATTGACTACAGTAGAGCACCCCTTAACCGGAACTAATTTTCCAAAAAAATTCAAATGTCGCAAAGTTGTGCCATAACTTTCCCGCGCTCGCAATATGTNTGTGCCATAACTTTCCCGTGCTCGCAATATGTCTTTCGTTGCTCACACCAGACTGTGTACATGCACGTTAGCTGGTAAACAAGCTGCAGCACGATGAAGAGACAGCCGGCCCAAGTAGTACAGCTACAGCTATGCTGCATAATGACACAAGTAACAGTGACTAATGGCAATGTGCGACACATGCCGTTGGTTTTAGTGGTGTGACTTTCAGAATTTAGTGTTCTAACGTGTTAGTGTACATGTACCGTATTTTGGCGTGTATAGACCGCACCAGAAGTTTTTGATGAAAAATTAGGGATAATTAATGTTTTAAGTATAGGCCACACTGAATTTTTGTATTCCCGTAAATATTGCCGGGCCTCGTCGTGCTTGTGTGGCAACAGCAAACTATGGCAACGTCAAACTAATAAATTTGTCATTGAATGTTATCGTTGCCGCGCTGCCGGGCCTCGGCCTGCTGAAAAGTGGCAACAGCGCAGTATTCCGTGTAAATAAAACTTTTATATTTAAGTCAAAATGCCTCAACACTGTGTTTAAATTGCGGAACATGTGCGCTGTGCGTAGCCTGCCAGCTCGGCCGGCTGTTGTCGGGCAGGCAATGGTAGGGTGCATGTGTGCGTGCGGTGTCACACACACACAGCTGTTGCTGGCTGTCTCATTCTACCAGAGAGAGAGAGAGACAGCGTGACAAACAAAAAAGAGGAGGAAGGAGGGAGAAAGAAAAGAAAGGGAGCGAGCAA
>NQII01001095.1:390576-411682 GCA_002778355.1 Clitarchus hookeri | reverse complement strand
CAAGCTGGATGGCGGCTGGTGGTGATACAAAGCAGAACAGTCGAGGACAGGCAGTCTAAAGTATGGTGCGACCCATACGCGTTTAAACACAAGTGATGAGCTATTAATTTCTTATTATTTTTTTGACTTCCTTAGAAACTAAATTAAAACATTAAAGCGTATTGTTTGTTGACAAATTTCTGAACATGGTTTAGGGGGAAAAATTGTTTTATGCCAATATCTTTTAAATAACCCGCACCCCACTTTTTGTAATTTTTTTTGTAAAAATGTGCGCCCTATACATGCCGAAATACAGTACTTTATGAACTTGGTCTATAATACGTCAGTCCCGCTCTTGTAAATGTATGTTGTGCTGACGTGCCGTGCAGTATGGGAAAGACTGTCAATGGAATTAACTATACTTCGGGAAGTTTTATCAGATGCACGTCAACACAAACAGTAACATGATATCCATATCTCGCTTACTCATGCAGTCACTGCGCAAAGAGATAACCCTGCTAGAAGGTTGAGAATAAATGCCATTAACGCAGCGCCGGAGTTTTATGACTCACATTTCATAAACAGTACATAGTGTTTTTTTTAATGGTTTTGTAACTTTAAGGATAAAACTAATAATTTACGCTCATCGATTTCTTAAGTTAAAATTATGTGCCACATAAACACGAGTTCAGACTAAAAATGTGCTATTTTTCACACCATCCCGCCCTCATTTCTCTTAACCGGAATTTTCCCACAACCAGAATAGCCCTTCCCCCGACGATTCCGGTTGAGGGGTGCTCTACTGTATAACCAAACAGAGACATTAAGAAGGATGTTAAATAGAGTAAAAATATACATTAAATATTGAGCTCATTAAGAAATAAAAAGAGTAATAGTGGAGATAGATAGACTAATGCTGTAAATAATAGCTGTGTGAATAAATTAAAATCAAATTAAGTTCTTTTATTTTTATTAAGACCGCCATCTCTCACGAACTTAGATACACCCCTCAGGTATTTTGTAACACATGTTTTTATGTTCACGAATAGCCTTGATGAGAATTTATACATGTTACTTCACTAAGCACTGGCAACTTTGGTAGTTAAGTTTAATGTACCTTTTCGAACAATTTGTAATTTCAATTTTGAACAGTAGCTCTTAAAAGTACATTTTAACAGGTAAATTATACATAAAAGGCCAATTTTTTTACTACTTTAAAATTGATTTCAATAATTTTTTTAAAACAGTGGACTTTTAAGTTTGACTATAAATTATTTTGAACAGAAACCATTCTTTAGGGCATATGCAAATATAGTCTTACACCAACACTGTTAAAAATTTACACATTTTTACACAATTTATTTAATTTGATTCACATTATATTGTGCTTTATTGCTGTGGTTTTCAATGTTTCGTGAGTGTGTTACATTGACCTGTGTTCGGTTTTGTGCTGCCACCCTGAATATTTCCCTGGTTGACCTGTGATCTCTGTCACTTTAATCTGAGACATCACATCACTAAACACCTTACATATTTTATAGTATGGTATATATTTGAGAGAGAATTAAGCAGTAAGAGATAGAAGAACTGTATTATTATTATAGAGATTGATGCTGGGCCAAGATAGTGTTTTACACTTGTTTCCAACTTATTTTTTAGTTGTTTTATGTGATATATTGTTGGAAAATATTCATTTCTAGAATCCGTTGGTATAAAAGCAATAATAGACAAGTAATGTACAGTTGTTGTTTGCTAATCAAATCAATTGGTTTTTCAAGTAGATAATTTAAGCTGTGTAGCATGAGTAATTTTAACACACACACACAAAAAACAAATTTTTTATGTTGTGATTTTTTTGTCTCCTTTTGGCCCCATAACCATAAAAATATGCATAATTATGGAAAGCACAATATTGATTATTATGCTTATTAGTGCAAAATATTTAAATAATTTGCATTGTTTGAATGAGTGGTGTAAATGTCCATAGCATAGAACATTAGAACAACTTTTTTTCGCTACATAAGCAGGGCTGGATTTCCCATTAGGACAACTAGGCCTGGGCCTAGAGCAGCACTTTTTAGGGGGCTTCATGACATAAAAGGCAAAAAAAAAAAGTTTCAGTGTTTTTGTATAGCTGTGTGCTAGAATATAAGGTATATCAATTCTAGAATAAATCAAATTAATGTAACTGTTAAGTGTTTGGGAGTCAGTTGTTTTATGATATTAATATAAGTCCTTGTCTCCGTACCCGCCAATGCCACCTTCCAGGTTATATTCATCTGGGAACAGAAACTGGTATAGATGGAGCACGGGACTTTTTAGTAGATCTTCGTTGAGTTTCTGTTTTTCAAGTTTCGCTCCACTAGCATCTGACTAGTGATAGTAATTTGTTTTCATTTCTAACAAATGTTTTATTTACTGCAAAACACATAAAAGCACGGAGTTTGTGATTTATGATTAAAATGCTTTATTGATGCTGAAACCTGATCGCGGCATGCGAAGTAGCTGTGTGCAGCCAGATATTAAAATGGAAACAAATACACTTGACAGTTTATTAGCACAAATAATTTAGTTCATATTAATTGTATTATCAATGAGAGCTATAACATTTATGACTATAGAAAGAACTTATATGAATTTTATTTGAGCTCTAACAAAAATCTGTTTACTGTCATAAAAACATGTAATTACCTAATTAACTTAAAACACTGTATTTCACTCAAAGAAAAATGCTCATAGACATCAGATATTGGAGATAATTGAAATTTCGGTATTGGTGATAAATATATGAACAATTTTGTTAATGGCATTTACCCAGTGTCCAAATAGCTGTTGATTATACTGTCAGAATAAAGTGGTCTGCACAGAATGAAGGGGTGGTAGATTGACTTTTACTTGTCTGAACATGCCCCCAACATTTCATTACTGTTTGCCTATAGTACTTTCAAAATTATGTGGTGGAATGGTGACATGAAGTTTATTTAAATTTAGATTTACAAAAAATTTTGAAGATGCAGTGGTGTAGTGGCTAGATCACTCACTTTCTACTAAGGAGGGGTCAATACTGGATCTAGGCATGTGGGAAAAGTGGCGGAAGTTGCCATGGGCTGATAGATTCTCATGGTACTCCCATTTCTCCCACTGTTACATTCCGTCTCCCCTCCATCTGCACCTTCCTTTAGCCTCACTAGTGCTGAAGACAACTGTTGAGCACTGCTATCCCATCAACAGATCCATGCTTTTATATTTAAAAAATATTTATCTTATTTAAATCTACCTTCGTTACATTAAAACTCTCAGAGGAATAGTAAGAAACTTTAAACGCACATATTCAATTCTGTTAGCATCAAATGGCATTAAATAAACATAGATTTATAGTAATTCGTTATTAACGGCAGCTTTCTATAGACTTTGTTGCAAATTTAAGAGAAACAGAAATATTTGTGCGTTATGAACATCTTAAAAGTCCGTCAGCAAGCAGCTTATAAATATATAAATTTGATGAGGGGAGATGTAAAAAGCGCACTAAGATAGGAAAAGATAATTTTTGTGTTGGTATATATATTGAAATTATCTATACACTTAGAGAAAAGCTGCAAATGCAGTGTACATATTATAGCTTCTTATTACGAGAATGACCTTGAACTATCCATAGTATAAGAGTCACTGCATCTTAGAGAGCATCTAAAGATGAAGAAAATGGCAACATGACAGTATTATGCAATTTAATACACCAAGAAAGTTTTTCTAAAGTTTATCCAAATGTAAGCACTGTTCAGCCGAACGCTCCTTTTATACTCTACAGCATGTGAAAAACAACACTCATTTGTAAAACAAGAATTGATCACCATGAACGAATCATGCAAGTGCAACGAAGGTTGACACATAGCATTGTCATAGCCTGACATGTGTCTTATTTGTGTTCAATGTGGTTTGCATGCGCGGATGTGCCACTAGGAACCATACATATCTCTCCATCATTAATAGCTGCAAAACACCGAAGAAGGCCTTAGTATCAGGGTGAGCACTGTGAACCACAGAGTCAAGTCCAGTGAAAATGCTGCATGTCCTGACAGTGCATTCGACAAGCCTTTGCCCAGCTGGATGAGTTTGAGAAAGGCCGCATCGTCGGCCTACAAGAGGCAGGTTGGACGTTTTGGCACATTGCTCGCCACTTGAACCATTCTCTTTATACTGTGAGTCGGTGCTGGACGCAGTAGGATCAGGAAGGTATACACACCTGTTGAGAAGGCTTGGGTCGACCCCAGCGGACCACCAGCAGGGAGGATCGTTTCATTGTGCGACAGGCTGTAATCACTCCTCGGGCGTTGCTACTCATCATCTAGGGACATGTCACTGCAGCTGGGGATACATCTGTGTCCACCAGTACCATGTCCAGGTGGCTGGCAGAGCGGGATCTGTTGTCAAGACATCTCTTATGACGCCTCCCATTACGACCTGAGAATTGGGCAGCATGGCAGCTAATGGATTGGCGACGAGAAGTATTCAGTGACAAATCACGGTTCTGTCTGGATACAGACGACCACCGAATTTGAGTATGGAGACGTCCTGGTCAGCTCCATGATTCACGCTTCATTGTAGAGCAGCACACCGCTCCAACTAGAGGTGTCCTGATTTGTTGTGCCATTTCCTATGACTCCTGCACCCCACTTGTGGTGATTGAAGTAACACTGATGGTGCTTCGATATGTCCAGGAAATTCTGCAACCATGTGCGTTCCCCTTCCTGATGCAGCTTGATAACCCCATTTTCCAGTAGGATAATGCCTGGCTTCACACAGCAGGGGTATCTCTGGCCTGCTTTTGTGATCCCAACATTCTTCTTTGATCAGCAAGGTCCCCAGACCTCTCGCCCACTAAGAATGTTTTGGTCCAGATTGGATGGCAACTTCGGCTAGCTGCAACTATGGCAGATTTGGAGAGTCAATTGCGCCAGCTGAGTCATGACCTTCCTCAGGTGAATATCCAACATCTGTATGCCTCCATGCTCGACCGTATTACCACCTGTCTCCATGCTACAGGTGGTCCAATGCCATACTAAGTTCATCCTGTAAGTGTTGGTCCCCTGCAATACATGTTTGGTATGGTACAATATTTTGATGTTTTCTGTATACATACTACCATGTCGTGTGCCTGTACCCACTTATGTGCCCCTGCGATGGCACCTTCAGCGTGAGAAATTTTTTGAAAATGAGTGTACTTGCGGTTTAACTATAGTAAAAGGTAGTGTATCGACACTGCACTACTGAACATCGAACTGAGGTTACTGTAGGATGTGGACTTTGAGGGCATTATTACTTATTTATACAAAGGAAGGCTAAAAATAATTTATCTCCAAAAAGGAAATAATTTGTTAATATATTTTGCTGCTGTTAAAGGTTGTACTTTTATAAATAGTTAACTAAATATAAAATATTTTTCTTGCTATTAAAAAATACTGGCTACCAATGCATTTTCATTGTACTAATATTTTATACAGTAAATTACAATGTTGTTATGCTCTTATCTCTTGTGTCCATAGATATATCCTTTTTTTGGAACATAGTGATGATTAGTGGTGCAAAAATGAGAAATTCTATTTTATAGTTGTTTTGATTATTTTAATGTTTGCATATATATATATATATATATATATATATATATATATGTTATTCTTAATCTATCTTAGGAGGAGGTTTAAATTATTTTTAGAATAGCTTTGTACAAGAATGCAAAACAGCTGCAAGTAAATGTTTTAATCATAAATGTTTTTATTTCTTGAGGCCGTTCCTAACAGCATGTGAGGTAAAGGTGGTTCAAGCCCCAAATTCAGCATTCATAGCATAGAAAAAAATCCCATGCCAGGAGAGAATATGAAGCCTGGACATTACATACTTCAATATTGATGGAAAATGCCACTGGCAATGATTATATACACATATATTATATATATGTAGAGAGAGAGGGAAAGAGAGAGTGTGTGTGATACTGCATGCGACATCAATGACTTTGTCAAATGAATGACTAAAAGAAATGCCTACAAATAAAAATTTAAGCTGACAATCATAAATTATGGAGTTTTATAACAAGTTAATTTAATAACTTAACTTTTACCTTGTTTTAAACTAGAACTTGTTAATCCTTTTAATTCAGTAATTTATGTATAACATATTAATGTGGTAATTTAAATCATGATGATGCACCTAGTCTTGTTGATATGGATTGTAGAATAATAAATTAAGAAAAAATGAAAAATATAACAGATTAGGGAGGAGGCGGCACTTTTCATGGGCCTACAGGCGGCAATGTACAAAATCTGGCCCTGAATGTAAGTAGTGCTGTTTGTTACTCACAGCATTTTCCTTACTTTAATAGTTCTCATACTCAGAAATTAAAAAAAATTAAGTCTTCGATAAAAATGACTATCTTTGTGATTTTTGGATTCACCACAAAGGGCCTACATAAAAGATTTGATTGCATTTGTAGTCCTGCTAACTGCAGACTGTCTTCCATTTGCAAGTTGTTTTGCCCATCATTTACAATTTTGTTTCAGCACTTTAGGAAATGTGTTGGTATGTGGAAGCATAATAGTTTTAGAAACAGATGTTGAGTTGGGGTATAATAAAGTGTCAAGCCAGCCTATTCACAAACACCATTGTATGCATAAGAAGAAGTGATGATTCTGTAAGATTATGTTTAAATGAAAGGAGACAAAATAAAATTACAGTTAAATATAGTCACCTATTCAGACAAGTGAGATATTAAGGTTGTATAGAGTGGTAAGATATTTCAGCACCCTATATGTATTACTTAATTAACTATATTAAATCTTAAATTTATAATTAACAGTACATGATTAAGAAATATTGTTTGATTTTTTTTTCTAATAACAGTGACATTAAAATGTATGCAGCTATTATAAAAGTGTTTATGGTTTCAGGGTAGATTTTGTCTTCCCGATTATTGGCAGTATTTCTTTTCTGCAAGTCAGAGTTGGATATTAATCCGATGTGTTGCTTTTGCCATGGAAAGAATAAGTAATCAACCTACAAAATTTAGTGGACAGGAACTGACAACAGTGTTAGCATACTGTCTGTACTTTCCAGCATTATTTTTGGGCCCAGTCATTGGCTATCAGGAATTTCAAGATGGGGTAAGTGGTTTTACTATCGTAATAATTACTGTTGGAATTTAAATTTTGTTGAACACTTTTGGGTATTTTTCATTGTGCCATGAACATACATATAGCACTTTGATATGCTTTTAGTATACACAGAGTTTACTTTGTTCAGAAACATGATTTCTGTTGTGAGTGATTTTTCAATAGTCTAAAATAGTTGTCACAAAATGACTTAGTACAGGTGTAAATTTGCAGCAAGTCTTGGCTATAGGAATATTACAGTGGAACCTTGATGCATCACTCCCATTTCTAAAATTTTTCTATAGCTATTATGTATTTCACTTATTGCCAGAAAACTTCCCTTTAGAACAATGTTGTGTAAAAGTGTGTAACTTTTTTGTGCATGCCTTTGTTTTGTTCATATTGTTATGTGCCTTCCCTTGGGCCTTTTATTTTGGGTTTAGTTGAGAGATTTGAGCGACTCTTAACATTGTGCTCTTGAGAGTCGATGAGGGTGAAATGAGGTGAGAATGGAGCAGTGTCGGAATGCAAGGGCGGGCAATATGGGACATCCCCAAGAAAACCCGCCGTCCAGTGGCATCTTCTGGCACAATTCCCACTTGCAAAAATCCGCGAGTGACCTAGCCAGGGATTGAACCTCAGTTCGCCTTAATGGGAGGCGAGTATGCACCGTCGCCCCTTTTATTTTGGGATTTCACTGTCAGTGACAAAGGCACCCACACTGGATGTTTTTAAGAATTCAATCTAGTTTAACCTAAGATATTTAAGTGTGGTTTTCTTGTGTCTCCTGTGTCTTTTTAATTTGTATTGTTTGTTCTTTCGGCTTATCATGTTAGCTATTATGACAGAGTTTTTTAGTGAAAGACAGATGTCAGTATAAGTACACCATCAGGGCTGTACGTCCCCCAAAAACACTGCAATGTCACTGAGGAGCACTGCATGCTGCCATTAATACTGATACCCAAGTCAATTTAAATCACCTATCTAGCATAACTCTTGAAACTGAATATCGCACTTGTGCTCTTAAAATAATTTCCCTCCAGGAAATGTTTGATAACCTTAATGATGATTCCAGTCCTTCAGTCCTTTCAAGACTCAAACAGAGGCTCACCCACTTGAGGAAGCGTGCTAAAAATTTGTTAACATTTCTGGCCAACTTTATGAAATTCAGGGTCATTCCCTGAACAGTATTGTAGCTCAGGTGAAATCCCTATTTGATGATGTTGATCGTATTGATGGTGATGATTCCCACAAGCGTTTATCTGATGATGTCCAAACCTATGTAGTTACTGTTCAATTTGCTGCTTTTGGTATCAGTACTGTCTCTACCACCATATTATTTTCAATGCCTACCCAAATTAACCTAGTTGGTAACCCTTCCACATCCATCACTGTATCACACATTCCTCCGCCACACATTTCACAAAAAGGTATTTCAGTTTTCACCTTACCTATTCTACATGCCAACACAGTATTTAGTACTGTGCCACTCATGCCAGCTTCTATGGTGTCAAGTGTACAAAATTTGATGTCACAGTGTTTCTGCATAATTACCCATTCTCTTGAAAGAATGTTGCTTTAATTCCCTGCCGCTGATAGTTTGCTGTGCAGGTGCCCAAATTCATATAGTTTTTAAAATTATTGTGAAACTGCAACAGAGTAAATCTTTATCAAAATTATTCACCCCTTTATGCAGGGACCACTAAGTGAAAGAACATGACTAGCCATTTCTCAACATGCTACAGTCAATGCCTATCACACAGATATCCTCGATTATTTAATTCCATCCGGGTTAAAACCGGTTGCAAGAGCGCAATTAATCTTTGTCAGTATACCATCAAATAGGGATTCTTTGACAGTTTGGTTAACTTTGACAGAAAATTAAACAAATGTGGCAGGACATCTTGGAATGTTTGTAGTGTGCTCATATTTTCAGTTTATTTTATTAAGAGTATTTTAAGTGAAAAACAGTCAAATATCACTGCTGACAGCATTAAACCCTCCTAAATGAATTTTACTACATATTTTGTTTATTTTGATGGTCAATGAAAATACCTGATGTGGATACATTCACCAGAAACACTTGAAACTTTGGTGTTTTAATGAGTGGTCAAAATTGCCCATACAGGGGTTAACATTGACCACTTTAAAAAAAAATCTCTATCCCAAACCTGTTAAAAATAATGGGAAAATAATTATGTTAAATTTTAAGTGTCAGTCGCAAATGTGCAATACTTTGTTTCATGTTAATTCAATACACACTTATAGTGATTTCACTTTAATAACAAAATTGGTTAAACTATCCCACAAAGATGGAATGTCAGTAACATTAAAGAGGCTGCAGTAATTTTGCATTTGCCATTGTCTGAAAGTGACATTGTTAATACCCTTTTGGAAGTTTTAGAACCTCAGGAGCCTTCCCCCTTGGTCTTGTTGGTAAACCCAACTCATTCGTGGAATTGGATCCATTGCATCCATTCCCAAAACATCCTGTATGCTGACCAGAAACGTGAATCTTATTTTGGACGTAGCAGATTTCCCAAAAAATTAGGAGCCAACCCTCTTAATAAAGATAAAACACATGAGCCTTATGTCAGTTGAGTTTCTGAAGATAATTCACCCTCCCAAAAGCCTGGGGATGATAAAAGTGGTGCTATCAATGATTTATCAAGGTTGNAGATAATTCACCCTCCCAAAAGCCTGGGGATGATAAAAGTGGTGCTATCAATGATTTATCAAGGTTGCGTAGCATTTCCACCTATAATTATTGCAACAAACCTGGTCATGTTATTGAAAAATGTTTTAAGTTACGGGCAAAAAACAAGTCCCGCTGGGACAAAATGTGAGTGATCCTTCCCACCAAGCTGGAATATTTACCAATTCACAATACATTGTTCACCTTATATAAACTGTAAGCCTTTGTCATAGTTTCCAAAATATTTTTGGTCATTATGACCCCTGTGAGGTGAAAAAACAATATAATTTGTTTCAAGTAAATTTTTCTAATATAGTGGGAGTCCAAAAGATTATAGCTCCTTGTATTGAGGTAAATTTGAGACCATTGTCTGTAAATGTACTGGTAGATTCAGGATCTGCACACACCATTATTTCAGGAAAACTCTTTGAGAAATTGATGGATTTTAGGTTGGGAAAATCTGCTGAAGCTTGTGAAATTCAGTGATTCTCAGCTTCCAGTAAAGCTTTACCTATTTTGTGTTTGTTGTGCAACTTTTAATTAAAGATTGGATGTTTTACGCGTATGTACAAATATATAGTTTCAAAATNATTTTGTGTTTGTTGTGCAACTTTTAATTAAAGATTGGATGTTTTACGCGTATGTACAAATATATAGTTTCAAAATACCTTGTCTTGCCTTTTGTTTTGGCAGCTGATTTCATGGCATCCACGGGACTTATTTGAGACATTCAGACACAACACATTTTCTTTATGTTTTCCTTAGAAGACAAAATAGTTTTTACCAAAAGGAAACAAAGTAAACCCCTTTCGTCAGAAATAAGTACTCAATCTAAGTTTGTTGCTGATCCGTTTGCACATTCGGACATAACACAGAGTGCAGCGGTAAAGAAAATTTTTGACCAATTCTTTAAAGTCCTCACCTCAGAATTGGGTCTCATTGACTTATTACAGTATGAAATAAAACTTATTGACAAGGATTATGTCACAAGCCATCCATATAGGCAAGGGCCACCTAAATGGATATAAAGGAAACAGGTTCAGAAATAGTTAGATAAAGGTGTTATTGAACCCTACCCATCACAGTATGCCATTTTGGCCCCCTTAGTTCCTAAACCTAATGGCAAACACTGAATGGTAGTAGATTATTGAAAAATNCACAGTATGCCATTTTGGCCCCCTTAGTTCCTAAACCTAATGGCAAACACTGAATGGTAGTAGATTATTGAAAAATTATTAAAAAGATTGAAATGGAGTATGTCCCTCTTCCTGACCTTCATTCGGCTTTCAGTTGATTTGGCAAATCCAAATTCTTCACCACCATTGACCTTAATGCTGTGTATCAACAAATTCCACTGTNGCGTAGCATTTCCACCTATAATTATTGCAACAAACCTGGTCATGTTATTGAAAAATGTTTTAAGTTACGGGCAAAATACAAGTCCCGCTGGGACAAAATGTGAGTGATCCTTCCCACCAAGCTGGAATATTTACCAATTCACAATACATTGTTCACCTTATATAAACTGTAAGCCTTTGTCATAGTTTCCAAAATATTTTTGGTCATTATGACCCCTGTGGGGTGAAAAAACAATATAATTTGTTTCAAGTAAATTTTTCTAATGTAGTGGGAGTCCAAAAGATTATAGCTCCTTGTATTGAGGTAAATTTGAGACCATTGTCTGTAAATGTGCTGGTAGATTCAGGATCTGCACACACCATTATTTCAGGAAAACTCTTTGAGAAATTGATGGATTTTAGGTTGGGAAAATCTGTTGAAGCTTGTGAAATTCAGTGATTCTCAGCTTCCAGTGAAGCTTTTGTGTTTGTTGTGCAACTTTTAATTAAAGATTGGATGTTTTACGCGTATGTACAAATATATAGTTTCAAAATACCTTGTCTTGCCTTTTGTTTTGGCAGCTGATTTCATGGCATCCACGGGACTTATTTGAGACATTCAGACACAACACATTTTCTTTATGTTTTCCTTAGAAGACAAAATAGTTTTTACCAAAAGGAAACAAAGTAAACCCCTTTCGTCAGAAATAAGTACTCAATCTAAGTTTGTTGCTGATCCGTTTGCACATTCGGACATAACACAGAGTGCAGCGGTAAAGAAAATTTTTGACCAATTCTTTAAAGTCCTCACCTCAGAATTGGGTCTCATTGACTTATTACAGTATGAAATAAAACTTATTGACAAGGATTATGTCACAAGCCATCCATATAGGCAAGGACCACCTAAATGGATATAAAGGAAACAGGTTCAGAAATAGTTAGATAAAGGTGTTATTGAACCCTACCCATCACAGTATGCCATTTTGGCCCCCTTAGTTCCTAAACCTAATGGCAAACACTGAATGGTAGTAGATTATTGAAAAATTATTAAAAAGATTGAAATGGAGTATGTCCCTCTTCCTGACCTTCATTCGACTTTCAGTTGATTTGGCAAATCCAAATTCTTCACCACCATTGACCTTAATGCTGTGTATCAACAAATTCCACTGTGAAAACAGCCCAAACCAATCACCAGTATTTGTCTGCATTGGAAAATTTTATTAATTTTCTCATGTGCCATTTGGCTTGGCCAAGGGTACTTCAAGCATCTTTTGAAAATATTTTCCATGATGAAAAATTTAAATATGTATACAAGTATTTGGATGACCTTGTTATATATTCTGAGTTGTTTGAACAACATTTAGATCATCTAAAGAAAGTTTTGTTGCATTTGGGAAAGGCAGGTTTAACTGTCAATCCTAATAAAGTTAAGTTTACTGTTCAGGAAATTTACTTCGTATGCCATAGAATTTCATCAAATGGAGTTTCCATTGACCCTGAGCTGACTAAATGCATAAGAGAATTTCCACCGCCTCAGGATGCAAAAGCTATTGCCCGCTTTATTGAAATGGTGCAGTTTTTTGGAAAATTTATACCAAAATTAGGAGAAAAGACTGCACCACTCAAAATGTTACGTTAGAAATCAGCCAAATTTGTACGGGGAACAACAGAAAGTGTTTGACACCCTTAAAACTATATTGTGTACTACCCTGGTTCTTCGGATGCCTGATTTCTCTAAAGAATTTGTTCTAAAAGCATACGCTTCGAGTTAGCTGCAGGACCTGCCTGGTACCAAGAAGTAAATGGGGTCCGTCAACCAACCTCGTTTGCCTCCTATACCCTCACACCCAAGAGTTAGAATGTTTAGCAGTGGTTTTTGATAGTAAAATGTTTTGTCAGTATTTGGAACATGCTGAATTCCTCCTGGAAACAAATAAGCAGGCATTGTAGTGGCTTTTGGCACATCCATTACAACTTGGTAAAATTGGATGCTGGGCCATTGATTTCATTATTGAAATGTAGGGTACAACACATTAAAAGTTCACAGGTAGTAGCTGATGTTCTCTATCACATGTTTTATAGTTACAAAGTTAGTGACAATCTGTAGCTCTTCCAAATTGCAATGTGTTATCAGAATTCCCATTGTTATTTACTGATATTAAAGAACATCAAGAGTAAGATTATGATGTGAATGAAATTATTACAATATTATAGTCGGGTGTTGGACAAAAAACCTTATTTTCTTGCTTAAGGTTTTCTATGTTACAAATCCCATGACAATGTATAACATGATGTGTTTCTACCCATCTAAAACCAATGGTTTTTTACTATTTTCATTTGTCACCTCTAGGCACACATAAAATGATTCAGGCTATTTGTAAGCATTTCATTTGAAAAGAGATGCCTGCTGAAATTTCAGAAAAAGTTAAATGTTGTAAATTGTGTGCTTTGGGTACGTCTGCTCAAAACATGCAGGTAAGATTTCTCTCTTCTGACGTGTCCGAAAAGCATATGCAAAAACGTTTGGTTTATTTTGTTGGTTCTTTTCCAAGATGCAAGTTAGTTTGTGTTGATGCATTTTACAAATTTGTGTGGTTCATCACAATGAGAATGGCTGATACTGTGTCAACTGTTTGTGCTCCTCAAGACCATATCTTTCAGAATTTTGTCGTACCTTCGACTATTGTNGGGCTGATACTGTGTCAACTGTTTGTGCTCCTCAAGACCATATCTTTCAGAATTTTGTCGTACCTTCGACTATTGTCTCCGATAGTGGTTCACAATTTACCTCAAAGATTTTTTGTGACATGTGTTTTTCTTGTGGCATTCGCCATATTACCTTGTCTTTATATAATCCCTCTCCCCTACATGTGGAGCGTTTTAACCAAAACCTCCATTCCACTCTCATTGTTTTTCATGCAGTGGAGCATACTAATTGGGACAAGAATTTTCTTTGGTACAAATGGCTTTCAATTATGCCACGCGTGAATCTCCTAAGACAAGCTCATTCAATGTTTTCATTTATGTGCTCAATAACCCTTTGTTTAATTTGTGGCACTTCAATGATTTGTTGCCCAATGATCCTAAGGACAGTCAGGTCTGGGCAAGTGTCCTTAAAAACTTGAAATGTGCTCATTTCAAGAGCCATGTCAAATATAATAAACATTGCATTAACAATCCATTTCGAGTAGACGACCACATTTTGTGTAAAGCACATCCTGTTAGTAGAGCAGTCTACAAGAAAATGGCAAAGCTTTCTTACCATTGGACTGGTCATTACCATATCCAACGTTTCCTGATGTCAGTCACTGCTAGTCTTGCTCTAACCCCAATTCGAGAACATATATTACAAGAGCTCATGTTTCTCACCTAGCAAGTTTTCATTCTCTAGTTTCCAAATAGAATTTTTNTCGAGAACATATATTACAAGAGCTCATGTTTCTCACCTAGCAAGTTTTCATTCTCTAGTTTCCAAATAGAATTTTTATTATACAGTCTAAGAGCTGCAGACTTTAGCTGTATGTGTTTTTCAATTAGTTGTGCTGTTCACTTGGCTGGCCAGCTGCTATTCTTCTTAGCCTTGATGTGGTTTAGACTGTGGACTGATCACCCATTGGTCCGAGTCTTCTTAGGGTCCTTTCTGTTTGTGTGCTTATATAAAAAATTCTATACATGGTTTTAAAAAAATAATATAATTTTATGTGCATTAAATTAGATTTGGGTTGTATTGTAATATAAGCTGCCAACATTGGTTCACCACTTTGGTGATTTCAATTTGTTGATAATACTATTTGGGGGGGGGNGGTTAATGTTTTAGTTTAGAGACATGATCTACTCTTGTTTTTGGGTTGTGGTTGTCGCTTAGAGACACAGCCTTGTAACACTATCCTCTTTGAGATAATTTGTAGGAAAATGTAGTTCTTGGTAAAATTTAGTTTGACACTCTTCACGAGGGTATCGTGTTGTTTGTTTTAGTGTTGTGTTTCAACTCCTTGTGTTGTGTTAGTTTGAACTGTGACATCATGAGTCCCTGCTTCAAAACTTTCGGTTGTGTGAATTCTACCATTCAATTTAAATTATCTCTCCCTATCATACACGTTCCTAAGTTAGTAACTAATCTCTCTCATTAAGATTTTTCTCCTTTCCTTAATCTTACCCAAAGTGATTATTTTGTTAAAGAATTAGATTCTCTTTTGGCTTTGTATCCTCAGGGGACCAACTTTCAAGATGTCCTGCATCTCATTTGTCCTCATCCTGCACAACCTCCTGTCAACCAAGTCTCATCAACATTATTATATCATGTACTGCTGTTTTTTGTATTCTCTTTGCTATGTATTTTTGGTTGAAATCAAAATTCTGTGCAAAGGCAAATTACCCACCTTCTGACCATCTTGTACAGTTGTCAGAAGGATGTGTTACTGTTCCATTACCTACTCCATCAGCTTCTGCTTTTGGCTAATGGTTTTTTATTAGGTAAAGTAGTCTTTGTTGAACTTTTTGTTTAGTGTGTATGTGCNATTACCTACTCCATCAGCTTCTGCTTTTGGCTAATGGTTTTTTATTAGGTAAAGTAGTCTTTGTTGAACTTTTGGTTTAGTGTGTATGTGCATGTGTGTGTGTGTCAGTGGTTGCCACGCCGTTGAATCACATGGTCTCATTTAAGGGAGTGAGTGCCATTTTTAGGCTCTCACAAAAATTTTTATGTTCTTGTAATCTCTTTCAGAGGATTTTTTTTAATGGTAAAGCCATTTGTTTTCTTTTCAACACCTAAAATTTTACTTACATACACTATGTGATCAAAATGTCCGGACACCCCACGAAACATGTTTTTAACATAGAGGACAACACAGTACTGCCATCTACCACGTATAACACATGGTCAGCAATCACAGTAGTTAGCAGACAATGTGTGACAGCATAATGGTATGGTATGAGGAACTCTCAGACTTTTAACGTGTCAGGTGGTCTGGTGCTACTTGAGTAAGAAGTATGTCTGTGAGATTTAAATTTTCCTGAATATCCCTAGGTCCACTTTTTCTGATGTTATAGTGAAGTGGAAACGTAAAGAAATGTGTACAACACAAAAACATGCAGGCCGACCTCCCATGTTGACTAAGAGACCATCAAGTGTTGAAGAGGGTCATACAGCGTAATCGTCAATCATCCATCGCCACCAACACATAGGAATTCCAACCTGCATCAGCATGTACTCCAAGCACCATGACTGTTTGGTTTGAGGTGCGGAAACTTGGTTTCCATGGCCGAGCAGCTGCCCATAAGCCACACATCACACAAACAAATGCTAAATGCTGCCTTGCATAGTGTAAGGAGCATCAAAACTGGACTGTATAACAGTGTAAAACCATTGTGTGGAGTGATGAATCACAGTATACAATGTGGGGATCTGATTGTAGAATGTGGATGTGGCAAATGCCTGGTGTACGACATCTACCAGCCGGTATTTTGTCCAACTGTGAAATTCGGGGGTTGTGGGTTTACAGTGTGGTCATGTTTCTCCTGGAGGGACTTGGCCCCCTTGTTGCTTTATGTGACACTGTCAAGGCTCTGCTTTCATGTTGCCTAATGTTGAAGACCAGTTCGGGGATGACCATAATGTCTTTCAACATCTCCGAGCACCTGTTCATACTGCAGGGCATGTGAGGCAGTGGTTTGACAACAACATCCCACTAAAGGACAGGTTGGCACAGAGTCCTGATTTCAATCTGATAGAACATCTCTGGGATGTTTTGGAATACTGACTTCATCGTAGACCACACCGACCCACTCGATATCTGTTCTCATTTTGACACTCCATGAGGAATGGGCTGTTATTCCCCAGGAAACCTTTCGCCACCAGATTGAAATAATGCCTGTGAGAGTGCAGGCTGTCATCAGTGCTAAGGGTGGGCCAACACCAAATTGACTGCCAGTATTCCAGTTGGAGGGCGGCCCAAATTTGTACTTAATTTTGAGGCGGGTGTCCGGATACTTTTGATTATATAGTGTGTGTGTTTCTATATGAGATCAAGGTTTAATAATGTCACAGTCACCATTTCTCTAATTTTTTGTATTTATCCAGCAAAATTTAAGTATTTCCGTCAAGCTGTAATTAAAAAATTTATTGGTGACTAATTTATAAACATGCTCTGATAAAGATTGAAGCATCTAAAATAATTTTCTTTGAAACCAAAAAGAAACTGTCACCTAATTCATATGAAAATATTGTCTTTGTTTATTTCTATTATTGTCAACTTAATTTTATTTTATAATATATTAATCGTATTAATGTAAAATGACAAAAAAACTTGTATTGTTATTGTCCTAGTTTGGCTAATTATTGTGCTCTGCACGTAATCTAATTTTCATGAAGTGATCTTCCTTTTTTTACCGCTTTTGGTACGTTGATAAAATTTTTCTTTTATGCCTCGATCTTGATAATTCATTGTTTTGTCCCGGGCTGTCATTTTATTCTGTATTTTATCTGTTTACATTTAGTAAGATGCTCAAAATATTAATAATTATAAATATAAATTACACAGAATTAATTGCTACCACATACAAACATGAAATCTCAAGCTTATTACGGAATAATATTATTTTGTCAGATTAATATCTATCAGTAAAAATAGGTTATTAAAATATAGTTTTTTTTACAATGAAATGAGGTGATGTAGTGAAATTATAATTTCATGTAATGTTGTATACATGAAAATATATAATTATGTTTAAAAAAATTACAAGTAAGCCAGTTTTTACTGTATTAGGAACAACAAAGTTTTAATAAATCTCATACCAATTAATAAGTGTGTCAAGAAAATGCTTGCTCAAATTTTTAAGTTCCTTACTTAATTGATTTTGCATTACGGAAAGTAAAGGTAAATAAATTTTAAGTGACAATGATTTATGATTATTTGGATTAATTTTGTTGTTAGATGTTTAAATATTTAAAGTTTTCATAATGTATGTAAATGAGTGCATTATTAATTATATATAATAATGGGAAAGGGGAGGGGACAATAAAAGGGAGGGGAAGTACAGAGGAGCATAGGAGAGCAAAAAGGGGAAGAAATAAAGAAAGGATCAAAGGAAAGAAAAAAGAGAAGGGCTCCAAAAAATAAAAATAATAGGTGTTATCAGGGCATCCACCACCGGGCTTATTTAACAAGTGTCCTGAGACTCGACGAATCTAACCTTTAGTAAATGTAATTCAGATCATACTTAGTAGAGCACTAACAAACAAATACTAGCAAGATAAAATTTACTTCTATGAGAGTATCAAGATCTGGTGGAGGAAAACACTATTTACTGTTCACTTCTGGCCAATAATAATTACAGAGTACTAAAATTAAATTTATCATTAAATCAAAATATCTGAGTGATTGTGAGAGGCCAAACAATAGAAAGTCTAAACTGCTAGACTCTAAAACCACACTTTTTGGCATTTTAAACATAAAAATAAGCATACCTCAAGGGCTCACTTTCTATCTACAAAATAACGAACTACCCTTTTTATTTAGTTACAAGGTACTTTTTGCTTTATTTTCTCAAAAATAAAAATTACACCTGTAAAGTCTTAAAAAAGGCATTTTAACAGTTGTTATTAACAGGTATATTTTCAGTCATTTTATCATATATAATATTTATTAATTTACTATTTTTCTTGTATGCTACAGCTACTGCATTAATGATTGTATTTAATATTCTATTTTTTATGTCAAGTATGTTGGAGTTAACATTTTTATTAATAATGATAATCATATTTGGGAGTCTTTCTAAAATAATGCAAAGAGCTTTGTAAACAAAGGCCACATGCCCAGGAGCAGTTTGTTATTTGGTTGTCATGGTAATGCAAGACGTGGTGTGTAATGTGTGGTATAGCTCTCTCATGATTGGCGCTAAGTTTAAAAGTTACTACTGAGTATGTTAGATGTAGTGTTAGGCTATATTGTTCCTACCAGGCAGGATGTAGACCCTATGGGTTTCAGCTTGGTAGGCAATTATTTGATTTGGATTATAATTTTACTGAGTATGGAAATTATATACAGATTACCTGATGTGGGTAAAGATGCACAGCATTATTTAATAAGAAGCAAGTTTGCATGCACTACCTATGCTGATATTTATTAACTTCAAGTATATTCTGCCGCAATGTGCAAATGGTACATAAAGGACGTTATATAATGTAGCTTAGGTCCGAGAGCCTGTATAGGGAAGGACCCGCAGAAGACCCGGCATTAAGGAGAATGCCTACTGAGCCAAAGCGACTTGAAGATACTGCAGTTAAATTATATTTCAGATAAATTTTTTTGAAATTTTCGACTGCAGAGACTGCATAGAAATTAATTTTATTGATTTGAATATTTCATCTATTAATAAGCACCATCTTGGATTCATAATGAATGAGTTTCTTATACATGTTACCTATGGAGTCCCATCAAATTAATACCAAATCTAGTTTGAAAAAAAAAAAACATTTTAATTATTTTATTTTTCAAGAATATTAAAAAACCTTAAATCAATAACCTAATTTTATTTTGAAATATATACATTCACGAGAGTTTCTAACGTTACTTAAAGCCACACAAGTCAATGCTCATTTGGAAGTTTTTCACTGGTCTTATAATGATTTTAGCATATATTGTTTTCGTATTAATACCGCTGGTATCAGAATTGAATATTTTGTTTGAATTATATTCTATATATTTTTTTCCTTCAGACTCTGTAGCTATATACTTTCTGTAGCTTGTGGTAGATTGGTTCCTTTCCTTCCCAGTTCCCTTCCCAGTGTCAATGTATGCTATTTCCAGTTGACTTGGAACTTATGGAACCTGTGTTCCGGAGACATATTTCAATGGTAAAAAAGGTGAAAAGGGTTGGAAGTTTGCTGTAAGTTATTCTGCCCTGATGAGCCAGGCATGCACAAACTCTGGGACAGTACCTCAGTGTTGGTAGTGATAATCAAACAATTTCAATCCAAAAAAATTTTTTCCCAGCACATAAAGTCTACTACTATTACAACATTCCTATTTCTATTAAATTCTACTATCATTACACCATATACTTACTGTGTTACGTTATGTTACAGTTTGTGGTAGCCACAAAGTGGGGCCTATTTATCTATCACACATCAAAAAGCTACCATTACATTGTTTGTGGCGCACCAAGTTGGACCCAAAGAAGACAAACTCAGTCACTACCCTAACACTTGAGTTCACTATTTGATGAGGAGGCATCAACGTACACAGTACAACCTCATCATAACACCTATCAATTACAAAATCTATGAATACGTCACAGAAATGGAAAAAGTAACAGGTGACAAATTTGACAGGGGAAGATACCGCAGACAATGTCCACACTGAATTACCACCACCAGAAGTAGGGAACACACCTACCAAGCCAGAACAAACCACACCTATTAGTACTCCTAGTGTGAGCTAGGGCAACATTGTTAAAGTATCTAGTTTTAAGTGTTAAGTAAAATTCCTTATGATAGCGCCACTTGTCAGTTCTTCTATCTCTATGGTTTCTTCTTTGTCACATTATCTTCTATGCTATCTTGTTTAGTTGTGTTGTGTTGTTCGTCCGGGACAGTGCTTGTCCGATCTTTTATAATAAAGTGCTTTTAGTATTCAAGGCATTTTACTTCAATAGGTTATGGGACCAGTCGCTTTATTTAGATGATTTGTTATTCAGTGAATTATTAAAGTTCGTTCGTTTAGTGTGAAGTGTTGCTAAATCCATAGCGACGATGGAGTTTGCTAAGCACATTAAACCACTGACCAGTGAAGCAGATTGGCCAGTTTGGAAGCGAAAGATTCGTGATTTACTGGATTACCATGAAGGTGCATTAGATTGTATCGATCAGAAGTTGAAGAAACCAGATCCGTTAAAAGGTGACGCAACGAAACAGGAAGTGAAAGATCACAAAGAAGCTTGTGATTTGTATAGAAAAG
>NQII01001095.1:352814-387969 GCA_002778355.1 Clitarchus hookeri | reverse complement strand
ACTAGGTAACCTTTTTGAGCTTTCTTATCCATCTTACACCTCTTCTGCACAGGAACATGAAAGTAACAGTTTGAACCAATAATACGAAGATGTCTGATTCTTAGTGTTTTACCAAACCAAAGCTCGTAAGGACTTACTCCATTTACTGACGACTTCCCCGTTCTGTTTAGTATGTAGACCGCTGTTGTAACAAGCTCAGCCCAAATTGCTTGTGGAAACTGAACATCAGAATTCGAGTACATAAAAGTTCTTGCCATTTCAACTATTGTTCTGTTCTCTCGTTCACTGCTACCATTTTGCTGTGGCGTATAAGGGGCTGTCAACCGCTGTGTAACTCCCCTACTTAGCAAAATCTCTCGAACGTCTGCATTGTCGAACTCACCACCATTGTCGCTTAGAAGCTCTTTGATGTTGTGACCTTGTTTCTCAGCATGAGCGAGCATTTGTTCTAAAACAATTTTGACATCTGACTTCTCTTTGATGACAAAACCATACCGAAATTTAGTGTAGCTATCTTTAAATACAACTAAATAACGTTTCTTCTGAAATGACTCAGCAAAAGGTCCGCAAACATCAGTTGACATAAGCTCTCCTGGTTTCAAAGCCTTTCTTCTAGTACCAAAAGGCAGTCGATGAGACTTGCCATAAATGCAAGGTTCACAAATTTTGTCATCTAGCTTGACTTTAATATCTAGCTCGCGTTCAAGCTTTTCTTTTATGTGACGTTTATCTTGGTGGCCCCATCTCTCATGATACAACTGCAGTGGGTCACTTGATTCTACAATGTTGATACTACTGCTACTCGGGCTAACAGTCTTAATCTCTGCCTTATATAATGTTCCATTCTTCTCTCGATATGCTACAACAGCTTACTCAAATTATGAGGGAACTGAAGGGGAGGTNGAACATACAGTGAAACAGGTCAGGGAATATAGAGAACAAATTGAAGGAACATGCAGTTGAGCAAGCCAGGGAAAACAAAGAACAAATTAAGGAGCTTGAAAAAATTTTGCTGTAACAGAATACCAATATTTAGCAACAATGACACAGCAGACTGCAGAACCAAATAATATCCCAGGTACAAACAGAGGTAAACACTATGCAAAAAGAAATGGCAGCTACCCGGGGAAACCTTGAACAGGTTAAAGAACAATACACTATCCAAGTCAATGTGGTGGAACAGCGCATTAATTTACTGGAAAACATACCTACCACCAATGTAAGCTCTGAGCAGGTAAATTAACTGGTTAACAACCAACTTGATTTTTTTAGCAACCATATGGAACACAAATTAGAGCAGGTCGAAAAAGCTACTAGTGTTGAAAGAGCTGGAGTAAACAACCAAAAAACAGGTCAAAGTGAAGGTCGACAAGCTAGGCCAACTTGTTGCTAGCATGCAGAATTTGCAAATCCCCACAAACACTGCCAGGAGTGAGGAAGTACATTTTGGGGACACTACAACTTCACAGTTAAATTGGCCACACCAAGCAGCTTGTGTACTACACACTCCACGAAACATACCTCCTGTAGCACCAATAAGTACTGTGCTACACCACCCTTCAAAACTTTTGGCAGAACAGCTGCCCCATTCGAAGCCAAGGTGGGAGAAAACACCATTAACTTCCTATTCACATTTGAAGAGTACGCCAACCTATTTGGTTTACCGGACAGTGACATGCTTTGCTGTTTAAACCTAGCCCTATACTCAACGTCATATTATAGGTGGGAAGTAGTGAGACCCACAGTAACGACCTACTCCGAATTTAGGCACAAATTCATAGATAATTTTTGGAACAAGAAAATCCATGGAAACCTGGGGGCACAGTTACATGTGGACAGATTTTTCCCGGGCAAAGGAAAGAGCTTAGAGGTACATTTGTCAGAAGTGTATGAGAAATCCAGACATCTGACCCCACCTATCAGTAATGAAGAATTCATAGCTATGGTACTGCAACAGCTCCCATACTGGTACCAGACTTACTGGACAAGCTGACTGTGACCTGGTTTCATTCTAAGAAGGTTTGCTGGCATTCAAGCAAATAGATCATTTACAAAGAATGCAGTCTAACCAGGAAGGAGAAAGACCGAGCCCGACTGAGCAAAATCCACCTCTGTACCCAGGCACCCAACATAGAGATTACCGCGTACCGCCTAAGCATAATCTGTATCCCAGAGTTAACACATATCACTTGCAATATTTTCAGCCCTACCAAATCCCCAATCAATAGTACCAGAGGGATGGCTGTTGCTTGTACTGAGGCCGAAAATATTATTCAAGCAGGAGATACAACAGAGGGCAAAGATATCACGATTCTAAAGAAGCTGACAGTGACCAGGAAGGTTACTGATTAAGCGGCAATAGCAGACACAGAGAAGGCAAATAGATAGATTCTCAACCTCTGCCATAGTTTGTTCCACCAGGACCAAGCCAGCCTGGCAATGTAGAGGAAAATAACCATCATATAAAAGGGTACTACTCACAAGGTAATAATAGGCCAGGTCCACATTAACCAGCTCAGGTGGAAAGTCAAAACCAGCATCAGTCGGTACAATTTAGTCAAGGTACCTCCAGGTATGTAATTCACCCTAGACAGGGCTATTTTTCCAATCAGAAACCATTGTATCCAAGAATACCTGCATTTGTTCCTACCTTGTTAAGAAATGGTTGAATGGTGAAATAAATCAAGGGGAAGCAAGTCTGGGTAATCAAGGTAACCGGAAGTTAAACCACTAAGGGTCAGTGAAGAGGGGACCCAATCACTGACTTGTGTACCAGAGAGCACAACCATGGGGTCCGACAACATGCCAGCTGAAGTTAAGGAAATGTACACAAACTTACTGAATTAACTGAGGTAGTTGTAAACACATTCTTATGGACAAAGAATTTTTACCGCAAAATCCTGCAGAATAAATAGTAAATTATCAAGAAATGCTGTGTCTAGAATTAATGTTATCTGTTTGTGGTATCAAAGTGCCTGGTTTACTAGACAGTGGTGCGGAAGTAAGTTGCATTTCCGAGATTCTAGTTAACTGCAATCAAGCTTCAGAACACAAGATACCTACTGTCCCAGTACCCAGATTGAAAATTATAGGAGCTGCCTCAAAGGCAAGTCCGTTGGTAAGTCAGCAAGTACTACTGACAGCAGAAGGCCTAGGAAAACCTAAGGAAGAATTAGCCTTAGTTATTCAAGGTCTTAGTAAACAGCTGATTTTAGGCATGGAACTTTTAACCAATTACAAAATTAAGTTAGATTTGGGTGGCTGGATGGTGAGCGTACCAGATAGTGTAGTCATCGCAGCTACTTCACCATATAGTTGGAGATAGTTTGAAAAGTTTGTGATCTTACTAATTAAGGATGTATGTTAGATAAGATAAACCGGCCTGTATGCATGAGTGTCATAGCCACGCATGACGATATTTATCAGGCAGTAGCCAGTGTTGAGTCGTTGCACAGAAACCAGAAATTGAGGTTAGAACAGCTACTGTTTGCTAATCAGCTAATTTTTTGTAAACAACCTGGGCGGAAAAAAATTTTTCAAGGCTGATTTTCAAGTTACACCTGGTGAACCATTCCCTTGTAGATCATATTCAATACCTGCGAAGTATGCCTGTGAAGTGGAAGAGTATTTGAAATTAATGCTGTCCTGGAACATTATTAACAGGGTTCCTATGGTCNGAAGTATGCCTGTGAAGTGGAAGAGTATTTGAAATTAATGCTGTCCTGGAACATTATTAACAGGGTTCCTATGGTCCTTGAAATTCTTTGAATTTTAAATGTTTGGTTTCAAGGCCTTGAATAGTCCTTAAATTATGCTGGGTCAGGAAAAGTTCTTGAATTTTCAAGTTGTTACAGAATATATAACATGAAATTATCCATACAGTATCTGCCAAAGGGTACAGAGCATTATTGAAACTTTAAAGTGAGCGAATAGGTCATCTTGTGGTCTTTGACGTGTAAAATGTCTGGCAAAGTAATGCTGGCATGAGGGCTAAAATAGTTATTTCACCACTGTGAAATTGTCAGAGCTGAAAAATTGATTGTATTAACTAGTGAATTGGTGATGGATGTATTGATTGTAGGTTTCAAGTCCATATAAAGTTTTTCTGTATTTTTATAAAGTTTTCATATTTATTTAAATATTTTGCTGTAAGGATTTTAAATGTGAGATGTTACAACTTCATATTGAGAAGTGCAGACAGTGATCTTTACTATTTAGGTGCAGTGTTTGTTAATTTAAATAATTTATTCCTTGAAATTGTATATTTTGATGCTTGGAAAGCCCTTGAAAAGTTCTTCAATCTACATCTAAAATGTCTGTAAGAACCCTGATTAAGCATGCATCCAGTCCATATTGCAATCTGATGGTCTGCATTCACAAGAAAAATGGATTAGTGCATTTGTGCCTGGACGCAAGAAAACTGATGACATTACAGTTAAATCTAGGGAAAATCTAAGGCCAACAGAAGAATTATTAAGGTTATACCAGGGAGTGAAGTACACTGGAGAGCCAAAAAAACTGGTATAGGTGTGNGGCCAACAGAAGAATTATTAAGGTTATACCAGGGAGTGAAGTACACTGGAGAGCCAAAAAAACTGGTATAGGTGTGTGTATGACAATAACAGAGGTATGGAACCAATGAGAGTAAGGCAATGCGGTCTGCAGCGCCTATATAAGACAACAAGCATCTGGCAAAGTTGCTAGATCAGTTACTGCTGCTACAATGGCAGGTTATCNGGCCAACAGAAGAATTATTAAGGTTATACCAGGGAGTGAAGTACACTGGAGAGCCAAAAAAACTGGTATAGGTGTGCGTATGACAATAACAGAGGTATGGAACCAATGAGAGTAAGGCAATGCGGTCTGCAGCGCCTATATAAAACAACAAGCATCTGGCAAAGTTGCTAGATCAGTTACTGCTGCTACAGTGGCAGGTTATCAAGATTTAAGTGAGTTTGAACGTGGTNGCAAAGTTGCTAGATCAGTTACTGCTGCTACAGTGGCAGGTTATCAAGATTTAAGTGAGTTTGAACGTGGTGTTATGGTCAGCGCATGAGAGATGGGACATAGTATCTCCGAGGTAGCGATAAAATTTGGATAAGTATACTGNGTGGTGTTATGGTCAGCGCATGAGAGATGGGACATAGTATCTCCGAGGTAGCGATAAAATTTGGATAAGTATACTGTGAATATCGAGAATCCGGTAAAACATCAAATCTTCTACATCACTGCGGCCGGAAAAAAATCATGAACGAAAGGGACAAATGACGACTTACGAGAATCATTAAACGTGACAGACGTGCAACCCGTTCTCAAATTGGCGCAGATTTCAATGCTGGGCCATCAACAGGTGCCAGCATGCGAACTATTCAACGGACCATTATTGATATGGGCTTTTGGAGCNTTTCAATGCTGGGCCATCAACAGGTGCCAGCATGCGAACTATTCAACGGACCATTATTGATATGGGCTTTTGGAGCCAAAGGCCCACTCGTGTACCTTTGTTGACTGCACGACACAAAGCTTTACACCTCGCCTGGGCCCGTCAACACCGCCATTGGACTGTTGATGACTGGAAACACGTTCCCTGGTCTGATGAGTCTCATTTCCAATTGTATCGGGCGGATGGACTTGTACGGGTATGGAGACATCCTCATGATTCCATGGACCCAACATGTCAACAGGGGACTGTTCAAGCTGGTGGAGGCTCTGTCATGGTATGGGGTGTGTGCAGTTGGTGTGAAATGGGACCCCTGATACGTCTAGATACGACTCTGACAGGTGACAGATATGTAAGCATCCTGTCCGATCACCTGCACCCATTCATGTCCATTGTGCATTCCGACGGACGTGGACAATTCCAGCAGGACAATGCGACACCCCACACGTCGAGAGTTGCTACTGAGTGGCTCCAGGAACACTCTTCTGACTTTAGACACTTCCATTGGCCACCTAAATCACCAGACATGAGCATTATTGAGCATATCTGGGATGCCTTGCAACGTGCTGTTCAGAAGAGATCTCCACCACCTCGCACTCCTATGGATTTGTGGACTGCCCTGCAGGATTCATAGTGTGAATTGCCTCCTGCATATCTTCAGACATTAGTTGAGTCCATGCCACGTCGTCTTGCGGCACTTCTGTGTGGTCGCAGGGGCCCTACACTATATTAGGCAGGTGTACCAGTTTTTTTGGCTCTTCAGTGTATATGTCTACTATTGATTTGGCACATGGATACTAGCAAATTCCTGAAGAATCACAGCAGTATATAGTATTTTTATTCCGAAACAAACAGTTTGTATTCCAAGTGCTTTCTTTCGGATTATGTAATGCTATTACACAGTTTACTCGCTGTATGAGAAGAACTGTAGGAGAAGATTGTTCAGACTTAGTGAGGTCATATGTAGACGATATACTCATTGTGTCCACTACATTTGAAGAACACTTAGAACACTTAGTACTCGCCAAGTTAACTGAAGCAGGCATTAAAGTTAAGCTTAAGAAGTCATCGTTTTGCAGGGAATAAGTACCGTTCCTACATCACATTCTCACGCTTCCGAAATCCGTACTGCGCCTGACAAGCTTGTAACTATTACACATTTCCCTACCCCATGAAACGTCAAACAACTTCATACATTTATGGGAGTAGTGGGCTTCTTCCGCAATTATTCAGACAAAGTTGCAGGTATTTGTTTGCCCTTGTTTGAGCTGCTGTGCAAAGATGTACCGTGGGATTGGACAGAAGATAGACAAAAACATTTGAAACCGTGAAGAACTTATTTTTGAAGGAGCATGTAATACACCATTCCGTGCAAAGTGCAACCTATTATCTTTACGCCAACACATCAAATTATGGCCTGGGAACTTAGTTAGCGCAGCTGAAAGAAGATGGTGTTGAATGGACTGTAGCAATGGCCAGCCGTACGCTAAATCAATCTGAGAAAAATTACACAGTCACTGAGAAAGAGATGCTAACTGGAATATGGGCTCTACAGCATTTCAGGAATATTTCAGTTGTTGAGAAAATAATTCTTCAAATTGATTACCAGGCCCTACTTAGATTGAAGACTGGTAAAATATTTGGCAGCCAGGTGGTCACTTTTGGTACAAGAATTTGACGTGGAGTTTTGGAATATCAAAGGCACTGATAATATGGCAGCAGACTACCTGTCACATACCTGATGGCACACCTTATGGTTTGGAGTAAAGGCTGCACAAATTTTCAGTAGCGCTAGTAAAAAGACAGCATACACCNCTTAGATTGAAGACTGGTAAAATATTTGGCAGCCAGGTGGTCACTTTTGGTACAAGAATTTGACGTGGAGTTTTGGCATATCAAAGGCACTGATAATATGGCAGCAGACTACCTGTCACATACCTGATGGCACACCTTATGGTTTGGAGTAAAGGCCGCACAAATTTTCAGTAGCGCTAGTAAAAAGACAGCATACACCTACTGTGAATTGGCAAAATACTTGACTGGATTTGAAAGAAGATCAGCACAATGATCCGTCCTGCAGCGCTATCATTAAAAAGTTACAGCAAGTACCATGAGAACACCCACTGAAAAATTTATTTTGCCTTACAGAAGAAGGAATTTTGTTTCATAAATTTTGGCCTAAGTCTATGTTTGAAGATCACTAGAAAGTAGTGGTGCCAGAGAAGCTAGTTTTAGACATGCACAAAATGCTTGGCGATGTTGGCATTAAGAAGACCTATGAAGCCATATGCCGCCAATTTTTCTGGAAGAAAATGCAGCTATTGGTTAAGAATAGAGTTAGATTGTGTGATTTGTGCCAGCACTGCAAGCAGCCGCAAGAAAATTTAATAGTTTAACTGCAACCAATAATTCTCAGGAAACCTCTCGACTTGTTCGGTCCACTACCTAGGTCTAAAATTGGAGTCACGTATGTGTTTGTAGTAATGGATGTGTTTTGAAAATTTACTTAATTATACACTATTGTCCAAGCAAATGCCAGCACTGTGTTTAACAAATTGAAATTGTTTGTGGAAGAGGTAGGCCAGTCACGCTGTGTACTATCCGACAAGGGTACGTAATTCACCGGTCGTATCTGGCAAGAAAGAACTCGTGAAATGAAAATTCTGCCCACAACTATAGTAGTAAGACACCTGCAAGAAAATCTGGTGGAACGCCATATGAAAAGACTAGGAAGTATGTTGCAAACATTTTGCCACCCTTCACAACAGAGATGGGGAGACAAAATTAAGCTGGTAGAGTATATGATGAACCATATTGTACATGAATCTACAACCCTAACGCCGTGGGAAGTCTTGACTGGTCAGCATTCAGCAGTATTTGACCTATCTAAGTTACCTTTGCCACCCACAACTACCAAAGAAAAAGACGTACCTGCAGAATTACTGCGTGATGAAATTGAGCAGATTGTGAAGAATCACCTTGTCATCGCAGCTGAACGAAGATACAAGAATAAAAAGTTATCTAAGTTGCAGAATTTTAAGCTCTGACAATTAGTTCTAGCATGAGCGGTGGATATTAGCTAGAATTGGGACCATCTTACCAAGAAACTATTTCTACTTNTAACGCCGTGGGAAGTCTTGACTGGTCAGCATTCAGCAGTATTTGACCTATCTAAGTTACCTTTGCCACCCACAACTACCAAAGAAAAAGACGTACCTGCAGAATTACTGCGTGATGAAATTGAGCAGATTGTGAAGAATCACCTTGTCATCGCAGCTGAATGAAGATACAAGAATAAAAAGTTATCTAAGTTGCAGAATTTTAAGCTCTGACAATTAGTTCTAGCATGAGCGGTGGATATTAGCTAGAATTGGGACCATCTTACCAAGAAACTATTTGTACTTTTTTTCTGGGCCTTACAGTAGATCAAAAGTTACAAAAGGAAACTGCTACAAATTCACACATCCTACCACAGGGGAAGCAGTGGGCAAGTTTAACTTCATAGCCCTACAAGCCTACAGGATACCGCTGACTACAGTTTAATGTAGTTTGGCTGTACAGAGAGAAGTATACCTGATGTATTTGCACAACAAGCAAGGTCAAACGATACGCTTTGAGGGAGCAACTGGTATGCTGTGTTTCTATGTATTTGTTGTTTGGGAGCCTTTTTAATGGGATGTAACTGAAGAATTTGCGAGGAGCAAAATACCACAGCCACAGTGAGTTCCATATTTTTTTGTATTTATTTGTGCCCCAGGTAATTTGAGTAAACACGCACCTGTTCCGCCTTGAAGTAAGGCTGTTTATCGCACATGCACCATGGGAAAATACTGCGACTGTATAAGACATACATGAAGAGTGGAATATGTTAAAATAAATGGCCTATATGGTGAGGATAATTTTCCTACTGACCTAGCAGAACTTGCACAAGACGAGCTAGTCCTGCCTTAATTATGGTTACCTGCTTGTCTGCCTGCACTTTGCTGGGACGTTGATTTTGTACTTAAAAGGAATAACTGAAAAATGCACCCTAGTGTTTTCCACAGCGGTTTATTTGCTTGTATATGTATATCTGCTTACTTGATATTCAGATGAGCATTTTTTTTACTCTAATAATTTTTCTTAAAGGAGCTGACTATAAATTTGTCTAAGACATTATAATTTTCTGTGTAAATTTTGTGTTTCTGCCACACACATATGCATAATATTAAATTAGGCTGTGCTGTCTGTAATGTCTTAAAAATGGCATTTTAACTATTGCTATTAACATGTTTATTTTCAGCCATTTTATCACACATAAATATTTTATCATTTACTGTTTTTCTCGTATGTTAACTTTACCGCATTAATGATTATATTTAATAATAAATTTTTATGGCAAGTATGTTGGAATTAGGATAATAGTAACCATATTTGGGAGTCTTTCTAAAATAATGCAAAGAGTTTTGTAAACAAAGGCCATGGGGCCATGAGCAGTTTGTTATTGGTTTGTCATGGTAATGCATGCTGTGATGTGTAATGTGTGGTATAGCTCTCTCGTGATTGGCGCTAAGTTTAAAAGTTACTATTGAGTATGTTAGATGAAGGAGTTTTATGCCATATTGTTTTTACCAGACAGGACGTAGACACAATGAGGAGTTTCGGCCTGGTAGGCATTTATTTGATATGCTATTTTCAGTCAACTTGAAACTTATGGAACCTGTGTTTCGGAGACGTCTACCAATGGTAAAAAAGGTAAAAAGGGTTGTAAGTTTGCTTTAAGTTGTTCTGTCCTGATGAGCCGGGTGTGCACAAACTCCGGGACAGTACCACAGTGTCGATAGTATTAATCAAACAATTTCAATCCAATATGTNTTGCTTTAAGTTGTTCTGTCCTGATGAGCCGGGTGTGCACAAACTCCGGGACAGTACCACAGTGTCGATAGTATTAATCAAACATTTTCAATCCAAGATGTTTTTTTTCTACCTCATAAAGTCTAATATGATTACAACACTCCTATTTCTATTAAATTCTATTATTATTACACCATATGCTGTGTTATGATATGTTGCAGTTTGTGGCAGCTGCAAAATGGGACCTACTCATCTATTACACTTCAAATAACTACCGTTATACACGTCTTACAATCTTCCATAATAACAAAAAAACAAATGACAAATCGTTACTTTACTTAAATTCAAATATAAACAGAAATAATACTGTTACAAGATGCCATTGGTTCATGTTCTAGTTCATGAGGGATGGAGATATTAATAACAAGAAGTTACTCATCTAACTAATGAGCCTTCATTTCTCAACATGGGTGCAATTAATTTTTAAATAATTTCTTAAAAACTGAGTTGATAGGAAGGACTTGACTTCTCTTTGTAAGCAATAACTTTATAAATTAAACCAGAAACTTATGCAACAGTAGTGAGACAATTACAAATACACACATGCCTTACCCAGAAAACCTTGTACTATTACCTAGCGTGTAATCCACTGCATTATAGAGGTTGGGTTCAGAGCATCAACTTTGGATTTAATCAGTCTAATGTTTTGAATGATAGGGTTTATTAACCTAAAATAATCACAGGGTCTTTATTTTGAAAATAAGTGATTGAGCCACATAAAACATGTAAGTTTACTTGACCTACTGTAGCACTACTTGTGTGAAGATTTTGATGGAAATCGGTTGTTTGGTCCCTGGGATATGACATAGAAAACTTTATTTTCTTATTTTATGCTATCGTACAAAATTGCCAGAAAAAGAGGCTCTATATATGATGCTTCTAATGTATACTGTCTACATACAAATTTTGGTTGAATTTGGTTAAATTGTTTAATATATAAGTCAAACTTACCTAAATTATTTATGAAACTGCCATTTTAAGCATTGTTGTCTGTCCCATTAAAATCATGAATGTTTCATGGCCTTCTGTAGCATTTATGGCTTGCACAATTTGGTACAAATTAGTTGAAATGTTCTAGTGTAACATTTGGTGGGAATTGGTTGATTGGTCCTCGGGACATGGCATAAAACCTCCATAATTTTCATGTGGCGATCTTCATAAATGGAGGACAAAAAATTAATATAGTAACAATTTTGATAATTGTATACTGCCAATACACAAAGTCAAGTTAAAATAGATTACATAGTTCCGTAGATATTGCCCTCAAAACTAAAATTATTTTATAGCCGCCATTCTGAAAATAAAAGTGTCCTACTTTAAAAAATACATTTATTATTATGACCTACCACAGTACAACATATTTGCCAAATTTTGTAAGAATGGATTTATTGTTTACCAAGATACAAGATAAAATCATTATTTTTATTGGTAGGGCTCTCTTACAAAATGGCAGAGAAATGAGGCTCTGCATAGACATATTTGATGGTTGTCATAGGTACTGCCAGCATACAAAGTTAAGTTGGAATTTATTTCGTTAATAAAATATATTGAGCTAAAATATTTATATAGCCACCATTTTGAAAATAAGTGCCTGATCTACATAAAACATACCAGTTTACACCACCTGCTGCAGTACTATGTGTTTGAATTTGGTAGGAATCTGTCAATTGTATCCCCAGATATGACATAAAAACTTTATTTATTCACGTGGCCATATCTTACACAATGGAGGACAAAGGATGCTCAATGTAGTTACAGTTGATAGTTGTAATATCTACTGCCAGCATACAAAGTTTAATTGGAATTGATTACACGGTTTCGACGATATATTTTTCCAAGTAAAACATGTCTATATGGTCGCCATTTTGAAAATAAGTGTCTAGCAAGCTTAAAACATACCACTTGACATCATCTGCCTCAGTACTACTTGTTTGCAAAATTTGATAGGAATTGGTAAATTCTTTCTTGAGATATGACATAAAAACTTCATTTTATTCGCAGCATACAAAATTTGGTTTAAATNGGAATTGGTAAATTCTTTCTTGAGATATGACATAAAAACTTCATTTTATTCGCAGCATACAAAATTTGGTTTAAATCGGTTGAATGGTTCCCAAAATGACATATAACCCAAAATTTTAAAATTGCTGCAATTTTGAAAGTAAGTGCCCGATGTGGTTGAAGACTTNGTTTGCAAAATTTGATAGGAATTGGTAAATTCTTTCTCGAGATATGACATAAAAACTTCATTTTATTCGCAGCATACAAAATTTGGTTTAAATTGGTTGAATGGTTCCCAAAATGACATATAACCCAAAATTTTAAAATTGCTGCAATTTTGAAAGTAAGTGCCCGATGTGGTTGAAGACTTAAAAAAGTCAGGTGTCCTTACTAAGTATTATATATATACCAAGTTTGGTGAAATTTGGTTGGAGCATTCAAAAATTGAAATTTGGGTACACACACATACATAAACACATACATACACAGACAGGAAAGTGATCTCATAAGTCTTTCTTTCCTACGGAAAGTAGGTTAAAAATATATAACTAAATCTTATTATTTGATTCGCACAGTTATTATTTACAACATTTAAATATCTATCTCCATTATTACTTTTATTATTCTCATTGAGCACATAATTTAATGTCTATCTCAATTCTAATTGATGTCCTTCTCTGTGTGTCTATATTGATTTTAGTTACTTAATTGACACTCATTATTAACACATATTCATTCAGTCTATCTGTTCCCATCATTTGAAATGTCTTACACTTAAGCATCCAGTTCAATTGTTCTGCCTCCCAAACTCACTCTTCACTGCACCCATGCTTGCAGTCTGGACTTCGCTCCTGCTGTTCCCTTTTGCCGCCATCTGATTCTCTGCTGTCTCATCGTTTGATTGGTCTTTGCACACCCNTCAGTCTATCTGTTCCCATCATTTGAAATGTCTTACACTTAAGCATCCAGTTCAATTGTTCTGCCTCCCAAACTCACCTTCACTGCACCCATGCTTGCAGTCTGGACTTCGCTCCTGCTGTTCCCTTTTGCCGCCATCTGATTCTCTGCTGACTCATCGTTTGATTGGTCTTCGCACACCTGTCGCTTAAGTTTGCACAATCCTCCAAAATCTGGACTTTAAATTCTCGGCTCGTAGGCTCGTCGCGATTAAATAGTTTCACTGACTCTGATCTGGAAGGTTCTTCGCACCCCGAGTCTCATGGAGAGAGGCAAGGACAATGAACCTGAAAATTATTTCAGATAACCTTAGAAATTCATTCTGCTGAAGGCCAGGAGCGCGCGAGATACATAGGTTTATCATGGCAGCACGCAGCGGTATGTATGGTGGCATGCCTTTGTTCATCAATTTACGGCGTTGCTTTCACATGCTCCTTTGTTCACACCAGAGAGTAAAGGGCAGTATTGCAGAGCAGCAACCGCGATACAATACTTTATGTCGAAGAACAATGAACTACAAATGACTCTTGCATCATTAAAACGTTAAAGGCCCTGCTATCCACTTCAATATAAAAAAAAATCTGCTTATATGATGGAATCTGCCTGGACACCTTACAACTCACAACTCAAATAAAAATTATNGGCAAGGACAATGAACCTGAAAATTATTTCAGATAACCTTAGAAATTCATTCTGCTGAAGGCCAGGAGCGCGCGAGATACATAGGTTTATCATGGCAGCACGCAGCGGTATGTATGGTGGCATGCCTTTGTTCATCAATTTACGGCGTTGCTTTCACATGCTCCTTTGTTCACACCAGAGAGTAAAGGGCAGTATTGCAGAGCAGCGACCGCGATACAATACTTTATGTCGAAGAACAATGAACTACAAATGACTCTTGCATCATTAAAACGTTAAAGGCCCTGCTATCCACTTCAATATAAAAAAAAATCTGCTTATATGATGGAATCTGCCTGGACACCTTACAACTCACAACTCAAATAAAAATTACGATCTACTAAAAGTCATGTGTTTCTCAAAATTACTAGCCTCGGATACTCTGTTGACCCATACTTACTTATCTCATCACTTTAGCGTCAACTTATCCCAACAAGAGATGTCTTTTAAATTTGCACTATCATTGGGACTGCTTTGTTAATCTTCTCAAAAATTTGGCTACTGACTTCACATAATTTAACCCCTCATTTAATTAGTAAATTTATTTACATGTCTTAACATCAAAAACATAAATTAATTACTTATTTATATAATATTCCTACCAGCTCTGTCCTGAACAACTACATAACTAACTCATACAAACTCAAAATTGTACTTAACTGGAGTCTATATCCTGATGCTTCCCTCCAGGGCTCCTCCAGTCTTATTCTTCTCAACTAGAGCAAATCAAAAGCACGTCTTCACTGATCCGCATCCCGTCACAAAAGAAGCACTCACAGCAATGCTCACAGCGACAGGCACTCTATTATGCCACATGGTCAGCACATTCCTAAGTACACCTCACACCCACTACTTCTCTTGGCTGCCTACATTACAATTTTCTCACTCTTTGGGGTGCCTACAAGTTCACACTTGAGCAGAGGTGCTCAGCTAAGCCCTGCACACACACACAGCACTTGAGCCACCTTGGGCTGAATTTGCACTTCCAGTCAGCCAATTCCCATATGCACATACAGCCATAGCTTTGGCTTGCTGGATGGTAGCACAGCTCAGCAACGCCTATAGCTGGATGCGCATCTGCAAGTACTTAGCTGAGGCAAACCAAACCGAACATGACTTCAGCCATTTGGGTATAATATTGACTCATTTATAAAAATTTAGAAAAACTAAGCAAACAAAAATCCAAAATGCTGTNTCTCACTCTTTGGGGTGCCTACAAGTTCACACTTGAGCAGAGGTGCTCAGCTAAGCCCTGCACACACACACAGCACTCGAGCCACCTTGGGCTGAATTTGCACTTCCAGTCAGCCAATTCCCATATGCACATACAGCCATAGCTTTGGCTTGCTGGATGGTAGCACAGCTCAGCAACGCCTATAGCTGGATGCGCATCTGCAAGTACTTAGCTGAGGCAAACCAAACCGAACCTGACTTCAGCCATTTGGGTATAATATTGACTCATTTATAAAAATTTAGAAAAACTAAGCAAACAAAAATCCAAAATGCTGCCTAAGTTTAAATGTTACATCATCAAACAAAACAAAAATCCTTAAACCAGAATAAAATATAAAACTATTCACAACCNTCTAAGTTTAAATGTTACATCATCAAACAAAACAAAAATCCTTAAACCAGAATAAAATATAAAACTATTCACAACCGACCTAGCATACTCCTGGAGCTTAAGAGAAAAGCAAAACCCAACAAATCAAAATAATAAAAAACTTAAGTGATTCTCGGTAATATAAGGCTAATAACAAAAGAAACCAAAATTTCAAAAAGACTGAAAATTTACGATGCAACATTTGCCTCTTCATTGATAATATATCCCCCACAAATAAACTTTACAAAATTAATTTAAAATTATGATTTGTTAATTTATTGTGGCAATAACACATAACTCTTTTTACACTAGAAGTATGCCGATTATAAGTCCCTATTTTGTATTTCCTAACCTCAAAACCCAAACGTCTTGGCAGAAACTATTTGATACAAATATTTTTTTTTTTCATTTTCGTACTGAAATTACTTCAAAATGTGTTTTATGTTTGCTCAGTTCACTAGCTCATTAGCAATGCAGTTTTAGTCTCTTCATCAATTTACATATTAGTACTGTTTGTCATATGGTCTATTGGTATCAATTGGCTAGTTAAATATTTTTACGTGAAAAAAAAAAACTAAAACAGTTTTAGCTTTACAGAAGAAATCACTGAGTTTACTGTGAGTGATGCTCTGAAGCGCTGCTGAGGTTGAAGAGACTGCACCCATAACTTACAGACTACTCCAAGTCAACTCATTTTCTAACATACCTCAGAAACAGCAGATGTCTCTTGAGCCAGCCACCATTAGAGTCAAGCCAGGATTTCCATCAGCCATTTTTTCCAGATAGCTGGACAGTATTAACACCAAACCAACATAGTCTCTTAATTTCTGTAGCAGGTTTCTCAGATGGACCAGACTACAGTCACATTAATTTCATTCCAGTTTACACTAAACAATTTGTCACATTATTTCAACTTTCAATGATTGATGGTGAGAGGATCAATGTACCAGAGAACAAATCAATCAATGCCACACTTACTTTAACAAATTACCGTAACATAACCACCCACGTAACACTTGATAACTCCTTAATCTAACCACACAGGTTTTCGTCCAACCTCGTCCCTCGGCTGGTGTAAGCCCATCATTAGCCGCACTTGCGTGAGGCGTAGTGTTATGTGATGCGTGTGTTACATGTGTTCTGTGCATCGACCCATGTGCACCNTAGCCGCACTTGCGTGAGGCGTAGTGTTATGTGATGCGTGTGTTACATGTGTTCTGTGCATCGACCCATGTGCACCGAAGCCACCAGAAAAAGGGTTCTGTTGGTATTAAGGATTTTATGTATTTGTTTTGCCCTGTGCACGTTTTGTAAATTAGCAAATAAGGTATCTATGTATGTATTTTACTGTGCACTCCTGTGCATGTTATTGTTATAGCATAGAGTCTTCCTTCCATTTTGAACATGCTTCATTATCAATGCACGTAGTCGGACCGGGGCCTCTACTTATGGCACGGGCTAGTGTCCCCGCTTCCGATGGCCATTTTCCAATAACTCATTGGAGCTCAAGCCGGAAAGGTGTGTAACGTGTGGCCTGCGGGGACCTCAACTTTTCTAACACTGAATTGGTAATTCCGTCTGTTTAGTTAATAACCAAAACCGTTTTTATTTCTCCCTCGCAGCCGGCTTGGCCCTTTCGTTGTTTTGGAGGCCCCTTAAATAATTATTTTGCCCTCAAGCTTTTCTATTGTGATGTAACTTAGCGTACCTACCTCGGGCTGGTTCAGGTGAGGCCTCATACACTGCTGGCTATTAAACAAGAAGTTACTGATAACTAATGAGCCTACATTCTACTTTCCTCTACTTGGGTGCAACTAAATGTTAGTGAAGTTCTAAGCTTAGATGGTAGGTAGGCGTTGACGTCTCATTGACAGCAATATCATTAGAGATGAAACCAGAAACATATGAATCAGTACCAAGATAATTAAAATACATGAGTGACTTACCCAGGATTCAAATTCAGAAAAAATTGTAAAATTAAGGTAGTGAGCAATCAACTGCATCACGGAGGTAGGATTCAGAGCATCAACTTCGGATGTAATCAGTCTAATGTTCACTAACCTGAAATATGTACACTGCCATCATTTTGAAAATAAGTGTCTGAGCCATTAAAACAAAAAATTTTACATGGCCTACCATATGAAAAATTAGGTGGAAATTGGTTTATTGGTCTCAGAGATGTTGCATAAAAACTCTAATTTTTTTAAACCGTGCTATCTTACAAAATTGCCTAAAAAGAGACTCAGTACACAATGTTGCTAATATATACTCCCAGCATTAAATTTTGACTGAATTTGTTAAATTGGTAAATAGATATGCCAAACATATAAAAATATTTATATGCCTACCATTGTCTGACCCAATTTTAATAATGTAACTATACATGGCCTTCTGTAGGTGTGCAAAATTTGGTTGAAATCAGTTTAATTGTTCTGGAAATATGGCAAAATGTTCAATTTACTCACCTGACACTATTTTGCAAAAAAATCCTGCATGCATAAATTATGCTTCTAATTAATACTGTTAGGGTACAAAATTTGGATAAATTTTGTTGAAATATTTCATATATATATAAAATATTAATCTAAATTATTTATATAAACCTCATTAAAACATGCCTGGTTTACATAACACATGCTAATTTACATACCCTACTGTAGCAATACTTGCGTGAAATTTTGTTTTGAATCTGTTGANGGTTTACATAACACATGCTAATTTACATACCCTACTGTAGCAATACTTGCGTGAAATTTTGTTTTGAATCTGTTGATTGGTCCTCGAGATATGTCATAAAACCTTCATTGTTCATGTGATGATCTACATATATTGAGGACAAAAAGTTTATGTACTAGCACATTCAATGATTGTCATAGATACAATATACAACTTTAAATTTGAAACTGTTACATAGTTTCATAGATATAGCTCACTAAACTAAAATGTTTGTAAAGGCACCATTCAGAAAATGAGAGACTTACACGTTTAATACCTATAAATTAATATGGCCTACCACAGTACACCTTCGCCAAATTTTAAAGAAATCAGTTGATTGTTTCCTGAGATACGGCATAAAAACTCTATTGTTTCATATGGTGCTATCTTACAAAATGGTGGAGAAATGAGGCTTTGCATAAACAATTTTGATGGATATAATTGATGNTTTCATATGGTGCTATCTTACAAAATGGTGGAGAAATGAGGCTTTGCATAAACAATTTTGATGGATATAATTGATGATGTCATCATACAAAGTTAAGTTGAAATTTGTTTTGTAGATAAAAAATTCTTAGCTAAAATGTTTATATGACCGCCATTTTGAAAATATGTGCTATCCTCTCCAAGTTTATCAGTTTACATGCCCTATCATAATGTAATTAATTGCCAAATTTGGTAGAAATCAGTTTTTTTGTAGATTTCATGTAATTTTAATTTGTCATGTGATACTATTTTACAAAATGGCAGACAAAAGAGATTTTGTGTGGAAATATTTTATGGTTGTAATATATACAGCCAGTACACAAAGTTCCATTGGAATTAATTACATGGTTTCAACAATATAACAGACAAAACTAAAATAGCTATATGACCATCATTTTGAAAATAAGTGTCTAAGATACTTGCTGGAATATATTACATCCATAAAATGTGTTGAGATGGAGCCTCTTTTATCCACCATTTTCTGAGGTAGCACCACAATAATATGTCAAGTTTTAATGGTATATCTCGGAGTAAAAATTGACTGATTCCTACCAAATATGGCACACAAATACTGTGGCCGGTGATGTAAACTAGGATGTTTTAAGTATATCAGATACTTATTTTCAAAATTGTGGCCACATAGCCATTTTAGCATAGTATACTATATCATCAAAACCATGTAATCAATTCCAAATTAAATTTTAATGCTGGGAATATATATATATATAACATCATTAAAATGCGTAGACATAGAGCCTCTTTTGTCTGCCATTTTGTAAGATGGCACCATACTAATACATAAAGTTTTAATGGTATATCTCTGGAAAGAATGGACAGAATCCTACCAAATATGGCAGGCGGTGATGTAAACTGTTATGTTTTAAGTATGTCAAACCCTTATTTTCAAAATGGCAGCCATATAGCTATTTTACCTTTATTTACTATATCATTGAAACCATGTAATTAATTATAACGTAGCTTAGTATGCTAGCAGTATATATTAAAACCATGAAATGTGTCTAGACAATGTCTCTTTAGTCCACCATTTTGTAAGATAGCACCACATGAGAAATTAAAATTTTTATATCATATCTCCAGAAAAAAACCAACAGATTTCTACCAAATTTTGTAAACAAGTAGCACAATGGCAGGCCATGTAAACTGATATGTTTTAAGTGGATCAGACAGTTATTTTCAAAATGGCTGCCATTTAAACATTTTAGAGCAGTATGTTATATCTATGAAACTAAGATAAAATTTCATAAGGTGAATCGGGGCAAGTGTGCAAAATACGTGATAGTTTACAAGTATTTATAATCACGGTGCGGCCATCTGTTGAGCAAGTAGTAAACAACACCTGGTTCCATATACATACCACCAGATCACGCTAATGTTGACTGCTACCTCTAGATGAGTTATAAATTGGCACATGTTGCATTAGGTCTGATGTAAAGTTGGGGAAAGCTTTTTTCCATCCTCATTCATCCACTATTTTTTAATGATTTTCCAAATTGTTTGAAAATTAAGTGCATCCATTACATGTAGTACTTTCACTGAATAATTATAGTTTTTTCCAATTTTTAATCCATTGAGAATCCCACCCAGGTCTGCACTTCTCCCAGTTTTTTTGTTTCTCGGGGGAATTGCAGATGTAAACAATGGGGAAAGAGCAGAGCATCTGCACTAACCCCACACAAACTATGCACTTCCCCATTATTTTACATAGATGATGTTAAATTAACATATATTAGAAATTAAGACTTTGTTATTAATTTAATGATATTTCAATTTTGTCTGATGCTCTTCTGTTACAGTATCTCTCCTCTCAATATGGTGAGATATTGCAAGAGAACAAGTGATAGGGGCATGCAGTATTCATCCGATGATTTGGTCAAATCTGTTGAAGTATGATCTGGAAGATGCACAATTTTCAATGCATCAAAGGCATTCAACATTCTTTATAATACTATAAATTAATGTGTAAAAGGCAGAAGAGGGGTAAAATCAACCACTCAGGGATGACCTACTGCCTTTTCCCCTGATGTGGAAAAAAATATTGCAGATGGGCTTAAGGAAATTGAGAAATGTGGACTTGACCTATCCAGGCACGACATCATGTCACTTGTTGGGGACTTTGTTAAAAGTAACAATATTAAAACTCCATTTAAGGATGGCTGCCCAAGAAGTGATTGGTTATATGTATCGATCCGTTTGTAATTAATAGTTACTTTAACTTACTTGAGAAAACTGTTAAAACTTGGGACCTTGAAAACAAACCTCATCTCATGTTTAGTCTAGATGAGACTGCATTTGCAAGAGACCCTTCTAAAACAAAAATAGTTGGGCAAGTAGGATATCCCTCCACTCAAACAGTCAGTTCACCTGGAAGAGACAACATTACAGTCTTATTAACAGTTTGTGCAAGTGGGAGAAAACTTTCTTCTGTGGTATTTAAGGGGGTAAATATATGGGGCAAATGGATCCTCCAAGAGATTGTCTTTATCCAAGCATGTTGTTTTCAATCACAAAAAAATGGGTGGATGGAATCCCAAATGTTTNTTCAATCACAAAAAAATGGATGGATGGAATCCCAAATGTTTGAAAAATCCTTTGAAAAAACATTTTTACCATTCCTTGGTGAGGCGAGACCAGCACTAGTGATCTGTGATTGTCATAAAACACATGTTTCACTACAAGTTATCTAACTGGCTAGACGTGAAAAGTCACTATTTTGGTACTACCTCCTCATTCATTTCACATTTTAGAGCCACTTGACTTGAGTGTTATGAAGTCTCTGAAAAGTGACTGGTACATCAGACTGGTTAACTGGCGAAAATGCTATGTTGGCCAAAAGTTGAATAAAAGCTCATTCCTTGAATTGTTGTCATCATTGTTGGTCGAACTGGAGCCAAAAGTCATCATTTCAGGTTTTCGAAAAGGAAGGATTTATCCCTTTAATGGGGATACTATTCCGGAAAACCTTTATGATCCAGCTGTACAGTCATTGGAAAATGAGCATGTCACTCTGACAGCCCTTCTAATCCTACATCAGATATGCCATCATTTCAAGGTGTTCCTCTGAACTCTCGTGAGATTTCTTCACGCAGTTCGTAACTCTCTGTTATTAAGCAATGTCAATCGACATCGACAACTCCAGAGGAGTATGTATGAATTTTTCACTGAACTTACCAAACAAAAAGAANCAAAAGTCATCATTTCAGGTTTTCGAAAAGGAAGGATTTATCCCTTTAATGGGGATACTATTCCGGAAAACCTTTAGGATCCAGCTGTACAGTCATTGGAAAATGAGCATGTCACTCTGACAGCCCTTCTAATCCTACATCAGATATGCCATCATTTCAAGGTGTTCCTCTGAACTCTCGTGAGATTTCTTCACGCAGTTCGTAACTCTCTGTTATTTAGCAATGTCAATCGACATCGACAACTCCAGAGGAGTATGTATGAATTTTTCACTGAACTTACCAAACAAAAAGAANAAGCAATGTCAATCGACATCGACAACTCCAGAGGAGTATGTATGAATTTTTCACTGAACTTACCAAACAAAAAGAAGAAAAAGAGGAACAGCAGCAGCTGAAAGATTTGAAGAAAGCTGAAAAGCAAAACAGGAAAAGAAGAACCAAACCGGTGATTAAGAAAGCTAAAAAGAAGAATATTCCCATAGTGATGCTGAAGAGGCGTTCAGTAGGACTATCATGGAGCAGGAAGATGAAGATGCCTTTTTTGAGTTCACAATGAATGAACAAATAAACATAGTTGACAATGAAGAGAATTTTATGCAGACTACAATAGAGCAGGGAGAACAAACAACTGAAGGAGGACTGAATGTTGGTGAGTATGTACTGATAATATATTTGGGGACAAAAATGTAAAGTATTTTGCAGGTAAAATCTTGAATTTTGATGCTGGAGACCCCATCGTGAAATATACAAGAAAGCATTGTTCTTGTGAAGATAGATCAAATTTTAAATTTCCTGCAAAAGAAGACATAAGTTCGCTTGACAAAAATGACATTATATGCATTCTGCCACCTCCTAAGGAAGGGAGAAGAAGAGAAGTCACTGTTTACTTTGATTTCTCAAAGTATAATGTGCAGTAATTAAGTTAAATTTAAAAAAAAAAATACTATTTTACGTGGCAAGTTAACTTATAAAGGGAAAGGAAAGAGCAGATTGTAGGGGGGGAAAAATGAGATCTTACATATTTTCTGTTTTGTAAAATATTCTTTTTAGTCTTAAAAGTAATTAAGTTATAAGTAAGATAACTTAATTAAGCTTAAACTTACCTAGTTCCTGGATACAAATTAAGTGTCGAATTGTTAAAAAATTTTTACATTTAAAGTATTATGTTACCTGTTACTTACATATGTAATTATGGTTCTATAAGTGAGAAATGNTAAAAAATTTTTACATTTAAAGTATTATGTTACCTGTTACTTACATATGTAATTATGGTTCTATAAGTGAGAAATGCGTTCAGTGTTTACTTTTATTATGAGTATGTTGAGTGCCTGACACGATGTTCCATGTTTGAAGCAGTAAAAAGCCTTTTCAGCTGTTATATGTTGTTTTATTTTCTCCCTTTCGGTTCATCCTCATTTTCTTGACTATGGAAAATTACATAATTTAGTCAATTTTGGTCACATTTAAAATTTAAAAAAGCCAAATAGAGGTTGAACATTAGGTTTTTACCCACTTGCCCCTCCACTTCAATAACTTGAAACACATGTAAAATAATACTCTTTTATGCACTAATCCCAACTTAGTGGGGCAAATGCACAATTTGGCCNTATGCACTAATCCCAACTTAGTGGGGCAAATGCACAATTTGGCCCCTAAAATCCAAATTCATTATAAAATATAAAAATTGTGGGAAATGATAAAACTGAGTACATGAGTTAAAAGAGAAGATTCTGCTGAGTGTTCTAAGATAAATAAAAACAATTTCACTACCAAAAGAAACTGGAAAGGATGAAAGTCGAACTTGGTAAATTTTTCTGCGCACTTGCTCTGATTCACTTTATATGCTTTAATTGTACAAGACTCTTATTTTCAGAATGTAGGCTATAATAACATTTTAGCTTAGTGTGCTATATCTATGAAACTATGTAACCAATTTTAACTTAACTTTAACTTGTATACTGGCAGTATCTATGATAATCATTGAAAATGCTAATACATTCCTTTTTGCTCTTAATTTATGCAGATCGTTGATTGAAAAAAATTGAAGTTTTATGCCATATCTCAAAGACAAATCAAACAATTCCCACCAAATTTTTCTTGCAAGTATTGCTATAGTAGGGTGTGTAAACCGACATGGTTTAGGTGCGGCAAGCATTTTTTTTAATAGTGTTAATACGGTAGAGCACCCCTTAACCGGAATTCCCTCGAACGGAACTCCCCTTATCCGGAACTAATTTTCCAAAAAAAATTCANGAGCACCCCTTAACCGGAATTCCCTCGAACGGAACTCCCCTTATCCGGAACTAATTTTCCAAAAAAAATTCAAACGGCGCAAAGTTGTGCCATAACTTTCCTGTACTCGCAAGAGGTCTTTCGTTGCTCACACCTCTGACATGTACGGGTTATCGACCATTTGTTCGACGTACTACTTCTGACAGCCGGCCCAAGTGGCACAGCTACAGGTATGCTGCATAATGACACAAGTGACACTGACTAATGGCAATGTGGGACACATGCCGTTGGTTTTAGTGGTGCGACTTTCAGAATTTAGTGTTCTAACATGTTAGTGTACATGTACCGTATTTTGGCGTGTATAGACCGCACCAGAAGTTTTTGATGAAAAATTAGGGATAATTAATATTTCAAGTATAGGCCGCACAGAATTTTTGTATTCCCATAAATATTGCCGGGCCTCATCGTGTTAGTGCGGCAACAGCAAACTATGGCAAAGTCAAACTAATTAATTTGCCATTGATTGTTATCGTTGCTGCGCCGCTTGGCCTCCGCCTGCTGAAAAGTAGCAACAGTGCATTATTCCGCGTAAATAAAACTTTTGTATTTATGTCAAAATGCCTCAACACTGCGTTTAAATTGCGGAACATTTGCCGTGCGTAGCCTGCCAGCTCCGCCGGCTGTTGTCGAGCAGGCAATGGTAGGGTGCATGTGTGCGTGCGGTGTCACATACACAGCTACTGCTGGCTGACTCATTCCACCAGAGAGATAGAGAGATAGATATAGAGATATATAGAGAGATAGATAGAAAGATAGATAGAGAGATATATAGAGATGTAGATATAGAGAGTGTGAGATAGAGAGAGTGAGATAGATAGATAGAGATAGATAGAGAGATATAGATAGATAGAGATAGATAGATAGATAGATAGAGAGATAGATAGAGGGAGAGAGATAGATAGATAGATAGATAATTAAATAAATCGAGAGAGATAGACAAATAGAGAGAGATAGATAGATATATATAGAGAGATTGATAGAGAGACTATATATCTTTCTATCTATATCTCTCTATACATATCTTTCATAGTTATAGAGATATATATATATAGAAATATAGATATAGAGAGATAGATATATAGAGATAGATGTAGAGAGATATATATATATATAGGTAGATATAGAGCGTGCGCAAGATACACACACAAACAAAAAAGAGGAGGAAGGAGGGAGAAAGAANAGATAGATATAGAGATATATAGAGAGATAGATAGAAAGATAGATAGAGAGATATATAGAGATGTAGATATAGAGAGATTGAGATAGATAGATAGAGAGATATAGATAGATAGAGATAGATAGATAGATAGAGATAGATAGATAGATAGAGAGATAGATAGAGGGAGAGAGATAGATAGATAGATAATTAAATAAATCGAGAGAGATAGACAAATAGAGAGAGATAGATAGATAGAAATATATAGAGAGATTGATAGAGAGAGATATATAGAAAGATAGATATAGAGAGATATGTATAGAAAGATAGTTATAGAGATATATATATATATAGAAATATAGATATAGAGAGATAGATATATAGAGATAGATGTAGAGAGATATATATAGGTAGATATAGAGCGTGCGCAAGATACACACACAAACAAAAAAGAGGAGGAAGGAGGGAGAAAGAAAAGAAAGGGACCGTGCAAGCTCGCTTGGTGCTGGACGGCTGTTGTTCTGACCAGTTGAGGGGGTGGGGGTCGTAGTGGTGGTGGAAAGGAAGGACACCAAGCAAGAGGGTGAAAGAAAAAAGAGAAAAGAAGTGCGCAAGCTGAATGGCGGCTGGTGGTGATACAAAGCAGAACAGTCGAGGATATGCAGGCTAAAGTCTACTGCTACCCATGCGCGTTTAAACACACGTGATGAGCTATTCATTTCTTATTATTTTTTTGACTTTCTTAGAAACTAAGTTAAAGCATTAGAGCGTGTTCCTTGACAAATTTCTGAACATGGTATAGGGGGAAAATATTTTTTATGCTAATATCTTGTAAATAACCCGTACCCCACTTTTTGTAATTTTTTTGTAAAAATGTGCGCCCTATACATGCCGAAATACGGTACTTTATGAACTTGGTCTATAATACGTCAGTCCCGCTCTTGTAAATGTATGTTGTGCCGACATGCCATGCGGTAAGGGAAAGACTCAACGGAATTGACTATACTTCGGGAAGTTTTATCAGATGCACGTCAACACAAACAGTAACATGATATCCAGATCTCGCTTACTCACGCAGACACATGCGCGAAGAGATAAGAATCTCCCCTAGAAGGTTGAGAATGAAGGTCATTAACGCAGCGCCTAGAGTTTTATGACTCACATTTCATAAACGGTACGTAGTGTTTTTTTTAATGGTTTTGTAACTATAAGGATAAAACTAATAATTTACACTCCTGATTTCTTAAGTTAAAATTATGTGCCACATATACACGAGTTCAGACTAAACATGTGTTATTTTTCACATCNACTCCTGATTTCTTAAGTTAAAATTATGTGCCACATATACACGAGTTCAGACTAAACATGTGTTATTTTTCACATCCTCCCACCCTCATTTCCCATAACCGGAATTTTCCCTCAACCGGAATAGCCCTTCCCCCGACGATTCCAGTTGAGGGGTGCTCTACTGTATAAATAATTTACGATAATAGGTTATATCTGTGAAACAATTCAAGAAATTTTAATGAAATTTTGTATGCTAACAGTATTTATCAGAAGCATCAATAATGCATATAGACATACTCTTTTGCTGGTCTTTTTGCAGAATAGTGCCAGGTGAGAAAATTGAACATTTTACCATATTTCTGAAATAATTCAATTAATTTCCACAAAATTTTCCACACTATTAGTGCTACAGAAGGCCATGCAATGCTACATAATTCAAGTGGGGTCAGACATTGATTTTGAAAATGGCTGCCTTATAAATATTTTTATAAGTTTTGCATAGCTTTTTAAGAATTTAACCAAATTCAACAAAACTCTTTATGCTGACAGTATCTATTAGAAGCATAATTAATATACATAACCTCTTTTTTAGGCAATTTTGTAAGTAAGCACCAATTAAGAAAATAAGATTTCTATGCCATACCTCAAGGACCAATCAACCAATTTCCAGTATTAAAAACAAAACTAAAATCCTTAAATCTGAATCAAAAATAAAACTACACAACTGACCTAACATACTCCTGAAGCTTAAGAAAACAGCAAAACCCGGCAAATCAAATAAATTTTTTTTTTGCAATTCTTGATAAAGCAAAGAAAATAATAATTTTTTTTTCTAAATTAATGAAAATTCACAACCTGAAAATATAATCATTTTACTGCAACTGATCAAAATACACACAAAACAGTGACTTTTCATTTATTTGTAACCTCACATGAAGTGGCAACTAATAGCTTTAAGTAAATAATAAAAATAAAAAAATGAATAGCAGCTATAATTTTTTTGATGGTACATAATTACACTCTTTAAATAAATAAGAAAATGTTTGATATCTTTCTGTTGCAGATAGGAAAGCCATTTTCACCATGGAGGAGGCAACACTGCATATCACTTGTATTAAATTGTCTACGATNCATTTCCCATAACCGGAATTTTCCCTCAACCGGAATAGCCCTTCCCCCGACGATTCCGGTTGAGGGGTGCTCTACTCTATAAATAATTTACGATAATAGGTTATATCTGTGAAACAATTCAAGAAATTTTAATGAAATTTTGTATGCTAACAGTATTTATCAGAAGCATCAATAATGCATATAGACATACTCTTTTGCTGGTCTTTTTGCAGAATAGTGCCAGGTGAGAAAATTGAACATTTTACCATATTTCTGGAATAATTCAATTAATTTCCACAAAATTTTCCACACTATTAGTGCTACAGAAGGCCATGCAATACTACATAATTCAAGTGGGGTCAGACATTGATTTTGAAAATGGCAGCCTTATAAATATTTTTATAAGTTTTGCATAGCTTTTTAAGAATTTAACCAAATTCAACAAAACTCTTTATGCTGACAGTATCTATTAGAAGCATAATTAATATACATAACCTCTTTTTTAGGCAATTTTGTAAGTAAGCACCAATTAAGAAAATAAGATTTCTATGCCATACCTCAAGGACCAATCAACCAATTTCCAGTATTAAAAACAAAACTAAAATCCTTAAATCTGAATCAAAAATAAAACTACACAACTGACCTAACATACTCCTGAAGCTTAAGAAAACAGCAAAACCCGGCAAATCAAATACATTTTTTTTTTTGCAATTCTTGATAAAGCAAAGAAAATAATAATTTTTTTTTTCTAAATTAATGAAAATTCACAACCTGAAAATATAATCATTTTACTGCAACTGATCAAAATACACACAAAACAGTGACTTTTCATTTATTTGTAACCTCACATGAAGTGGCAACTAATAGCTTTCAGTAAATAATAAAAATAAAAAAATGAATAGCAGCTATAATTTTTTTGATGGTACATAATTACACTCTTTAAATAAATAAGAAAATGTTTGATATCTTTGTTGCAGATAGGAAAGCCATTTTCACCATGGAGGAGGCAACACTGCATATCACTTGTATTAAATTGTCTACGATNCTGTTGCAGATAGGAAAGCCATTTTCACCATGGAGGAGGCAACACTGCATATCACTTGTATTAAATTGTCTACGATTCGCTGCTTGGTGGCTGTTCACAGAAGTGGCCTTACATTTTATATACAGCAGTGCTTTATTGATGCATCCTCAGGTATGACATGCAGATTAAAGAGAATTACAGATATTCAAAGCTAATTAATTATATCAAAATATTTTAATTTAATTTTTTGTATATGGGTGTTTACGACAGTGATATAATAGTTCACTAAGCTTTTGTTTTAGCTTTCATTCAGTTATCAAGTTCCCTTACAATAATCAAAATGTTTTATATTTGAAGATTTGCTATGTGTATGCAGATGAGAACTGTACAGACTTGTATTAAAGAACCACCAATGTTCAACTTTTATATATGAACTAACAAAATTTTATAAGAATCTTGAAGAAGTGTGAAACTAGTTGTGGAAGGGCTGGCCTACAGACAAATTCCAGCCATTCTGCTTGTGCCAGCAAGACTGTGGACTGTGGCTACATTTTGTGGGAGACATGAGCACATACTGCATGACTATCATCAGGGGATTGTGCAACCAAAGGCACTGGCACACAGCTATGTGTGGTGGCTGGCATAGATAAATACATTGAGGAAATGGCCAGGCACTGGTAGCATTTGTCAGTCAGTGCAGCATGCTCCTTCAAAGGCATCAACTCATCCATGGGGATGGACAAGGAGGCCTTGGTCACGACTACACATGGACTTTGACGGGGGATGGTCCAAAGACAATTTTTCCTTATTATTGTGGATTCTTACTCAAAATGGCTAAAAGTGGCACCAGTCAAAGGCCCGGACTCTTCAAGTGTTATATAGGTTCTATGCAGTCTGTTCACCACACATGGATTAACTGACACCCTCATGTTTGTGTGCCGTTTGAAAATAATTCACCATTATTTCACAGTTAGTGCACTACTTTCGAATAATTTTTTATGTCTCATTTTCAATATTTAAGTCTGTGAAAATGATTGCGAGCAATATTATAATTGTATCATTATCTTTTTGTATTTAATTAATGTGATAAATAATGCTTTTAATCTCTATTTGTGCCATCTAAGATTTATTTGACTATTTATTGAGTTCTACGTGTCCGGTGTTTGTTTATGACAACTCATAATGGTAAATGTTTTGTATATTTTGTTTTAATTATTTATTAGAGTGTATATAGGAAGTTATTTACATATTTCAGTTTATTTAATCATTATTTGTCACTATTTTACATTCTATATAATGTTTCTTCTTACTTTCATTTCAATTCAGTTTTGGTCTGTACTTTGAACGCTACATTTATAATCCTGTTAGTTGCCTGCAGACCAGTGTTTCGTGAGAGATTGTTTCTTTACCGACCGGATGTGCATTGCAGTGTTGCAAATTATTTCAGTTGTTATCTGAGGCTCCCCTTACACTCACTTCCCTGCAGCTGCAGTTCTGGCAATTTTACAAAAAAAAAATGGGCTTCTGTTGACATAATAGTTTCCCCCACCTCTGCCACTTCTGTGTGTCTGACAATAATTCACCTCTTCTGGATAGCCTGCGACATCTATCATTGAATATCCAAACTTTTCATTTTGCTTTTGTTTCAATCTTATGTTTGCTGCATGAGCTTTCCTTCATACATTTTCTATCCAGCCAGTAAGTCAAGATGGTGTGTGGTCATCTTGCTCTTATGACTGTGTTCTTTGGAACTTGAGTTTCCAGGTTATGAGCTTATAGTTTTGTTGCTGTTGAAGTAATGTAGTTTTAAATAGTTTTTTATTTCTATTTATCTGCTGTGGTGAGTGCTCTAGTTGGTGTTTTTTTGGCAAGATACATCAACATGTAGATTTGTCTCTACTTTGGCCTGTATCCTTNCTATTTATCTGCTGTGGTGAGTGCTCTAGTTGGTGTTTTTTTGGCAAGATACATCAACATGTAGATTTGTCTCTACTTTGGCCTGTATCCTTTGTGGTGAGTATGACTACTATTGCTTAGTTTGTTCTCCGTTACACACCAGATATTCAAATCTTTTATTAATTTTATGGTTTGTTTATTTGTTACTAGTGAGGGTTCCCAGACCCACCCCTTCAATAGCTTATTATTTGCGGGTCCCGGTTTCTGTTTCTTGATGTGCAGGTACATGTGCATCTTTGAGAGTTCTCTTTATTGGTGGAACTGTGTGCACCAACCTCTGATTCCCCAGTCTCCAGGTAAATGTGTGTGAATCTACCTCCGCATCCCTGGCTCTCAACTGCTGTGTGCTAGCCATCGGGACAGCTAATTCACAGTGGAACTTTACCTATGAAATATTCCTTTGAAAGTTAAAGTATCATTTTTATCATGCACATTTTTTTTAATACAGTGGTTACAAACATTTAATATTACAACCTCTCCAAGTATTTTGTGATAAATTTTTTAATATATTTTTTTAAGGTTGTAACGTTTGGCCGCTAGTTACACTGCCAATGTTACGTTGCCATGCTAGCTCAAAGGTAGAACACGAGACTCAGTAAAATTGACGCCGTTTAATTAAGAAATAAGTTCCAGAGTAGTTGTTATATATGTTTATTTAACATTTAGTGAGACAGTTCACAGACAAAGTTCCAGTATGCAGAGTACGAACTTTCACATATAACCATTCAAGAGCAGAAACAGCACCACAGTCGTTTACAAATTAATCCTGGTTATATAAACTGGCCCGAAGAAATAATAACTGCTGCTACCTCCCACACCGGCGGAGAAATAAAATAAAGTCTAGTTGCAGATGTGGGGTTATCCGCACACCCGACGCGTCCTAGGCGAGCATTCTATTACGGAACTGAAGGGTGACTGCCCTCGCCGCCGACTGACTCTGAAGTGAGGCTTGACCTGAAGTGACTCCTCTCGCCGCCGACTGACTCTGAAGTGCGACTGATCTCTAGGGCGACAGACACACGCATCTTTTGTGTGTTGCCTCTCACCCCCCTCTCCTGAGATAAGGGCACGGCATCCGGCATCTGCCAGCAGTGTCATCCAAAACTGCGCTGTGTCCCGCTCTCAACATGTTATCGTAACTGCTCCGCACGTTATCGAAACTGAGCCGTCAACATAAACGAACTTCTCGTATAACAAAACTTGTTGACACATTCTAAAAAAAGCTAAATAATGCTGACGCTTCACAAAAACTGAAATCTACGATGTTTGAAACAAAATGACAACCGGACTCCCGATAAACGTAAACAGCAAACATCCGCCCGATAACCAAACTATCACGGGAAGCGAGCCACCACGGCTTTAATTTTGAAACCGATAAAATTATTACAAAGCTTTCCAAAGCTAAAGAAAAACGAACAAAATTGAAACACATGTCCCGAAAATTAAGACTACTGCGTCATTACAAGGTACGTCTTTTAAGTAGTCAATTTACTTTGATGTTATTTTAACCAAAGTTCACTTAATAAGAAAGAAATTATAACTGTAAATCAATTAATTAATCTCTTTTCTATTGAGACAAAAGACTTGTCAATTCGTATGTCATGAAAGATCATTTAATTCTTTTAAAGCAAAGTAGGAATCATCATGTGATTTAAACTGATTTGTCTTCAGATTTTCGAGGACTAATCTTTAATATCCCATTGCATTTTCTCTCTTATGTTAATTTAAAATTATCTTTACTTTGTTTTGAATGATAATGANTTGTAAGATAACAAAAATAATTATCTGTTGAAGACTTTTTTTTTTTTAATTTTTTAATAAATTCTAAAGAAAAGATTTAGTAAGGCACAACCACAATACACATCTTGTTATATATTAGCAATTATACAATAAATTCTTGTGTACATATTTGGTTATTTTATTCTATATTTTGTGCTATTTATGGTCACCCAGCATTTTTGTTCATTTGTGTATATTGCATCCCCTTTATTTGTTTGTGCTGGGTCCTTTGGTAATTTAATTTTTTTTGTGCCATTTTGTTGTGGTTTTTTGTGGCATTTGTTTATGTTGTTTGTTCCAATGTCTCGATATATTTCTTTCTTTGTGGAAGTGAATATTTTATTTGTTTATTTTCTGTTGATCATGTATACGACACATTAGTGACAATGGCTTCACGTTCAGTTCTACACTGTTACAAGAGTTTGCCAAAAATAATGGCATTTGATTTATAAAATGGGTTCTTTACGATTTGCCATTAAATGGACAAGAAGAGCATATGGTACAAACCATAAACAGCATGCTGAAAAAATGTGTTGTGGTGATTTATTAAGACGATTGGCCAGACTACTATTGGTGGAATGTTACATCAAGTGCTTTTACATCAGCAAGCCTTGCAGAGCTGCTAATGGGTTGTAGGTTCTAGACATGTCTTAACTGTATTCATTCAAATTATTCAGAAGATATGAAACAGACGCAAGAAGAATCTTGCTCACAGAAACCTATGGTGTTTGCCCCACTGGATCCAGGCTATGCCAGGAATATGGGAAAGGGTCCAAAGTGGGTGTTTGCAGTTGTGGTTGAAGTGACATGAATAGTGTCCTACAAGGTACTTATAACAAAGGTGTTTTGGATGCATTGTCACATTGATCAGCTTTGTCCGAGACTTGCATACTTGCCTACACACACTCCACTACATACTCTGGGGGAACCCAGGCAGCCCACACCTTCAATTATCCCTCACCAGTCAGTAGAAGAGCCACTTCCTGAAGAGAGTGAAGAGTTTAAAGTATTTACAGCAGTAACCACATCATCATGTACACATGAGGAGAGTGAGGGATTCGAGGGGTTCACAAAAGCTGCAACACCATCATGTCTGAAGGTTAATTCTGATGATGCAGTAAGTCCCAGTGTGTTACCACAGGCAGCCCTATTAAAGTAACACCTCAAAGGCAAAAATTAAAACCCTCTTGGACCAAAGACTTTGTTATATGTAAGGGAAAGGAGTTTTGTGTATGTATATGTTGGCTGAAATTATGTGTGTTTTGGGAATGTTTATATGTATGTAGATATCAACAGCAATGTTTAGTGTAATTTTTTTTTTCTTAGGTTGTAAACATATGGATGTGTAATGATGTGTAATGCAGAGTATTGTAAAATGAGACACAAATTTGCAATGAGATGGGAAGAGTATATTTTAGTATATTCACAATATTCATCTGTGTTTTATGCTTGATACAGATATATTATTTGCAATTTGATGGTCTCTCTCACTTTGTCACTTGCCACTTTTATTCTTTACTATTATGAAGCATGCTCATAACATGAATTTCTTTAATATGAGCTTGTGATTGAAACCATCTTCATTTGTTTTATAGTTGTATGAATAAAACCTGTTACATGGATATATGTTATTAAAATAACTTGCAAATACATAAAACATGAAGTTATATATACCATTAAAACTGATAACAAGGATTTTAATTCAGTGTTATCATGTTATATATTATTGGCTTGCATATACACTGTGTAAAAAAAGTTTGCATTATAACTCCAGGGTTGCATAGAGAAGTGAAAACTGAGAAGAAAATATACTGGTAATCTTGTTATTATGGCCAACCATTTGGTCGCAGCAGCCCCATGAATTTAGCATGTGATCATGTGTGAGGTACTGCACCAACTATGTGGTAGTGTTGTGTTAAAGGCAATAAATAACATGTNATTTAGCATGTGATCATGTGTGAGGTACTGCACCAACTATGTGGTAGTGTTGTGTTAAAGGCAATAAATAACATGTTGTAAAGTTCCACGTATGACACATCATATATTGACAGTACACACTAACACACATCACTTACAGTACAAACATAAGAGCCAAAATATCAGTTCACAATACGNGATATATTGACAGTACACACTAACACACATCACTTACAGTACAAACATAAGAGCCAAAATATCAGTTCACAATACGAGTCCACATCACTTTGTTAGATGGGTGTGATTTACATCAGATGTTCCAAAATGCCCACTGCCCATTTGCTGGCATGTAGCAGCATGCCCCAGAATATTACAGTGAAAATTATTCAGCATCTCCTCATTAACTTTAGTAATCACGACATGAATTTTTGCTAACATATCTGCAATGTCATTTGGTGCCTACCTGTAGACAAGTTCCTCAAGGTGACCTCACAGTAAAAAATTTTAAGCGATTGAGGTCATGGTGGACCTTCCAAATGTGAGCCAGGCATACCTTGCATGAACAAACATTCTGTGTTCATGATTTAAAATAAAAGTTTTTAATTAATGCAAATCTCTAAACTAATTGGCCCTTCCATTCCTTTTTTTTTTTGTTAAA
>NQII01001095.1:294824-352806 GCA_002778355.1 Clitarchus hookeri | reverse complement strand
ATATAATCATGTAGGGGCTTAGAGAGGGGGGGGGGGAGGATTAATTATTATGGAGGCCAACCAATTTTCCTACCACTAAGTTACAGTTTCCTTCCTGAAAAGTAGTAAAATAATACATCGTCAGGAGGGGTAGGTAACTACCAAAGTAAAAAGAAAAAGATTGAATGTTTGGTTTATGGTTCAATTTAATACACATCAAATAAACATAACTACCAAATGTGTCTACAAATGTGAAATAATCTTTGTTTAAATAGTGAATGACATACCAAGTCTATCAAAAGAGGGAAGATAGTCACTGCCAAGGATTCAGCATAAATTAAACTCAAAATATAGTTGTGAAGCTGCCTCGCAGTACCTAAAAAGATTTATCTATAATTCTGAAATTTTTTCCGAAATATTTATTGAGACTAGCAAACAGTACCCATTTAATAAAACTAAGAGTCAGAAGGTAATTAATTAGTGTGGTACATGAACGATTAAGGGACACTTTACTTAAAAATTTATANTAAAACTAAGAGTCAGAAGGTAATTAATTAGTGTGGTACATGAACGATTAAGGGACACTTTACTTAAAAATTTATAAAGGACTCTACTTATAACTACTAGTTGTGCTGGCCCTAGAATGTCTACCAATTAACTTTACCTACATAACAGATAATTAAAAGTTACTTATCTATATGGCAATAGACATCTCTCTGCCACCTGCCTTTAGTGAACTCATCCTCTTGCCACCATCTTCTCATTAAAAGAGCAATCAAGATCAAGATCACCCAATATATAGTATTTGTAAGCTTGCGCACATCTGTCATGGGAATAGAAAGAACTTTCTCAATGTTTTTCCCATTATCCTACTGCTGACCATTCAAAGAAAACCTGAACAAAGCCTGCACTGTGCGCACAGGAGTGAAAAAGGAAGCTTGCTCATTGTGACGCTTGTTTCGCTTGTGTGCACCACACGTGCACAAACGCATCACTCAGCAAATACCACAGACCACCTGTGACATGTTCTATCCGCTGCAATGTCAAAAGCAATTAGCTGAAGAGCAGTGATAACTGCAATCACAAGAAGAATAGCTGATTGTTTTTAAACACTGTTGCCAGTTGCTGAACTAAAGAGTGTATTCTCTTCCCATATCAACAAATCCTGACAACAGAATTACCTGAAATTAAGGCTTCACCAGCCATGTCCAACTTGAGTATAACATACAAAGAAAAAACTAGGAATAAATCTTTCAAAACCAAAATTTACCTTAACAAATTTGCCTGTCTTGCAGTAATTTGTCTCTTCACAAATTAATTAAATGCACAAAACAAAGAAAACAGTTTTACATCATTACAAGTATTTTTTTTTAAATTACGATAATTCCTTTATCATTGTATTTACTTCCAGGGGAACACGAATTACCACATCCTTACTCTGTTCTAATCACTCGAAAATTGTTATCTCTTGGGAGAAACTATCTCCCTTTCCAATAATTTCAACTTAACTTTTTTTTTTTTTAAATAGTGCACTTAAACAATTTGTTAAGTTTTTTTTACAATTTCATATTTGAGAATAATTTTTTNCTTTTTTTTTTTAAATAGTGCACTTAAACAATTTGTTAAGTTTTTTTTACAATTTCATATTTGAGAATAATTTTTTTTCTATTACAATAAATTTACAAATGTTCACTGAGTTCTGGTTAACAAATAACAGATACTGATCATTTTTAGGGTGTAAGTATAAGTGTTTTTAATAAACGGAAAAATTTTAGTTTCACTGAAGAAGTCTTTGCTGATGAGACTCGAACGTGGAAGTTCTGAAGTGTGCTGAGGTTGTGGAGGCAGCACCCACAAACTGACAGATTTGGTCAATGATTCACCTTCTGATGCCCCCAGAATAGCAGTCACAGCTCCCAGCTGTCACCAGTTGGGTCATGTTAGGACATCCCTCAGCCGTACTCCAGTTTGCCAACAGCATAACTAGGCAGCATCAACAAAACATACAGGCACATTAACAATACACAGGTCACTCACCTGGATGACACAGAAAGAAAATACTACTTTTGCTTACAACACAAAATTACCAGCCATTTTGGTTTGATGGTGAGAGGATGGTGAAAGACATGCTGTACCAAATCAAATAAATTATCCCTTTTATTTTTTGTTTTTGCACATCCATTACTCCACAAATTAATTAATATCTCTAATAAATACCCTAAACAAAAATGAAATAGTTGCACCTAACCCAACCTTAACCTAACAGAGCTTGTGTCTAGTATGATGAAACACATGGTAAAAACATAAGTTTTTGAAAGGATGTACTATCTTTACGCAGGTACGTTGCGCACTGCACTGTGATTATGATGACAGTCTTGACATCACTCTCCACATTTGGCTTCCACAGTGGCACTCGTTCAGTCCATCCTTCTAGCTCTCCCTTCACCAGCCAGCCAGTAATACAAGGGAGTCAAGGAGACCATTCTCCTATGACTTCAGACCTCCATGAGACTCACACTCAACTGCTCACAAGGTCGTGAGGGGTGACCACCGGGAGCAGCAAGGAGTCTCTGCCATCTTCTTCAGCCAAGTGGGCGGGTAGGCAGCCAAAGACCTAGGTCGACTCCACTGGCTGCAAATGACAAGATAGGGGAATGTGGATCCCAAAGACTCCCCCCTGTAACAGCCATGAGTCAAGCCCCTTCGAACTCTTCCAGACTGCAGGCTAGCCCAATGCCTCCAAAGTTCATCACATCAAGGTCGGTACAAGGCTTCCCACTGGGTGAAATGGAACTCTAGCTCACCCATACATGGAAGTCCTTTCCACACGCTCTCTTTCCCGAGAGTCCATGTACAGCATCTACTTGCACGGAGCCTGGGTCATCTTGCATGAACTTTACCGAGAAAATCTTTGTCTCTCTCTCTCTCTCTCTCCACTGTCTTTCCACGAGCTACCACTATCACAAGAAGTCCATTCAATGCACAATCGGGACAAGGGATAGAGGAGGAAGAGCCCTGCTTCCTATCCACCCTATGAGAGTCGCACATTAAATAGCTATGATAACTTAATTATATTTCAAAAATATCAAAACTCTTTTCTTTTTTAGTGTACTCTATAAATCAACCAAACCTATCACTAATACCTACCCTAAAGATAAGTTATCTATTTAGTATAGGTTTCTCACCACCCACCACCAACTAATATTTTAATTTGGTTGATTGTGTCATTGTTGGTAACACATTTCAAATATTTTTTCATTTACTCATAACAACTATGGCATTCTGGGAAGAGGCTAAACACAAATACCAATGCCAGGTCTTTCGAAGAAAAAAAAGCAACATAAAAAATCTCTAGCTGCCCATCAAAGGCTCCAACCACCACTCCCTTGTGGTGAAAACACGTAGGTGCACCCGAAAGGGCCTTAATGGTACAACCGTATCTGCGCCCAACAGCTTTCCTAGTTGTCTACAACCGAGTTCACTTCAACCCCTCTCAGAACTCTCTACATGTATTGCCATCCAAAGTCATCTTTTTTTTTGTTTGTTACCATAACTAGGATGCGCATTTTCCAATGTGAAATTTTTTTGCTCATAATTAAACAATTATCATTTTCCTTTTATGTCAAAAAATAGATACATATATAGCAGTAGTTTATCAACTTTAAAATTATTTGTTAAATAATAACAAAGTCAGACATGTGACCAGCTAGATAATGTATTAATGGATTGCATAGCTATTAAATTTAGGCAGTTTTACACAGAGATTGTGCTTGAAAATATGACTATTTTTGCTTAGGAATAAATTTTATTCTGGCGAGTAAATGAGTTATCGCTAAATTAAGTTCCCCTTTTGATGTAACATAACTGTTTTGGAAAATGTATTTTACATCTTTTTTTTTTTTGTATTACTTGTTCATATTAATATATGTAGCATACGTTATTGGATGTATTAGTCGTAGTCCTAAATGATTTCTCATTGTTATTGAAATATCATAAGTCTGGTCAGAACTTTGTGGGTTGAATAGTTTATATATAACACAATAAAAAATAATAAATCCTTAAATAATTTCAGCACACTTTTTGCGAGGGACCTTGGCACAGAAATTCATAACACCAGGTTGGGAGCAATTTGTAGTCCCCATCAAGTCTAAGGCCATTCACGAGAAGCATGGGAGAGAAGCACCTATGGACCTTTCTTTGGTTGTGTGAATGTGACTCAACACATTAGGTAAAAACAAAGGGGCCAAGCTTAAATCCTTAGCAAGTTTCTTCACACTTACAAAAATACCAATCAGCAATTGTGACATACATCCAAAACCATATATATGTTTTCTTTCAGAGATTTTGAATTACTTACATATGTATTCAAATGACATGGTAAAAACTTAGGTACATAAAACCAAAATTCATTTGGGTAGCCTTTTCATTAATAGCATTAAAAAAAATAATAATATAAACAAATTTACTTTTTTTAACCTTGTAACATAGTTTTTAATGTCTTCCTGGTAACACAACATACTCATACAGTATATGAATTTATTAATATGTTAGAAATCAAGAAAAATATTGAATATTTATGATATATAAAAAATTAGAAACTAAAGAAATATTTATCTTTATTTTATATACCAGGATTTTGCAACAGCTAAGCACATATGAAATATTATTGGCCTTATGCCATTCTCAACATGTCTCTCTTTGTTATTAAATTAGGGGTTTAATTAAGATATGAAGGTCTGTGATTTTAAAATTCAAGAAAGGCCATGTTGGATGGGCGACTTGATGCGCTGTATGCCGGATCATATACATGCCGAGAAAATAAAAGGCTGAACTTTCCTTCTGCTCAACCGCTACATTGAGGAGCACCCTCGCCAACACTAGAAGGTGTTTCACGGCATTAGAGTCATCAAGATGGCACCAAGACATCAAAAGACCACAAGTCCAGAGTTGTGGACAAATTTTAACGCTGTATTGGTAATCCAATCTAGGGAACTGCTAAAAGTAACAAAACTTTACCAATGAAAATGACAGGCAAGAGCAAAATAACAAATTACTGAGGTGGGGCAAAAAAGAAAAATATAATTAAACTACCAAAAGTAGTAACAAATGTAAGATCACTCCATGAAATAAAAATAAAGTGCAGAGCACCAAAATCAGTCAATTTACACCATAATGGTTAGAACCAAGAAGGAAATTGTGTGTTCCCAAAAGCCTAGTAAATATCACAGATGTCAAAATGCTCAGTACAACACCAGTAGTAATACAGTTTTTTATATTGCATTTTACATTTATATTATTAACACTTTATAAAATTAAGTTGATGATTACATGAAAACCAAAGATAATACATTTTATGAAATAACTAACAGTTTTTTTTTTGTTTCAACAAAAGCTATTTTAGATACTTGGCACAGCAGTTCAACATGATCAAATCTTAAAATTACGGTTTGACAGAAATATTTAAACATTGCTGGATAAATAAACAAAACCCAAAAATTTTATTTGACAGAGAATACAATCACGTTCAAAAAGAAAGGAAGAACATTGAAATCATTTAGAATTAGATCAGGGAAAGGAGAGAAATTTAAATGTGGGAGATAGCTACTAGCTTAGGAACATGGATGACAAGGAGAGAGAGGTTTTATTGAATGGCCGAATTCACAGAACCAAAAGTTTTGAAAAAGAGATTTATGATGCCACAATGTAATGCATAGTTGATTAATCTGCTACCTGACAATGCAAGGTTCAAAAAAGGAAAAAGATTCAGTAGTAGACTTACAAAAAAGAAAAAGGGAAGTTTCAGTCTAATGACAGATTTCTCACATTCAAAGTATGGCTTACCAGAAAAAGAGGTCAAATTCACAGTTATTTACATGTTCATCAAAGAAAGGGAAAACTGCAGGTCATACCACGCGTTTTCCATCCTACAAGATGCTTGAGATCTAAATTAATAATCAAAAATTTCTTAACATTGAGTAACAAGTATCTGTTGAACTTGAGATTCAGAAAGGGAACAGAGAAGGTGCAATATCTTTTAAATAAACTATCCTTATTTGCCAAAGGCACATTAATAACAACATTAAGCGATGAATGGTACATAATTGCCTGAACAGTGCTTAGACCATAGAACATATATACATTTTCAGGTACGACGAGTGCTGTCATGTGAAGTGGCATAGTAATGAGCTGTTGTAAAAGTTGTAGAATATTTAAGAATGAAGCAGCACTTAATGTTGTACTTGCCTTAAACACTAGTTTCTATAACATGATGTAGATCAAAAATTTCTAGCCTGGCATTAGTGAGAGCTTCATTGACACGGAGCAGCATTGCATTTAAAACTCAATATGATCATCCTGATCATCCTGTCTAGAGCATAATGTAATGACAAGAATCAGGTTATGATACAAGGTATAATGGTGATCCAGATATAACCGACTTAATTTTTTGATGTACATGGTATTATTTATTACTGTCTTCCAAATTTTTAAGAAAAACTATGTTAGTAGCGACATTTGTTGAAATGTCATCCTGTGTGTTTGCCAGGGAATTTGGAATATGCTTTAAAAGGGTTAAATCTTTACTATCTAAAGTGCCAAAAAAGTTTTCAAACTCTTTCCTCCAAAACCAACTAACATACATTTTGATCAGGATGGCAGCATTGAATTTAAGCTATCCGTTTAAGACTTAAATGCAAGAAAACTATACTTTAATTGTAGCACAGTTAAATTAAAATTTTGTTTGAAGGAAGAATTTTCAGTAGGATGCCTGTGTTTGTTCTTATGCACTGACACAACTGTATTTAACATGGTTTCACTTTCAGGACACTCTTCAGTGAAGTTAATCCAAAATTCAGCACTGCTGGGTAGGAATTGTCTGAAAATATAAATTCATCTGCTAGCTCAAACACTACACCTAAATCTAGCTATGTGACAGTAACTGTTGAGGACACGATGTTGGCCACGGCCAGGACTGCGATGTGGGTAAGGAACATGATGCCACAGTCAAAATACCACAACACAGGAAGTTGAAACACAACACTAAAACAAACAGCACAATACCCTCATGAAGAGTATAAAATGAACTAAATTTGACCAAGAACTAGTTTTCTCACAAATTTTCCTAAAGAAAAACATTACAAGGATGTTGTTTCTAAGCTACGACCATAAGTCAAAAATCACCCAAAACAAAAGTAGATCATACATCTAAATTAAAACATTAAATCACTGTTAATTAAACAAATTTCAAATCACCAAAATGAAAACAATGATGGCAGCTTTTATTACAATGCAACTTAAATCTAAATCATTACTAATGAAAAATTCTTTATTTTTTCCTAGTAATGCAGTTTCTTTATAGGTGTGCAAACAAGATGGGCCCTAATAAGACTCAGATCAGTAGGTTATTAGTTCTAAATAAAGTCAAGGCCAAGAAGAATAGTGACTGGCCAGCCTTAGAAACAACAAATTGAAAAAACAGCTAATTTCTGCAGCTCCTAGGTGGTGCAACACAAACTTTATTTAGAAGTTGGAGAATGAAACCTTTCTAGGTGGGAAACATGAGCTCTTATAATATGTGTTCCTGAATTGATGTCTGCAAGACTAGCAGTGACTGCTGTAAGGAAATGTTGGGTTTGGTATGGACCAGTCCAACAGTTAGAAAGTTTTGCCATTTTCTTGTTGACTGCTCTGCTAACAGGATGTGCTTTACGCAAAACAAGATCTCCTACTCTAAAAAGATTGTCAATCTGATGTTTATTATATGTGGCACAACTCTGGAGATGAGCACATTTTCAGTTTTTAAGGGCAGCTGCCCNGGTGTAAGGAAATGTTGGGTTTGGTATGGACCAGTCCAACAGTTAGAAAGTTTTGCCATTTTCTTGTTGACTGCTCTGCTAACAGGATGTGCTTTACGCAAAACAAGATCTCCTACTCTAAAAAGTTGTCAATCTGATGTTTATTATATGTGGCACAACTCTGGAGATGAGCACATTTTCAGTTTTTAAGGGCAGCTGCCCAGACCTCACGAATGTCCTTTGGATCATCCGTCAACAAATCATTTAAGTACCTCAAATTGGGCAAAGGATTATTGGGCACACAAGTGAAAACAAGTTTGAATGGACTTGTCCTGTGGGATTCATGTTGTCATAATTGAAAGCCATTTGTAACCAAGAAAGATTCTTATCCCAATTAATTCTAAAAGATATGGTCTTGAATAGCTCAGACTGTTACATAGTATCACCTCTTCTCACTGGGATGAACCACACAACATTTGGAAAGTGCATCAACACATATTAACAACATATTGTTACATTCTTGCTGCTTTGTACAGCGCAGGCAATAGAGAAGGTCAGAGTAGTGATATGATAGTGGGTGGTGAGTCATGAAGAAATTTTTGAATGACAGTCGAGCAATAATCCTACAAGGGTTTTAAGTTATAAGATTGCAGTCCTGCATTCTTCTGCTTGGCGCCGTGATAAGCCTTTTGCGGCTCGCTAACTTCTGACCATCAGCAGATTGAATTTATGCGTTTATCTAAAGAATTTTCTGGTTAATGCCCTAGTTTCTCTCAGTGTGACTCAGGATGCGGCAAACCTTCCTGATCAAGGCCAGCGGATATTTAAGCCGAGACGGGCCTCCGAGCAGGGAGTGTATGAGCATCAGGAGTTTGGGCGATTGTGCTGCCTTAAGCGATAGATGGCGAGCCAGAAGAGCAACAAGTTGCACTGGAAGTAACCAGCAGGAGGAAAATCTGTGACTGCAAGCATTGGTGCAGTGAAGAGTGCAATTCAGGTGAGACTATTGGACTGGATGCGTGAGTGTAAGAGACATTTCAAATGATGACAACAGAAAGACTGAACATGTGGTAATGATGAGTGTCAGTTAATTGACTATAATCTAACAGAGACATAGAGAAGGACTTTAATTAGAGTTGAGATAGACATTAAATATTGCACTCATTATTAAGAAATAAAAAGAGTAACAGTGGAGATAGATGGATGGAATTATGCTGTAAATAATAGCTGTGTGAATAAATTCAAATCATATTTAGTTCTTTTATTTTTATTAATACCTCCATCCCTCATGAACTTGGATACGCCCCTTAGGCATCTTGCAACAATATTGTTGCCCGACTTGCTTCTTGGAAAAGGACGAACAAAATCAATGAAAAATTTTTGCATAGTTTTCTCGGCTACATCTGAAGAAGGAAAATCCAAGTGCGTGTTTTGAGCAGGCTTGCTCATAGCACGTAATTTAAAGCACTTAACTCTTTCTAAAATTTTAGCATCTATTCCTTTCCAAATGAAATGCTTACAAAAGGCCTGAATGGTTTTGTGTTTGTGTGTGTCTAGATGTGCACCTAGAGAGCATGAATGAAAATTGTTTTTAAATGAGAAGCCAACATAATCTGTTGTACATTATCATTGGATTTGCAATACAGAAGACCTTTGGCAAGAAAATAAGTGTTTTGTTCAACACCAGACTTAAATTTTGTAATAATGTGATTAAGCTCATCATCCTTTTTCTGATGCTCCTTGATATCAGTAAATCCATGGAAATTGTGCCAACACATTACAATTTGGAACAGCTTCAGGTTCGTCACTAATTTTGGAACTATCAAACCTCCATGAGAGAGAATCAGCTTCTACATTCTGTGGTTCCTTATTGTGGTGCACTCTAAATTTCAATTATGAAATCCTAATGACCTGCCGTCCAATTTCACCTAGTTGTCGCGGATGTGCCAAATGCATGACAATGCCTGGTTATCTGTTTCTGGAAGAAATTAGACATGTTCCAAATATTGATGAAACTTTTCAATGCCAAATACTACTTCTAAGTGTTCTAACTCGTAAATGGGTGACTTTTCCTCCTGGGGTGTGAGTATGGGAGACAAACAAAATTGATTGACGGACCCCATCTACCTCTTATGATAAACTGGCTCCTACAGCTGAAGTGGACGTGTCTGTTTAAAGAATAAATTCCTTAGAAAAATCCAGCATCAAAAGGACCGGGAGATGTATGATGTCGTTCTTAAGGGTGTCAAATGCCTTTCGTTGTTCCTCAACCCACACAAATTTTGCTGATTTTTTACATAACATATTAAGTGATGCAGCCTTTTCTGCTAATTTAAGTATATGAACTTCCCACAAAACTGCACCATTCCTATAAAGCCGGCAGTACCTTTTATATCCTGAGGCGGTGGAATTCCTCTAATGCATCTGGTCTGCTTGGGGTCAATATAAATTCCCTTTGATGATAGTCTATGTCCTAAAAAGGAAATTTCCTGAACAGCAAACTTAATTTTACAATGTTTAACTGTTAAACCTGCCTTTCAAAAACACAACAAAACTTGTGTTAGATGCTCCAAATGTTGTTCAAAGGACACAGAATATATTACAAGGTCATCCAAATACCATGAAGAGCCAAAAAAACTGGTATACCTGCCTAATATCATGTAGGGCCCCCCCGAGCACGCAGAAGTGCCGCAAGACAATGTGGCATGGACTCGGCTAATGTCTGAAGGTATGCAGGAGGCAATTCACACCATGAATCCTGCGGGGCAGTCTACAAATCCAATCTGCACCAATTTGAGAAAGGGTTGCATGGCTTGTCACGTTTAATAATTGTCCCGTTCTTTCACAATATTTTCCCAGCCGCAGCGATGTCGAAGATGTGATGTTTTACCGGATTCCCGATATTCATGGTACACTCGTGAAATGGTCGTACGCAAACATCCAAACCTTATTGCTACCTCGGAGATGCTATGCCCCATCTCTCGTGCGCCGACTATAACACCACATTCAAACTCACTTAAATCTTGATAACCTGCCATTGTAGCAGCAGTAACTGATGTAGCTGCTGACTGCATTGCGTTATTCTGATTGGTTCCATACCTCTGTTATTTGCATACACACGTCTATACCAGTTTTTTTTTTTTGGCTCTTCAGTGTAGTTTTATAATATTTTGATTTTTCATCGTGGAAAATCCTGTTCAAAAGTTGCACGAGCACTTCAGCACCCACTGCCAAGTCAAATGGCACGTGAGTAAACTGACAAAAATTCCACGGTAAATAAAAATGGGTGATTGGTTAGGACTGTTTTGACTCTGTAATTTGGTGATACACAGCATTAAGATCAATGGTGATGAAGAATTTAGATTTGCCAAACCAATTAAAAGCTGAATGAAGGTCAGGAAGAGAGACATACTCAATTTAAATCTTTTTATTAATTTTGCAATAATCTATTACTATTCAGTGTTGCCCATTGGGCTTAGGAACTAGAAAGGCCGGACTGTCATACTGTGATGTGGATGGTTCATTAATGACCTGTATCTAACAATTTCTGTACCTGTTTCCTTAAAATATCCATTTTAGATGCCACATGCCCATATGGATAGCTTGTGAAATATTCCTTGTTAATAAGTTTTATTTTATATTTCAATAAATTAGTAAGACCCAATTCTGAAGTGAAGACTTTAGGGAATCGGTTACAAATTTTCTTTATTGCTGTATACTGTACAACATTCAAATGTGCAATTGGGTCAACAATGGGTTTCAATTTAGCACTTATTTCTGACGAAAGGGGTTGACTTTGTTTACAATTAGCAAAAATAATTTTGTCCTCTGGGGAAAACTTAAAGAAAATGTGTTGTGCCTGAATGTCCAAAATAATTCCCATGGATGCCATGAAATTAGCTCCCAAAATAAATGGTAAGCCAAAAATATTTGAAACTAAACATTTGTGCATCCAGCTAAAATGTCCAATTTTAAATTTAAAAGCTGCACAACACAAAATATTACTTATTTTGTGGAAGCTGTGTAACACTGGGCTTCACCAGCTTCAACAAATTTTACCAACCTTAAATCCTTCAATTGCTCAAAGAGTTTTTGTGAGATAATGATGCACACAGATCCTGAATCTACCTGCACATTTACAGACAATGGTCCCAAATATACTTCAACACTAGGAGTTGTAATCTTTTGAACATCCACTATGTTAGGAAAATTGACTTGAAACACATGTAAGAAACAATGACAAAGACTCATAGCTTGAACAAGATGTGCATTGTATCATGAACGGGCAAAGTTACCAGTTTTGTAGGGAGGATAGCTCACATTTCGTGCCTGTGGAACATGTTTTTTTTTGCCTTTAACTTAAAATATTTAGCAATAACATGACCAGGTTTCTTCCGATAATTACAGGTAGGATTGATACATGGTTTTGATGAATCAGTGGAGCCCTGTGTAGTATTACTTTTATCATCTGCAGGCTGTTGGGAGTATGAGTCCTCTTCAGTAACAGGATTGTAGTAATGTTCAGGAGGTTTACTTTTCTTATAAGAGTTGCCCCCAATTTTTTTTTTGAAATCTTCCCTGTCCAAAATGAGTTCCATGTTTTTTGTCACCATACAGAATATTTTGGGAGTGAATGCAGACACTATCCAATTCTACGAAAGAGTCTAGTTTACCAACAAACATTAAGCGGTAGGACTTCTGAGGTTCTAAACCTTCCAAAATGGTATTGACAATGTCACTTTCAGACAACAGCAAATGCAGAATAACTGCAGCCTCTTTCATGTTACTGACATACACTGACAAAGATTCATTGGGCTCTTGCAGCTGGTTGAACATCTTTAGCTGTAACTGGGTAAGCAATCTAGAGGGAATGAAATAATACAGAACATCCACATGATAGGTGTCAAATGTAGCATGCTGTGCAATGGCTGGTCTCTTTTTTCACTAAGTGGTCCCTGCATTAAGGAGTAAATTATCTTGAGAAGTTGGGTCTCTGGCACGGTTTTACTCTGTTGCAACTTACAATATTTTTCTAAAACTCAATGAATTTGGGCACTTGCAAACCTTTGGTGGCAGGAAATTCACATAACATTCTCTTAAGCGGGTGTGTAATTTTGCCAAAACACAATAAAGCCAAATTTTGTGCAGTTAGCACGACACAAGCTGACATGAGTGGCATAGTAGTACTAAACACTGTGTTGGCATGTAGGATAGGTGCAATGAAAATTGATATTTCTTGATGTGAAATGGGTTGTGGAGGGATATGTGATTCAATGATGGATGTGGAATGGTAACCAACTAGGTTAGTTTGGTTAAACAGCGGAAATGAAGTGGTGGTGGATACAGTACTGATAACAAAAGCAGAAAATTGCTCAGTTACCCCAGAAGTTTGGAGAACTTCAGGTAAACAGTTGCAGGAAACATCATATTCAATATGATCAATAGCATGAAATAGGGTTTGCACCTGGGTGACAATATTGTTCAAGGACTGACTCTGGATTTTAGAATGTTGTTCTGAACAGAGTTTGAGCATCTTTGAGCCTATGCTTAAGTCTTGAATAAGCTGAAGGACTGGAGTCATTATCAAGATTATAAAAAATTTCCTGTAGGAAAATTATTTTAGAAACACATCTGCGATATTCAGTTTCAAGGTTTATGTTAGATAACTTAAATCAACTCTGGTGTCAGTATTAATGGATAGCACGCAAAGTGCTCGTAAACAATGGAGTGTTTTTAGGTGCTTGTACACTTCTGATGGTTCACTCATATTGACACTTATCTTTTAAAAGACCCTCTGGCACTATAGTTGCCATGATTAGCGAAGAAACAAACATTATAATACAAGACACAAAAAAAAGTACAAACAAAAAAACACTTCAATAACCTAGTTTAAACTTGGTTAGATTTACCCAAAACATGTGTTGTGGAGAAACAAACAATACAAGACTGACGCCGCCCACGGCTTTCCCCAGAGACCTTGTCGACCCTTGCTCACCATCTACCGGCCTAGGTAGGAACTACCCTTGCCACACTCTGACCGTGCGCAGCATGACTGAAGGCCACGCACCCAAGACAGATGTCTCAAGTCAGTACACAGACTAACCCTGCCACAGGACGTAACTTCTGAGAAACACAATTAAGTATCCTAACTGCTATGCTACACTTGGCTACATAAACTAATACACTTCAGCAAATGAATGTAGCAATTTCCCTGCATGTCCACCGCCGCAGTGTGCGCGTGAAGCAACAACCACATGGCCATGGAATCTTAGAAATCACATAATATTTACTAAAAAAAAACTAGTGGATTGTTTAACTATAATGAAACGGACATTCCAGTTGCGAGTGATGTCTTCAGAAAGTGCCCTGAATAATTAATTAAAAGTATTTGTTTTGATTCTAGCAGTGGGACACCAAACCCAAACTGAGGCACAATAAAATTACTATTAACATTTAACTTAATTTAAATATTAATTAATATAACATTTTAATTAATGATTAATACAGGGTAAATGGTTTGTAATGTAAAAGAGTTTTTTGAATACGTTTGTTTTCCAGGTGATACAAAGACTATCAGAAACGAGCTACATTTCTCATAAATATTGTCATATAATTTTTTATTATTCTTTTAACGTCAACATCAACAGTGTTTGACGCAATATAAATGTGAAGTCTTCATAAGTGTTATGTATTCTCATATAATTCATTAAATTTTTATTTATTGGAATTATTTTTTGGCGGGCAGTGGCAGCCACGTAACCACTGCCTCGCCAACCCCTCTTCAGTCTAGTGAGAGCGGGCATCAGGGCAGGTTGTGTCGCGTGGCTCGGGGGGAAGCAATCTTTGTGGGCCAATCATTTAACATCCATAGACTTAATTGTACTTGAACATTTTCTCTTTCTTCCTGAACTCCCAAGTTCACCATCCTACCAGAGCAGACTCATACCCTCCGGCATTATTCAACTTTAATCATTTGTTCAGCATCCATGCAACACCTTTGTCTTTACAGCATAGCCTAGTGTGTGGGGCCTCATGCCACATGCCTGCTTTATTGAGAGTGTACCATCTCATTTTTTTCAGCAATACAACTCGTGCTCTGAAATAAAATTGTATGTGTGAACTTTATTCCCGCTTCACGAGGAGCTGAAGGGTAACGGACAATCTTAACTGTCCAATACCTGGCTCTTTATCTATGTCACTTAAGTCTGTGTATTTTCTGCTGTGGAAGTGTTATATGTTTGTGCATTGGAAAGGTGTGCTGGGGAGCGACAATGCCCCAGTCTGGTAAGTATGTTTACATTCAGGCGTCTAATTAGTCTCGACTATGTCAGCCATCATGCATGACATAATTAAGACACAGGGCACAGGTTTCTTTTGCCCGGTCTTTTCGACCATGACTCACCTCAAGAGTCTCGTGCTAACCTGAGCAGATTCCCTTTACTGGTAAGCTGGCGCACTCCGGACATTTAGTTTCACCTGTCGGACACTGTGACCACCCTGACCTGTGTCAATTGACACCCTTTAGTGTGGCTAAACTCTGTGGCCATGAGGATGACTGTTCGTGGAGCTGCCATTATCGCTGTTGGCGTAAGCAGGAAGCAAAAATGCCGCCATCTTGATGCTGCATTCCTGGGGACAAAGGGAGTGTATTTCCTCCCCCTCCCCTTGCTGCCTCCACAAACCTCACTGGTCAGCCGTGCCACCTGCTGTAGGGGAGGGAGAGCACGCACGCCTCACCCCTGCACCTGCCGCAGCAACAATCGCTGAAACAACTGTCCACATGCTTTGGTCACCCACATGAGTGGGAGGGCTGTAGCCCCTATGAAGATTTTCCCATGCAACCACATAGCGCAGTCACACACTCGCACATGTGACCGGTTTCTGGATGGATTGTTAGCCTGCGGACTGTTGCATCATTTTCCGTAAGGCAAAGGACAATGACCTCTTTGCAAAATATGATCTATCAGTGAACATTTGCAGTTGCCTTCCTATGCCAACATATGCCACTTCAAGACAAACACTACTTGGCCTGCTAGCCAAATGCACGTACGAGATCCTCAGTAACTGATGCCAGTGCAAGAGACCAGGGCATGACCTGGCATCCTGTACGTGCTGCCCGAGGGACTACCTCATAGACATCCTCAATGTTGCATAACACATTAGTGCATGCACTAGACCGTTCATATGTAGTCAGTGTATTATCACCCAGGGACTGGCTCATGTTGATCTCAAGATGCCAGCGGACTATGTTGCCATGAAATCCCACGCCACTCTGGTCATGTGTGACTTTCCAAACTGCGGATACTCCACTGGGGACATTGCTATCTGTCATGGGTGTGACTCTAACTGTCACTTTGCCTGCATGACTGCAGTCGAGTGGTCAAAATTATGCAAGTCTCAATTTCAGTACCGGGACTGTTTGTGTTAACAACTCACCCAGTGTGACTCAGCTATAGGTCAAAACGTGACGTGATGTAACATTTCCACATGTGCAAGGATATTCTGTACCCTTACTACCACAAACGTGTAGCATGCTTCAACTCACGCTACTGCAGCATGTCGCGGCATACTCACAGTTTGTGCTGCAAACTGTTCAGCCTTCACATGTGCCACTAGCAGTTACCCTGGCAAGGTTCCAAACACTCCCAAATTTCTCTGGTCAGGGCTCGGAGGATCCTCGAGCATTCGAGGAGGAATGCGTACAGAGACTGCAATGGTATGGCATCCCGCCTGAGGAGTGGCAGTGTGTAGTGGGAGCACAGCTCACCGGTGATGTGCTCATCAAATTATGTGGAAGCAGTTTGTTACATAATTTTCCACCAGGGACACCAGCATGCTGGCAACCCTGCAAACGCAGTACGTATTTTTATGCAGTGTCAGCATGCNACGCAGTACGTATTTTTATGCAGTGTCAGCATGCTCAGGAGGACCTAAACACATTCGTCAGACATGAGGCAAATCTCACAACCCTATTTTCCCACCATATTGCAGTCGTTGATTTATTAGATACAGTGATACAGATGGTCCTTCCTGAATTCAGAGCTGCTTTGAGACCAGCCATATACAATGGCTTCAATAATGTTGTTCGAACAGCTTCCGGCGTTTCTCGTGATGCCACTGAGTTACATCATGTACCATGTAAAACACACGTGCTTACATCTGCCACGCCCATTGGGAATCAGAACAACAACAATGTGCCTAGTGGTCCGCCACCAGAAGTGCATGCGGGCAGATTGATACCTCCTCAGCCAGCTGAGTGCGCCTGGACTGGCCNGCTCATCGAATTATGTGGAAGCAGTTTGTTACATAATTTTCCACCAGGGACACCAGCATGCTGGCAACCCTGCAAATGCAGTAAGTATTTTTATGCAGTGTCAGCATGCTCAGGGGGACCTAAACACATTCGTCAGACATGAGGCAAATCTCATAACCCTATTTTCCCACCATATTGCAGTCGCTGATTTATTAGAGTCAGTGATACAGACGGTCCTTCCAGAATTCAGAGCTGCTTTGAGACCAGCCATATACAATGGCTTCAATAATGTTGTGCGAACAGCTTCCGGCATTTCTCGTGATGCCACTGAGTTACATCATGTACCATGTAAAACACACATGCTTACATCTGCCACGCCCATTGGGAATCAGAACAACAACAATGTGCCTAGTGGTCCGCCACCAGCAGTGCATGCGGGCAGGTTGATACCTCCTCAGCCAGCTGAGTGCGCCTGGACTGGCCATCTTGCATGCAATAACGGCACAACCGCAGGGCCACATAACGGTACCGCAGCACCTAACCAGCAGCCATCCGGCGCATGCCATTGCTGCCCCAGTGANCATCCGGCGCATGCCATTGCTGCCCCAGTGAACAGATGCATTGGCATAATAGGGACTGCTCAAGTCGCAAACAGAAGGAGAACCCAGCATCGGGAAACGGGAGAGCGGGTTATGGGACACAAACTCCTATCCCATAAATAGTAAACACAGCTAAGACCACTGGCAAAACAACCAGTCATATCTCTGCACAATTTCTCAAAATTTTTACAATCTCCTGCGCATACCCTTTAACGTTAACTCACAGTCAACAGTAGCACTCATCGACACAGCAGCTTCACATAACTTCATTAGTGAACAACTAATTGTGCCTAAAAACTGCAAATAACAAGGTCAATCTGTGCAGCTCACCATACGTGATGCGTCTGGCCATGCCCATGAAACTGCTANAACAGATGCATTGGCATAATAGGGACTGCTCAAGTCGCAAACAGAAGGAGAACCCAGCATCGGGAAACGGGAGAGCAGGTTATGGGACTCAAACTCCTATCCCATAAATAGTAAACACAGCTAAGACCACCGGCAAAACAACCAGTCATATCTCTGCACAATTTCTCAAAATTTTTACAATCTCCTGCGCATACCCTTTAACATTAACTCACAGTCAACAGTAGCACTCATCGACACAGCAGCTTCACATAACTTCATTAGTGAACAACTGATTGTGCCTGAAAACTGCAAATAACAAGGTCAATCTGTGCAGCTCACCATACGTGATGCGTCTGGCCATGCCCAGTAAACTGCTACGGTAACTGTAGTCTTCAGAGACAAAGTCATGCATGTTCTTATTCTAGTCACACAAGGCTCAGGGAAGATCTCATTCTGGGAGTACCGTGGCTCATTGATAAACGAGCTGTCATTGAGTTATTCTGTGACTGCATTCATTTCGGCAAGACATGACGAAAAACAGTATCACCGTGATTACCATCAGCCTACAGTTATGGACACTATAAATCTCTATGAATTCGAACAATACTGTCGTGTGGAATTTCAAAGTGCCGTGCAAAACATTTTGTATGAACAAAGTTATGTGTTTACATTGGGGACCCGTTTCATCGTACCACCATTGCGGAGCATCCTGTACCGACGAGTCATGAGTAACCACTGTACATGCCGCCCAGAGGCTACACAGTCTACCACCGCAACATCATAGACACTCAGGTGAGTGAAATACTACTTGATGGTGTTATTTAGCCCTCTGAGAGCTGAGAGTAACTAAAATTCAGCCATAACCTTGGCCCCTAAAAAAGACGAATGTGAAGGTTTCGTGTGGTTTTTCATCCAGTAAATTTGATTACCAAAAGTTTAGCTCCTTCGGTAATAAACATAAACAGTGCTCTCATNGTCTCATTGATAAACGAGCTGTCATTGAGTTATTCTGTGACTGCATTCATTTCGGCAAGACATGACGAAAAACAGTTTATCACCGTGATTACCATCAGCCTACAGTTCTGGACACTATAAATCTCTATGAATTCGACCAATACTGTCCTGTGGAATTTCAAAGTGCCGTGCAAAACATTTTGTATGAACAAAGTTATGTGTTTACATTGGGGACCCGTTTCATCGTACCACCATTGCGGAGCATCCTGTACCGACGAGTCATGAGTAACCACTGTACATGCCGCCCAGAAGCTACACAGTCTACCACCGCAACATCATCGACACTCAGGTGAGTGAAATACTACTTGATGGTGTTATTTATCCCTCTGAGAGTAACTAAAATTCAGCCATAACCTTGGCCCCTAAAAAAGACGACTGTGAAGGTTTCCTGTGGTTTTTCATCCAGTAAATTTGATTACCAAAAGTTTAGCTCCTTCGGTAATAAACATAAACAGTGCTCTCATTAGGCTAGGTTCTGCAAAAATCATGTCTTCCTTTGACCTCCGTTCTAGCTACTGGCAAGTCCCAGTTGTGCCTAACGACCGCCACAAAACCACCTTCACCATGCCAAATGGCAATTTTGTGCTATACCTTTTGATCTTAAGTGCACACTAACTACTTTTCAAGCCATAATGGTACACGTACTTGATGGCTACATTGGCAAGTTTGTCACCGCCTATCTAGATGACGTAGTGGTATGGTCAGACAGCTGGGAGGAACATCTAGAACACTTAGCATTAGTGCTGGAACATTTTGCAATCGCAAGTCTCACCTCCGCAAATCAGAAGTACCACATTGGTAATACAGAACTAAATTTCTTGGGACAAGTCGTAGATGAAACCGGAAATTGCCCTAGTGCAGAACACCTGCACCTTATTGATGAGTGGGACCCACCAAAAACACGCAAGCAACTGCATAAGTATTTTGGCCTTATAAATAGGCTCCGCCAATACATTCAAGGGTTCGCTATCATCACTGCGTCTCTCACGTCACTCTTGTCAACACAAGTTAAGTGCCAGTGGACCCTGGAAGCTGATCAGGCATTCGCAGAAATTAAGCGCCAGTTCCATAAGTGTCAATCTCTCTCTCACCTAGACCCCATGAGGNGTCTCTCACGTCACTCTTGTCAACACAAGTTAAGTGCCAGTGGACCCTGGAAGCTGATCAGGCATTCGCAGAAATTAAGCGCCAGTTCCATAACTGTCAATCTCTCTCTCACCTAGACCCCATGAGGCACCTGTATTTGCAAATGACGCAAGTCAGGAAGGGTTATGGTCTGTCCTATTCCAACTGGGAGACGAAGGCAAGCGATTCACCATCGACAACGGGAGTGCAAAATTTGGCCCCATAGAGCATTAATGTGATGTAAATGAGCGTGTATGTTTGCCAATCATGTGTGGACTATTTCATAGGCATAAAAGTACAAGTTTACAAGTTACAAGTGAATTTACCTGTAAGTTGTAAGAAAAGAACAAAATGCTGTTTCATAAACCTACAAGTACAAAACGTGTAGCTACAAGTAAAATCTTATAAGTTATAAGTGATTTTTACAAGTACTTGTAAAGTTTGGTTTCATAAAGAGTCTTGTAACTTAGAAGGACTTGTAACTTGTATCATAGTTCCTACTAGAGTCAATACCGACGTAAATTACTATACAAGTACGGTTTTAAAATATTTTATGAGTTAGATAATAACAAAAAGGGGTTTTTTTTTTTTTTTTTTTTTTTCATAAACAGATATTATAGTGTCTGTGTGTGAAAACTATGGACCTCATTTTTACTGATTCAGATGAAGATGTGGATGAACAAAATTTTGAGGTTATGAGGCGATCATGTAATTTCAGACACAGAGTTAATATGGGGTTTCTTTCATTATTTGAATTTAATAAAAGGTTCCATATGAGTTCTGTTAAGCTGGAAAGACTACTGCTGGAAATAGGTCATCATTTGGAGCACCCCACTCTTCGAAACAAAGCATTATCTCCAAAGGAACAAATGCTAGTTTCACTGCACTGGTTGGGAAACGGAGGCCAGTATCACTGTGTTGGTAATATGCATGNTCAGACACAGAGTGAATATGGGGTTTCTTTCATTATTTGAATTTAATAAAAGGTTCCATATGAGTTCTGTTAAGCTGAAAAGACTACTGCTGGAAATAGGTCATCATTTGGAGCACCCCACTCTTCGAAACAAAGCATTATCTCCAAGGAACAAATGCTAGTTTCACTGCACTGGTTGGGAAATGGAGGCCAGTATCACTGTGTTGGTAATATGCATGGTATTTCAAAAGCCACTGTACATCAATGCTTGAAAAGATTTGTAAATGCAGTCAATATCACTCTCTTTCCAAATGTAGTTAAATGGCCTGACAACGTCGAAGAGGTAGTTCAGCAGTTCCATGTAATATCTGGGATGCCTCAAGTCTGTGGCTGTGTGGACGGAACATTGATATCCATGGATGCACCTGATGTGTATGAAGAACATTATGTTGATCACAATGGAAACCACTCCATTAACTGTATGGTTGTATGCGGTCGTGCCCATCAATTTTACTATGTTAGTGCAAACTGGCCAGGGAGTGTCCATGATTCGAGAGTATTAAGGAATAGTACTCTCTGCCGTAGATTTGACATAGGCTGGCGACCTTGTCTGAATACAGTACTTCTTGGTGACTGGCTATCCTCTGAAAGAATGGTTAATTGTACCAGCATGCAACCGACTGCCAACCTCCGCAGTTAATAGTTTCAATCAGGTTCATAAGCGTACAAGGTGGATAGTAGAAAATTCTCTAGGAATCCTAAAATAAAAATATTCCTGCTTAAATTACCTGAGAGTACAACCTACATTTGCAGCGAACATTTTTAAGTGTTGTGTTGCATTGTGCAACTTTTCAAGATACTCGTTTGCAGATGTTTGCCTTCCCGAGGCTGAAAACGAAGAAGGAAATATTGAAGGTCCAGCTTTTAAGGAAGATGATCCAATTTTATTAGTAGCACTTGCAAAACAGCAACAGCTGATTAATTATTTTAGATAGGTAGTGTAAAAGCCTGTTCTTTTCATGGCTACAAACTTTATAATAAATGACCTAACACTCTTAGGTATACTGCCAATAAAAAACTTATCAAGAAAAAATTGAAACAAATTGTGTTTGATTAACTTATGTCTTGGGATTGTGTAATGCAGCTTGACAATATAAATAAACAAAAACCAGCTGACTTGTTGTAAATCTGTTCTTACAAGTGCACAAACATTTACAAGTCAACAAGTTTTCTTTCTGAAACAACTTTCCTGCACACTTGTAAAATATTCTCTTGTAACATGTAGACTAGACTTGTAGTTTTATGAAATAGGACACTGGTCTCTGAAACGGTACCGGCAGTTCTTTGAGTACCAGCGGTTCACTCTCCGCACTGATAACCATAATTTAGTATGGCTACACAAAATGCACAAATCCAGGAGCAAACTGACACGCTGGTCCATGCTTATGCAGGTCTATGATTTTGTGGTAGAGCATGTACTGGGCATGGAAAACGAGTTAGCAGACGCGCTCTCAGGCTTCCCATGGCCAAATATATGTGAGAACGACCCGGACGAGTGGGAAGCAATGTTGCCACCTGTCAATAACCTACAGTTCAGGACCGAAAACATGCCATCATGCTTGAATCAGATTAAAATCAATACAACCCCAGATGCAAAAATCACTGCGTAAGTGTTCCAGCAAATACCATTGGCCTGGTATAACCCATGAAACAGTGCAGAATTTGCAACACAGTTAAGGCCCACTGCCAGATGGCACACAACAACAACAACCACACCTATCAACCGAACCATTTGATACCGTAGCATTAGACCTTAGCTGCGCAGTGCATGGGGCAAGTGCTTTATTGTAGTGGTTATGGACCTTTTCTCACGTTGGACAGAGACCTACGATGTCAGCAGTGCGTGTGCGAACATCATTGCCAAAGTCCTGGGTGCTCCTTACTGACAACGGCAAACAGTTTAAAGCACCTTGATGGCGGAGCTTGGGCAAACGATGGAAATCCGAGCACCATACTACAGCCCATTGCCATCCAGTGGCCAACCCCACTGAGCCAAGAAACCCAAGACTTGAAAATCCAGCTCAGAATGCACGTGGGAAAGGACCACACAACCTGACCACATCACCTACCAGCTGCCTTGTTCTGCCTGCACACGCGCATGAACACAGCTACAGGGTAAACACCTACTGAGACCCTGTAGGGCCGCAACCTAGCTCGCCCCGGAGAGCTAGTTTGCTTGCAGAACAAGCCAAACAACGACATTGACTGACAGGTACAACACCGCAATGGTCGAGCAGGTACGGGAACAACAACAACAGTATATTTGCATGTGGCTTCCAACCACCCAGTGCCAGCCAAAGGAACTACAACTGGGTGAATATGTATACCTTCACCAACACCCGCAATCCATAGGCAGTAAAAATTTTTGTGCCAGTCTTGCTGCAAAATGGAGTGGGCCTTATCCTATCACTGCCAAACTGGGAGAAACTTGGACAAAGTAGGTACTACTTTGTCCAACTCAGCACCAAGCACTCAATGAAGCTACATCATGATATCAGAGCAACAGGCAACAGAGTGGACGATGCACCACCTTCCCCTTTTGCTAGTCAACAGCCTGACCTTGTCACTCCAGAACAAGCCAAGGTTGAAGCAGGGACCTCACCCTGCTTCGACACCCGGTGCACAGCCACCCAATAATGATTGAGCGGTCTCCAAAGAAGAAAGGCCTATTGTAAGTACGAACCTGCACAGGCCAGACATGCAACCACCGGTGACTCAGGATCCATCAGCTACTCACTCAACGCCCGGCATCCATAGTGATCAGGGAGGGGAAGATGACGCCCTAGTTGTCCTGGCAATTTTCTTCAACCACCGACACCGGAACCACCACTGCATTTCGACCAGTCGACACCTGGCATCCTTACATCCAACGGAGGAGTAGCGGAAGAAATAGAAGATGTGTGCGGCTGTGTGCCTTTGGCTCTGCTCCGTTGCTTGCCACAAGCGCCTTCAGCAATTAACAGTACAGCCTTCAACCACACGAATGCCTGGCGCCCAGTCACCCAGCGAGGGGGTAGGTGGCAGCGATTGAAGCCAGCTGGGGGGAGTTTACTTGCGGCACCTCTGCCAACAGCCAGCACAGTGTTACAGCTGCCCTTCCATGCTCAGCAGATGTCACCCACTCCTTTCATAACTGCATCCTCGCCTGGGGTCCTGACGTCCAATAGGGAAGCAGTGTCAGCCATAGAGGAGGTCTGGGGTGACTCATCGGTCAGCGCAGCACTCTTGCCACCGCAACCAGTATCAGGGCTACACCACACAGCCCCCTACCTGCACCGATGCCTGGCGTCTGAATGCCCAATATGGGACTGGTGGCAGGGCGGGGAGAAGAGTGATTTGCCCACATCAGCACCAGCCAATAGCACAATGTGGGACAGCGACGGCTATGGCAGTGATGTCTCAGGCATCCCGCTCTAGCATCCGCAGCGCTGCTGGTGCTTCTCACAGCGCTACAGTTGCTGTGAGAGCGGCGGCAGCGCCACACCAGCACCATCGACGAGCCACCAGGACACCGGAATCCAGATGCCACCAATCACCACTACCAGCTGACGCTATGCCTCTGGCGTGGACCAGCCATCGCGTACTCACCTGCTGCACGCAGGGTTGAAAGGGCTTCCAAAGGAGGGGAGGGGGGGCATTTGACCCCATCCACGGCTTTCTCCACATCCCTTGCAGACCCTCACGCATCATCTACTGGCCCAGGTAGGAACTATCCCTGCCACAACTTGACCGTGCGCAGCATGACTGAAGGCCACGCACCCAAGACAGACGTCTCAGGTCAGTGCAGAGACTAACCCTGCCACAGGTCATAACTTCTGAGAAACACAATTAAGCCACCAAACTGTTATGCTACAATTAGCTATATAAGTTAATACGCTTCAGCCAATGAATATAACAATTTACCTGCTTGTCCACTGCCACAGTGCACACATGAAGTAACAACCACGTGGCCATGGAATCTCAGAAACCTAATAACATTTACCAAAAAAATCTAGTGGATTGCTTAACTATAACGAAACGGACATTCCAGTTGCAAGTGATGTCTTCAGCAAGTGCTATGCATAATTCATTAAAAGAATGTGTTTTGATCCTAGCAGTAGGACACGAAACCCCAACTGAGGCACAATAAAATTATTATTAACATTTCATGTAATTTAAATATTAATAAAAATAACACTTTAATTAATACAGTGCAAATGGTTTGTAATATGAAAGAGTTTTTTTGAATATGTCTGTTTTCTAGGTGATAAAAAGACTTTATCAGAAACAAACTACATTTCTCATAAAAATTATTATCACATAATTTTTTATTATTCTTTTAACATCAATGTGAACAGTGTTTGATGCAGAGTAAATGTAATGTCTTCACCAATGTTATAAATTCACATATAATTCATTTTATTTTTATTCAAGGGAATTAGGTTTTTGACAGGCAGTGGCAGCCACGTTACTACCGCCTCGCCAACCCTTCCTCAGTCTAGCGAGAGCGGGCATCAAGGTAGGTGGTGTCACGAGGCTCAAAGGTGAAGCAATCTTTGTGCCCCAATCATTTAACATCCATAGACTTAATTGTACCAGAACATTTTCTCTTTCTTCAAGCACCCCCGAGCTCGCCTCCCTTCCAGAGTAGACTGACATCTCTCCGGCATTATTCAACTTTAATAATTTGTTCATCATCCTTGCGATGCCTTTCTCTCTACAGCATAGGCGAGTGTAGGGCCTCATGCCGCACACCCCCTTTATTGAGTGTACCATCTCTTTTTTTTTCAGCAATACAACTCATGATCTGAAATCAAATTGTATGTGTGTACTTTATTCCTGCTTCATGGAGAGCTTAAGGCGATGGAACAATACCTGGCTCTTAATGTTTGTCATGTAAGCTAGTATATTTTCTTCTTTTGAAGTTTTTTATGTTTGTGCATTTGAACGGTATATACACACACATGCACGAATGCACACACACTTATTAAAACTTTTTGATTAAAAGTCACTTCCTTTTTTTTTTATCAATTCACTCTTTTGTATGTATACAAGGTATTTTTTCACATAGTAATACATAGGAACCCTTTATTATTTGCGCTACAAGAAGATAAAGTATTAAATATTTTTTCATACTTATTTCAATCATATTTTCTAAAGCATTTTGCAAGTAACTCTTTGTACTTTGACACGGGGTTTATAATTACTGAAATACCAAAAAAAAAATTTGCAAAGGACATATTTTATTACTGACTAACATACATATTGTTGCAAGTCGCCAGGGAGTGTATCCGAGTTCATGAGGAATAGAGGTCTTACTAAAAATAAAAGAACTAAATGTAATTTTTTAATTGATTTATAATGCCGTAAATATATATATATTATATATATATATTCTTTATGTGAGAAGTTTGAAAATAAAAACAATTAAGGTAGAATAATCTTCTTATAAAGATATAAATTATAATGAAAAAAAATATTTATTTTATATTGAATACTTGAATGCTAGGAAAATTATAATGTCTACATTTATTTGCTTTGCAGACAAAAAATCATACACTTTAACAGACACGAAATAAAGCATATGCTCTTGCAGCAGGCTAAATCCATCAAGCATAACATTTACCAACTGAAAGTGAAATGATAATTTTAGAGTTATTTGGAAATAGTGAAATAATAATATACATGTGTTTTGCATACAAAAATTCACCTGCATACACTTAAATTTTGGAACATGGAGGAGGCGGGGCTAAATAGAAAATAAATGTTTATGTGTATAGTTGTTTGATCCCAGTGGCATATTTTATAATTATGTATTTAAAATAAAAACAGAACTAATGCTTAATATTATTTTTTCATACTGGACCCATAGGACTTCAAACAATGAAATGAGGCTTCCTCGTCTTGCAGTCAGGCTGGGTGCAGGCAGTTTGTTTTGAATTGAAGCAGGACTAACCCAGACAATGTGTCATATCAATTCTGTATTTATTAGTGCATTTAGGTTACAAACCTAAAAACACAGCTGAAAGTTGCAGGATCACCCAGTTTGCATGACCTGCCCGTGCAGGTGCTTAGACACAACTCCAAGGACAAGCCTCATGGTATCCCCAAACAACTGCTCAAGGGTCAGGTGTTATGTGGATCATGTTCTGGCCAGCCAAGTTGTGAAAACAATTAGCTACCAAAGGCCGAGCAGCCTTCCCACAAACAGGAATTGAAATAACATTATCAGAAGTAATTTAAAAGTTTACCTCTAATGTTTTGGTAAATAAATTACAAAGAATACCATTTCTTCATACTTTTTTATTCCATCTTTAAGATTTTTTCCCCTTTAAACAAGACTAAGTTTTTTGATGAGTATTTGATTTTTTCCTAGACTAAAATAACCAACATTAGATATTTTACATTAAAATGTTGAAAAACAATGCATACTGGCAGCAAAAAAGAATTAGACAGTGGTAAATAACCTGGGTCAATAAAACTGGGTGCACCCTGGACAAAAAATTTTGCAAGATTACCAGTGACTGCTTTTTTTTTTTAATGGTCTTCTTTTTTTTGGCAGTAGTTAACTTCTTAATTTATTTGAGATTTAGTTTCAAAGTTCCAAAATAAGATTTTAAAAATTTTAAAAACACGGGTCCAGCACCAAAAGAAATTTTTTTGTTAATTACGAATTCCCATTTCCACACCCTCCATCATGCACAAGAAACAGTTCTGCTTATCTGTGCGATGAAGGAGTTAAGCAGCTGCACTAAAGTAATAAGCAAGGAAACATCAACATAACCAATGTACGCAAGTTAGTTACAAGCCTAGGATGAGCATAGCACATAGTGGGCATAGCTGCAAACCACTAACTAAAATTACACACACGACACTCTTTAAAAAGATTACTGATAAGTGCACAAGGCAACTGGAAAAATATGAAGTAAAAACCACTTACATTTAGCGGAAAATAACATGAATTAACTCATGATTGCAACCAATTAAGAATAGCAATAACAGGTATCGTGCATCATGCCATGTTGAAGGTTGAAGGAGGAGGAAGTGGATGCATACTAAACTAGCGTGATGGAACACACATCTTTAATTTGTCTTTTCAATAGTATTGATATGTCAAACGGTGTTAATCAACTACATATTTCGACTCAGTCACACTTAATGATTATAAAAACAAATAACATTATACATTTGTAACACAAAATTGACAAAATGGCCCACAAAATTTTCTTATCCAACATCATTAGGCATATTAAACATACATACATAATATAAAGTGCCAATGAGTTGAGTTGAGAGTTTAGAGATTTGGGCGGCTCTTAACGAGGTCTTGAGAGCCAATCAGGTTAAAATGAGGTGAGAATGGAGTGGTGCCAGAATACAAGGGATGGGGAAACGGGAGATCCCCGAGAAAATCCACCAACCAGTGGCATTGTCCAGCATGATTCCTACTTGCGAAAATCCGGGAGTGACCCTGCTGGGGATTGAACCCAGTTCACCTTGGTGGGAGGCGAGCAGGCTAACCGCTCAGCCACTGCGGCCTTATAAAGTGCCAATGACACTGTCAAAACTAAAGAATGAAGGAGTTGGGGAAAAGCAAGCTTTGCCATAAAATGTCCCAAAGGACACAAGAGGTGTAAAGAGAGAAGGTGCCATACAAAAATGACACAAGTTTTTTTTGTAACATTCCTTGTATGAGCTGCCAATCAATGTCACAACCTTCTAGAAACACCAAAGATAGAATATTACCTGAAGACCTGATACGATGACTGTGGGGACTCACTTGCCCAATAAAAATGCTCAATTAAAAACTGTGTCCAAATACAGGGAAGCCAGGCACATTTTGGCACATATAACTGGAATTAATTTTTAGATACCAATGCACGTCCACAAGTAGTATAAAAAAAATGCTTGCATTGCACAAATTACTTTATTATGTTATCAGTCAGTGCCTGATGTGAGAAGATATACAGTGCTTATCCACCACCATCATTTTAAGTTTCAATCATGACATCATACAGCAGATGTGCTATCCTATGTATTCTGAGTTAATACTCTTGAAGGTATGTAAATTTATTTTTGAAAAATTATTATTGTTTCATATTTATTTTCTGAAAACAGTCCGTGTTGGTAAGCATCTGTTTAATAAAATACATTTTAAATGTTTCAAGTGGCAAAAGTATTCATGTATGCTTTGTGTTTGTAAAATTTATTTGCATTTATATATTTAAACATTTTTTTAAATTTTTTTATATATTTAGTTTGTATTAAGCCATTACATTTTTTAAAGTTGTTTTAAAATTGTATTCACTTAATATACATTGCCACAAAATAAAAATAGCGCAGATAGAAGGATGTATCGGATGATACTGAAACTTTGTAGAGATAGTGATACAGATGAGTAATACACATGATCAAAAAGACTAGAGCAGCAGGACAATTACATATGGATCTGTTATACACCCTCCGGTCATCTTCAGTAGTGCACTGCACCTCCTCGAACTGCAATACACACATACATGGTCTTGCATAATGCCGGATATTGTCCTGAGGCAGACAATTGTTGGACAGTGTGTTCCAAATCCTAGATAATGTGGGATGGAAGCAGCTGACATTTCAACTGGTCCCACACATGCTCAATTGGGGACATATTAGAGGACCGAGTAGGCCATGGTAGTGTTTAGACATGACAGAGGCAGTCCTAAGCGACCCGTACAATGTGCAGTTTGGTATTATTCTGTTGGAATATCGCACCTGGAATCGCAGCCACAAATGGGAGCAGATGGGAGTGTAGGATCTCATCCACACACTGCTGGGCTGTCAATGTTTCATGTAACACATAGGTTATGGCTTCTCAGACCATAATGCCTGCAGTGGGGGAAATGTGCCACTTGATAGCAAGTTTGGGATTGTGGTGTTCACCAGGGGCACTCTGTACCTGGACGTAATGATCATCAGTCCCTATAAAGAAGCTGCACTCATTACTTAACATCACACATTGTCAGTTTGTGGTATTCCAGCTCTGGCATGGCACCACTGTAAATGGAGCTGCCACTTTTGCAGAGTTAATGGTAGCACATTTAAAGGACACTGGGATTGCAGATTTGTCTCTGCATGATGTCGGGAAATGGTTTGTGGGCACACAGGAACCCTTGCACTGCATATGTAAAATATTTAAGTTAAGGGTGCATGTAGGGCTTATACCGGATGGTCCACTTTTTCAACTTCGATAACATCCCAACCAATATTATCATACAAAATATGACACATAAATATCATGTTACATTGCAGGGGACATCATATGATAAAATCTCTTGTTTATTTGCATACGTAATTTTCAATTAATGAAGTGTGCATCCATAACAACAAATGGGAAACTATCAGTGTTTTCACTGCAATGGATGAGTTATCTGGTATGCCTAAAAGCAATTGTTGACCCTATTTGTTTCCAGTCTAATACTCAGCTTAATTGGGACAAAGTATTATATTTGTTTTTCTTATGTTTTAGTAATGTTGTCCACAGTGCTCACAAATATGCTCCCTTAGATGTTTTTTTGGGAAGACATGTTTTCTCTGATATTTTTGTATGTATAAATTGTTTGAGCATCTTAGTTGTTATAAAAAAAATAAACAAAAGTTTTAATACAGATGACCTTTATGTATTTTAAAGAGAATGTTGTGCAAAGGAAAATTTTTGCTAGCATAATAATTGTACCTAATGTACTGTATGAAGAATAGTTTACGACTAGGTTAAACAGTATTTATATGGGTATTTTTATATGTATTTGATGGTTTTAGGGTGTAGCATCTTTCCCTGTCAATTTTAGTATTTTTAAAAGAGTATGCGTATCCATCATCGTTCTTAGAAGTCCCTGCTCTGGTTTGTTGCATTGGCGTATGCTGGAAAACATTGAGACCCGTGTTCTACATGGATGAAACCCGTCAAACGGACTGGCCACTTGAAGCTGTATGATTTATACACGTGTGTGACACCTTTGAGGTTATCTTCCGGTGAGGAGGAATGTGACGGTGCATCATTGAACAACGGGCATACATGTAAAGAAATAACGTCCTGTGATTGCTGGTCTACAGAAACTACATGGGAGTTGTTGGTGACGTCAGGGACATGAACTTTACCTTGGTGCATGGTGCCCCGTTGTAATGCTGCTTGCATGAGCGCCAGTACAATACTGGGCGATGGCTGGCTAGCTCACTCCGTCTTCAGGTCGCTACCCTCTCCACCTCCTTGTCGTCAAGACCTTCTGTGAGCATGTGTGCCATATGTGACTCACCAAGGAACGCCTTCTACATTTCCTGACCATTGGAAATTGTTCAAGAGAACGATGCAGAAGAAATAAAAGGGTTGGCTTCCGGCCTTGTGGCAGAGAAGCAGATAGGGACTCAATAAGGCACGGAACTCTGTACTGATGGGGGGTGAAAGGCTGCTTTAATATATTATAATTAAAGCTAGGTACTCCCAGGTGAACTCTCAGAATCTGTGATTAATCCACAAGGTAATGTGGAATTTGAACAAATTTTGTGATAAAATGATTTAAATACTTTAAATGTAGATTATCAGACATTTTATTGTTTGAATTCTATTAATGAGACTAGTGTACATTAATAATTTTTATGAAGAGAGTGGTTAATTATTTTGTAGTAGCTTTATTTGGAGTTGCTTTCACTAATATAATAATGCACAGACATATTTTGAAACTAAAGCTGTATACATTTTTTATATAACATTTAAAATAAATGAAAAAATTAATTCAGGCATCACTAAGAGTTTTTCCAACGGGGGAATATAAATCAGAATAAGTTTTCTTCAGTGGGATGTGATGTTTATAACTGGGTTTTACGCGAAATATGTGCAACAAACATCTGTGATGTGTCATAGGAATAAATTAGTTTGTCTTTAATAATATACAATATGATATTACAGTTTAATATAAAATACAAAAGGACATGCAATTATCAACTAAAATTATGGAAAAACTGGAAGAACTCTTACTTCTCTGAGCAAAGACGTGCATTTTAGAGTTATGTCACTAACTAGTAATTTATTTGTTATAAAACAGTGTTATTTCATTTAATTATAAGAATGATTACTATTATTTTTAAACAATTTTTGTAACAGTTCTCTCACATTTCATAAAAAAAATTTAGTTTCCAGGGGAAAGCAAGTGCGCCCCTTGCCTTCTCCTACTGACAACCATGAAAGAAATGTATCTAATTCAATTAAAAAGTAGAACTTCATCCAATCGAAGGCCTATCTACACCCATATAATTATAGTAACTACATCTATAAAGTTTTGCATTAAGCCTAAATTGAAACATTGTAGTCTTATGAGTTAATCTTACTTTTTTTGTGTGCAGGTTGTGGAGCATCTCAGTGCTTGGAGTTTGTACGGCATGGGTTACTGCATGGGGCAGTTCTTCATGTTGAAATATGTAGTGATTTATGGATTAGTGCATACAGTCGCAAGTGCTGAACATATTAAGGCACCTCGTCATCCAAAGTGTATTGCCCGAATCTATCTTTACTCAGATATGTGGCGCAACTTTGATCAAGGGCTGTACATGTTTCTAAAACGGTAGGTCATCATCCAATTTTATTTATTTTTTTATACTACTTAACAATTAAATAAAATTTGGGCATTACACAACTCAAGGGACCAAAATTTTGACTGTTTCTTGTAAGGAGGCATTTTATAAAAATGCAGGTTATTGACTAATTTTGGCATTGTGTATATAAACACATAAAATTGCTGTAACAGAACTGAGACATTCCATAAAATGTATGTGGCACCATCAAGGGAAAGTAAAAGAAAATTCAACATGCATAAGTAAATAATAGAGTCAAAATAGGCATAAAGCAGGTAGGCAACTTATCATATTTGCGATAATAAAACATTTATCAGTACTTAATATAGTACTAAAAATCACAAACTATATATAGCATAACTGTGTGTAATAAACATGACATAAATACTATATAACCATATAAAGTATGGATGGTTGTGTTTTAATGTGTCATTGACAGTAGGGTCATTAGAGATGAAAACAATGGTTCAGATGATCAGAATTGAGGAAGGAAGTGAGTGTGGCTATAGTAAGGAACCATCCCAGCATTTACCTGGAACAATTTCTGAAAACCAAGTGTCACGTGGCCGGGCGGCTATCTATGTTCGGTTGTTCCCTACATGATGTGAAGGGGTCTGATTAATGAGCGGTTCGAACGCATGGGTCGATTGCTGCCACCAGACAATGGGACTGTCACCCCGATCTGCATCCAAGATGTTAAGATGGAAAAGTGGTACATAGTGTTAAACCTAACGTACGGCTGCTCTTCGGACGAGCGTGAACCCACGTTACATGTCAACCTGGGTAGTTTCAATAAGCATACTAGAGATATTAAATTAGCATAATTCTCAAGCTAAATCATGATATTTGACATATCAAACAACTCAATTGTAGCTATCTTAATGTTCCCTTTGAGGGCCACTTCTGCTTGTACGCAAAATTACATGACAAATGTTATAATAAAATTATCATTTGAATACTATTTAGATTGCCAACAAGTCTGGATCTCCTCCAAAGTGACAACAGACCTCAGACTGACCACTTACAATCCAGCGAGGTGTTACAGAAGATATCCTACAGTAATTCTTGTATCTAGCAGCATGTGGGGCATTAGAGGACCTATTCATTTTACTACTTATAGAAACTCAAAATTTCAAAAGACATATAAACACATCTATTTACCCTTTTACTCCATTAACAAATTGTTAGTCTTGTTACAAGTAAATAAATTCCTCCAGTCTTTTACCTTATTTACATGTTATGGCATTACAAAAGATTGATGATTACTCTTACACTAAAATAGTTGCTAATTTGACTTCACATCTCATTCTATTAATGATTGTATTAAATTTACATTCTTTACATTTACTTATGCCGTCGCCTGTACTCCGAACTTTAAATCACACCAAAAGCAGTAGCACTTCTTTCGCAAAACCACAAATAGTTTTCTGTCTTTTGCAACTCTATTACCGACCCAAAACGCGGTCACATGATGACTCTGCCCACAAGCTGGGCATGGCCAGACTCCCTGCAACTGCTTCGGAGACTCATTCTCCATATCTTTGAACAATTATATTTTACTCCTGAGTGGCTAAAGATGTTAACAAAACTATACTTCAAATGCATCAAAATTCATTAAAGTGCCAATTTCCAATTAATTCAAATACACAATTAAATTAAGTACATCAAGTGTACCGTGCAGTGATTTTATACAAAACTGAAGTGCACTTACTCAACATGGTGAGTGGGCAACCCTTCTCACTGATAGACTGCTGCCTTCTCCCTAACTGCCCCACCTGGATAAGACTGAAGAACTCACCTAACTGAGATCCCAGGGCAGGCCAGTTAAGAGCTTACATAGTGTTACCCTTTCATTATAACGCGTGTTGGCCTCTGCCAAATTTCTCACCTCCTTGGCACTTTCGCAACCATAATGGTTGGCGTGTGTGAGATCCTGCACACTTTCGCGAAATTGATATTCAGCGGTGAAGCGAGGCTGTACGTAGCCGAAAGGGGAGTCATGGCTGTCTTCCAACGTGGGTCACGCACAATTTGCTAATAAACAATTCTTATGCATAGATGATCGCCCGTTGCTTACATTCTGCGGCGACTGCCGTGGTGGTAGCTCGCTGGCCCGGCCAGGCGGAATATCATTAACACAACACCTGCACTTCACAATGAACAACGTGTCTCTGCTACGAACCGCTGGTTTTAGAGAGTGAGAGAGCCTTCCAAACTTCACTTTCTACTGCCTACTTTTTATCAGCTGAATATCCCCATTCACGTGGCTCCCGTTCTTGATTCTTACCACTTGTGACCTTTGCCAGTTGTTCGCACCTCAAACACCTCTGGTTTATTTAAGGAAAAACTAGGGCTCTTAGTGGGATCTCAGCTCCTTATATTATATAAATGAACGCTGTTGAAAATATACAAAATAAATGCCCTAGCTTTTGCTTCTGTGCTTAAATTACATTACGATTTGGGCTGAAGGCCCATCTTATTACATTGCCCCCTCCTAAAATCAACCCATCCTCACCTGGCACTCGGCTCTCAAGACCTCGCTGTTAAGAGCTGCCCAAATCTCTTCACTCACTCACTCACCTGGCACCAGCAAATGGGTTGTTAAATTTTTCTGATTGGGGCACTTTAGTTTTCTTGTAGGGAACTGGTGATGTCCACAGGAATATTCAACTATGTATTGTAACATCGCAGCCTCCAGAAGTGGCGACTAGAAATTACAGCTCGGTTCGCTCAATCGGTAGAGACATAAAACTAAAAAAAAAAAAAGGGCGCCAAATAAATATAAAATAAAGTCAAGTCTCGGATTTCTTACTCTTTACTATTATTTAACATTCACATGAACCAGTTCACATACAATATTCAAGTATGCAGAGTCACGAACAGTCAGTTTCACCAGACAAACAAGCAAAGAGAGCACCGCAGTAGTTAATTAAATATGTATTATTAATCACGTCATTTAAGGCTTGCTTGGCAAGAAGAAAATTCAAAGGCAGCAACCTCCCACACCGGCGGTAATAATTCAGCAGGGTAAAGTTTGCTGGTGTGGGGGATATTTGCCATGCTCGACGCGTCCTTTCCGAGTACTGGTTGACTACTGATTCAGTATACTATTAGCGGGTGGTAGGCACACAAGGCATTTGTCGCCCTGTGCCTACCCCCACTCCTTGCCCCTGCCCGCCTTGTATACCTGCAGAGCCTGATTGTCACGTGACTAATCACAATCACAAGCCAATGTGTGGCATAAAATAACGTACCAGAATGATAGCTATGAAGGCCGGGGAAGAGAAGACGATCCCGCATCAGGCGAAGAAACTGGGTGACTCTGGTCGCCTTGCATATCTGTAGAACCTGAGACTTCACGAGTGAGCAATGTGACATCATCACTAACTATTTTGTCCATAGGGACACTTAAGCAAGAAATATGGAAACTGCAACAGTCTGGCAAATATTATAAATGAAAGTTGTGAGTGGGCATGCATGGTCGTGTTATGCTGGAGAGACTACACATAGCTAGTTCTCGATGTCCTGGATGCCAGCTCCCTACTACTGCTTGTGCACAAAGAAATATAGAGATAGAGAGAGATAAAGAGAGAGAGTGACACTCCCAGTTTAAATAATAATTTTGACAAAGTTATCAGTTACAATGTGTTTTTTTTACACTTGGTTACGCTATAGTCTCCTAAAAATTAATTGTATACTTTTAACCTATACTTGCATGGAAAAAAAACTACCATGCTTCTTGCTTGTTCCTAAACAAAAATATGGAAAGCTAGCGTGGAAGTTTGAGGAAAGAGAAATAAACTTTAGCATTAGTGCACTTCATCAGTGTCCATATACAATGAAGTGCCAATCCCAAAGCATGTGCATATGATGCTTTATCTCCCCTCTAAATTAAAAAAATTATTGACTGTATTATTTATACAGGCAATGTTTGATAGAGGCATTTTGCTGCCTATGGTGTAAATGCATGGGAATTATTTTTCAGGTGCTAATAAGTACTGATTTGAAACTTGAAAAAAAAAAAACCTTTTGATGCAGACTATAACGAATTTTTTCAAATTTGCTTGTGCTGTCCTTACAGGTTTTTATTTTAAAGTTGAGCATCTATATCTTGATAGTCAGGGACATCGGATTCCATACTATGCTTACAGCGTGCGTCAAGACAGAGAGGGGGTCTTTACTCAGTTTTTAATTATTTATGCCATTGTTACTTATAAAAAACTGCACGAGTTATTGTAATGAATTTAGAAAGGCAACTCAATAAATAAAAATTGTTTAAGTCAAATATATAGATTTAATGGTAAACTGGTGTAAATGGAGAGACTGAAAGAAAAAGAGAGAGTGAGGAATTGAGGGGGAGAGAGAGATATCTGGAAAGAGACAGAAAGGGAAAGAGAGTGAGAGGGAGAAATAGTTCTGCATCGTTTCGCAAAAGTCAAAGCACATACAAATTTTCAAAATTGCTTAATTTTTAATTGTTTCATTTGTTAAATAAAATCCACCTTGCAGCTACATACATAAAAAAAAAATTGATTTTNTGCTTAATTTTTAATTGTTTCATTTGTTAAATAAAATCCACCTTGCAGCTACATACATAAAAAAAAAATTGATTTTATAAATCAGATAATTATAGTTAGCAAAAATTCTACACCATATATATTTTATATGAATGTGCTCTGCCAGATNTTTTTATAAATCAGATAATTATAGTTAGCAAAAATTCTACACCATATATATTTTATATGAATGTGCTCTGCCAGATGAGAAAAATATTTCTAATTTAATAATAAATACAAATATTAGATTTGACATGTGCTGTGCCTATAAAAGTAATACAACTACCAGAAACAGACACATATGCTTGAAGGGGTATTGGGCATAACCGTTGAGCTCCTTTGGGTAGCCCAGCAATCCCGAGTCAAACCAAAGTAGGGTCCCCAGATCTTTGGAGTCCTACCGAAAACTTTAGAGTCACACACTCCTATTTAAAATTCATTGCCCCTGTAGCCCCATATATACACTACTTTTTCAGTCTGTCTAAAATATTGTTTACAACTCAACAGGTTAATTGCTAAGAAGTAAAATGATTGTACTTAATATATTTGGAGAATACAGGTAATCTTTTCTGTGTTCCTTGTCAGTTATTTAATGGAACAACAACTTAAAAGAAATATGAGAACTCATCAGAACATTAAATCCTGCATTTTAGTAATGAAGTGCAGGACATCCACTTCAGGAAGAATTGACACTTTCTTATCCAATCAAATTGATGTTGAGAAAAAAAATTCTGAGATGGGTATTTACAGTGGTCCAGTTACTGGCAGCTGCTGGTTTGCCTTTAAATGGCGTGTTGAAAAATTTTATTCGTCATCCAACAGTGGAAATCTTATGTTGTGCCTTGAATTACTTTCTTTGTTCAACTGCTTTTTGGCAGGGCACATAGCCAAATACTGTAATCCTGGACAATGTCATACATCTTGTGTGTCTTCAACTACCTAAGAGCAATTTATCAAACTTATGGCAGAAAAAGTAACGAAAGAAATAGTTCCAGAAGTAAAAGTTTCTAAGTACTTTTCCCAGATATATCTTATGTTGACCAGCTGGCAGTAGTCATTCAATATGTACTAGGAAATTGAAATCCAATGTAAAGATTTTTTAGTTTTCTTCTATATGTTGGTTGAAGTTAGAATCACTTTTCGATGCTGTTATCAACATACTGGCCAATCATGATATCAACATAAATAACTGCAGGGGCCAGTTTTATGATAATGCTTTGATTATACACACCCTGCTTTGCTCATTACCTGAATTTGGATGGGAAGCACATAGCTAGTTGCTGCAAACAAAGTAATGATTTTTTCATGCTTTTTCAAAATCTGAATAATTTTTCTCAAGTTCTACATTCCAGTGAGAAATATTCAAAGATTGTCTGACAAAAAAAGAATACATGATCATGAAAAGTCTACCTAAAACTCATTGGTTAGCAGCTGTTATGACTCTTATGAAAGCCTAAACAGAAAAAAGGATGAAGTTATAGAAACACACTCACTGCGAATGATGGAACCGAAAAACCAACCACAGGAATTATAGTCTCAGGGTACTTTAGTTAAGTACAATGTCTATAAACTGCTATTTTTCCTACTTTGTGGGGTGATTTATTGAACAGATTCAACAAATCTTGTAACATACATCAGTCATTAAACATTTACTTTTCTGTTGTTGCTAACGGAACCTGGAATCACAGTGGTGTAGTGGTCAGACTACTTACCTCCCACCTAGGTGAACTGGGTTCAATTCCCAGCAGGGTCACTCCCAAATTTTTGTATGTGGGAATTGTGCCGGACGATGCTGCTGGTCGGTGCGTTTTCTCTGGTANAGCAGGGTCACTCCCAAATTTTTGTATGTGGGAATTGTGCCGGACGATGCTGCTGGTCGGTGCGTTTTCTCTGGTAGCTCCTGTTTCCCCTGCCCTTGCATTCCAGCGCTGCTCCATACTCACCTGACTTCACCCTCATCTGCTCTCAAGACCTCGATGTTAAGAGCCGCTTAAACCTCTCTACTTCACTATCCAATAACAGAACATGTGACAAGTATTAGGGAAGAGTTTGATTGATATGTATGAAAACAGAATTCTTGTCANACTATCCAATAACAGAACATGTGACAAGTATTAGGGAAGAGTTTGATTGATATGTATGAAAACAGAATTCTTGTCAAGTGTAAAATCACTTGAGTATGAAGATGTGTTCAAAATAAATATAACAAGAAAACTTAAAGCAGGCAAAAGACGTGAAGCTAAAACTGAATATAATGGCCAAAATAGCTTCAAAACAAATATCTGTTTGATTGTAGTTGACAGGCTGATTGTCAAGCTAACTAATTGGAAGAAGGTGTATGGTCATCTGTTTACCAGATTTGGTTTCTTCAATAAAGGGGTTGACATAAATCATGAAATAATTGAAGAACATAGCACTGTTCAGTTGCACATATATATAGAGGATTTGCCAGAGGCAGAAATATTTCAGAATGAATGTATTAATTTCTTTGGATTTTTTAAGAGCGTAGAAGAACCTCCACAGACTACTTTTGTACTCTGTAAAATACTTATGATAATGCCCTACAAGACTAGTATCTGTGTGTTGACATTGCTTTAACAATATTTTTAACTACACCAGCTTCCAACGGTTTGGCAATAAGATGCTTTTAAGAGATGTGGAGAATAAAAAACTGTCTTCGATCAACAATGTCCCCTGATCATCTAAACTGGTCTGCAATTCTAACAATTAAATCTGACATGACAAAAACAGTGAACTACAATGATTAAATAGACTTGTTTATCCATACACAGTTTTCAAGGAAGCTTCTGTGAATAAACAGAAACAATATTGGAGTGGACTGTGTAAGAAAGACTTTTTTTTACATCAAAATGTTAAAAAAAATTTTAAGTTTCACGGTTTATAATAGCATGTAAATTATATAAATAACAGTGAAGGCAGTAAGTGTATAAATTTATTTGAATATTAGTTCATCTCTTAATGAAAACTGGAGTATAAGATAATTTTTAGTTAAAATACCAGAACTATTTTGTTCCATTTTTTTTTTNCATCTCTTAATGAAAACTGGAGTATAAGATAATTTTTAGTTAAAATACCAGAACTATTTTGTTCCATTTTTTTTTTGTAATTTTTAATTTATTTTTGTTGAAATTAACTGTATAGTTAAACTTATTAATATCAATGGTTCTNATTTTTTTTTTGTAATTTTTAATTTATTTTTGTTGAAATTAACTGTATAGTTAAACTTATTAATATCAATGGTTCTCTAAACGTGGAGACTGCACAGCCGGGATCAGTCTTAAAGGACAGAAGACAAGCATAACAAATATGAAAACAAAAATGGACCTAACAAAGAAAAACAAGGAGGTCTCAGATGGAATAAAGTATTGCAGTGACAGTTTCAATGATATTTTGGAAATGTTAAAAGTTTTCCAGTCACATGTAAGATCAATCAAAACTTTGAAAAAAATGTAGCTGCTTTGGAAGGTGAAGTAGAGAACATTGAAATGTACCTGAGACTAAAAAACTTGGAAAATTTTGGAATTCCAGAGAAAGAAAATGAAAACTAAATGAGATTGCAATGAAGATGTCTGCAGCACTGAAAGTAGAGTTGAAGAAAGAAAACATAGATAGGTCTATCATCCATAGGTTACCTGTGAGTAATACTAAATAAACCAAGTCTGTGGTTTATCAAATTAAAACACAGGTGGAAGAGGCAGGAAATATTGGATACAAAGAAAACTGAGCGACATCTTACTGCAGGTGAGATTGGCTTTAATTAAAGGGGTGTGATATTTGTGAATGTACATCAAACACTGCATTAAAAGGTCTTGTTCAAAGGAGTCAGGGACATGAGGCACAGAAGATATGTGTTTGCATGGGTAAGAGATGGCAATGTGTTCCTACAGAAAAACAAAAATGAGAAAGTGATCCATGTGTAAAACAGAGAGATGATAAAGATTTTAAGACTAAAGCAAATAACAGCACAGTCTGAAAGGTTAACAAATTTGATAGTTCAAGTTAACAGGTATGTTTGAAGAATACTTTGAAAATGTAAATTCTTTTCTAACTAACTACGAGACAGTAGGAAATTTACCAATTTTTAAAATCTAAACACTAAAACTCTAGGAGAAAAAAATTCATGATATTGCAGTAATAATCCTAACTGGCAATATTGGTATCATTGTGGTGGTTGAGATCTGGTTTAAGCAATACGAAGAAAGTATTATAACAGAAGTGAATACAACATGTACTGTGCTTATAAAGATCAAAAGATATGGGATAGGGCATATATTTATGTAAAGAATGTATGATTCAGTTTACTAACTGCTGAAATTCATAATATTCATAGTACTGTCAGAGTTCGCATTAAAGAAAGTTCTAATAACTTAGAATTATACATAGTTGCTGCACAACCCTAATGTTAATAATGTTGATGAATTCCTTTGTGGCGTTTTCCTTTGTGGTGTTGAAATGTTGTTAAATGGCATGAATGGCAAAAACTGTATTATCATAGGAAATTTCAACAATGATACTCTTAAGAAAAATTACTTCTTGACTAAGAAAGAGATATATTTAGGTCTGGAAATTTTAATTTGTGTAATACTACTATTGCAAATAGATCTGCATCATTAACAGCTAGTGTAATAGATAATATTTTTACTAACAACACAGAAATGCAGTATAAAATTGTGAACATAGGCTGCTCATTGATGGACCATAACCTTCTAGTTATAGATACAAGATGGGATAACTTAAGTACTGGTACTGATTACAGAGTACATGATTCTCAGAATTACTATAAAGTAAACTATAGAAAACTTAACAGATTAATTAGAGATCAACCATTTGTTGTTTTAGGAGGGGATGTGGAAGACCAATACAACAAACTGGTTGAGTATTTAAAAGGAAACATGGGTAATATAACATAATAATTTAACTAAACCTACAGGGTCTAGTAGGAAATTGTCATGTGTGAATGGAGAGTTCCCATATTTCGCCCAATTAAATATAAGGAGAGGTTATGGTCAGACAAAACAACCCTATATAATTGAACAAACAGTTAACCATTAAAAAATGTATTGTAACAAGGTAACAAACTAAATATTAAGCTAAATATAAATTATATTATAATGTACTGTGAAGGAACTGAACATAGCCAACAGTTTAATTAAAGAAGACAAACATACATGTTATTACTTATTCACTGTAAGGTTTACATTTTACAAACACTGCCTAGGATACCAGCCATATTGTGGAATACTGGCAACTTGCAATGCCGCCAACATTACACTTGGTTAAGCAAGTAATTACGACAAGTCCACAACACCCCTCCCCACTGAAATAGGACAAGACAACTATGACAACGTAATAGAGACATCAGTAAAAAATAATAAAATAAAACAACATTGGTGTGCGACTTAGCACTGCACTAAGTCATTAAGCACAAGTCAACCCATTATTCAAATCGCTGAGGGGGTCGAGATATCCGGCCAGACTGTGTAATGGTATGTCTTGGAGGTCACATGAGACGTTGGTGACAGTGCACTTGCCCCCGTGAAGTGTCTGTAAGAGGTGGAGTCGCCTGTGGATGGAGAATATCAAGGAAGCTGCTGAATGGAGACCCTGGTGGTGAGTTGGCAGTACAGTATGTCAATGCAGAGTCGCCATCCTGTGTAGCAGTTAGCAGCAGCGGTCTGTTGTGGACTGAATGCTGTGCAGCAGCAACCACCAACATAGCAAGCAACAGGATGGTGATCTGAAGCTGAGGAACTCTCAGGCATCATTGGTATAGGGTTCTCCTGATGGGCAGCCTGCAGCACTTGAGTAGAAGGCACGTGTTGAGCAACGGTGCTGTGAAGTAACTGCGATGATTATGGCGTTTCAGCTTCACCGTCAGGCATTTGTGACTTGTCATTGACCAAATCATTCAGGAACATGTTCCGCAAGCTCTGGGACGAATCTGTGATGCACGTCATCACCAGAAATGTTCTCGACTATTGCACCATTGTCAAGCTTCATGTTGTAAGCTCAAGCACCTGAATGACCACAAACTACAACAGGAAGCCAATTATACTTGCATACACTGTGCTTCATCATCCAGATCAATTCTCCAACTTGAAGCTATGGAGAGAACTCTGATGCAAGGTTAGAAGGTTCAAGAGCATGGTGCAGCTGGGAAAGGTGAGAACAAGACATCCTACTTACTACTTCGGTAGGGATTTTGCCAGTAGACGAGGATGGATCAGCAAATTTTAACATTAACATTTTAACTGTTTGCACTGTACGCTCTGCCAAACCATTTGAGGAAGGGTGCCAAGGTGACGTATACCATTTCTGCAAAAAAAGTAATTGATCCTATGTGAACTATTGTCCATTGTCTATCACTATCACCAATGGTTTACCAAAATCTGCCAGGATGTAACATATGTTGGTAATGAGGACTGCAGCCGTAAAACTGGACACCACTTTCACAGTTGGCCATTTAGAATATGCTTCTACTGCAATAAGCAAATAGTGGCCAAGGAAGGGCCTTGTGTAGTCCAAATGCACTCGTTTCTAGACATTCAGCCCTTGGCCATGGGGACACAACTGACCTTGAGGGTGCATTAGCCACTGTTTGGCAGGCCTGGCACATTTTCACTATCACTATCAGTTTCAATATCACTGTCTATGTTCGGCCACCAAACGATGCTCTGAGCAATGGCCTTACTGTAGTTTTCACCTTGATGTGTTGAGTGGATTAGGTCTAACACTGTCTCTTGCAATGCTGATATTCATGATAGTGTGCGAGAAGGCTTCGTTAGACATGCCAGCATATGACGTGTCTGGAGACAGGAAGTACACACCTTGAATGGAGATATCCATGACCTGAAACCAGTTACAACCAAGAAGGTTTGGTCCACGACCAAAGCAGGAAGATTGCAAGTAAAGGGCTTGTATTTGACAACAGATTGGAGTTGTCCATTTTCTAAGTGCAACTGGTAATTGATGCAGAATAGAGCCATTATCAAAGTTTGCTAAATGGCTAGTATAACTGTCCAGGTTTATAAGTGTCCTAGAACAACCAGAATCATTCTCAAATTGCATGAAAACATTGTTGACTTTTACTGGAACAGAATATGTATGCAGGCCCAAAGTTCAATCAGATAAGAGAAAGAAGTTATTATCGTGAAGTGATGAGGCATGGGTACCTAGGTGTGGCAAATCCATGTTTAGTGGGGAATCTGCAGGAGAATGAACCCCAGATTAGGCAATTGCAGCTGCAACACTGTCAACAAAATTTTCCAATCAGGGTTTGCAACAATGCGTGTCCCTTTGCACAAGCTTTTGTAATATGCCTGATTTTACCACATTTTTGGCACTTTTATTTGCTTCTGGGAAGGGGACATTATGTAGCAGTATGTCCTACCTCAGCACATCTGAAAAAAGTAACTTTTTCGTTGAACGTGGAACCAAAAATGGGAAACAAATATACCCGGCTCCCTGATGCAGTAGCATGAAATGTATGTATGTCTTCCACGCACAAATTTCTAATCTCTATGACCATCTCTTTAGAGTGTTTGACTAACTAAACCATCTCTAAAGCCTTTATTGCAGTTAACTCCCTTTCTGATAATAATTTGGCTTGTAAATCTACATTGCGTAAGCCACAGACTAATTGGTACAGCACAATTGTCACAGTCATGCCCTCAAAGTTACAGAAAGATGCTAACCCCCATATTTCAAACATCTAAACAACTGCCTTCTCACCTGGAAGTTGCCTTTTGTTAACGAACTTATTGTAGCAGACCATGGGGTTGATCGTAAATGTAATATTCTCGTTTAAAATGTCGATGAGCTTGCTGTGGGTACATTCTCAAAGGGTCTTCGGTCTAATCCAGTCCTTTGAATTGTGAACGGTATAATCGTCCAACATTTCAACCAAAAGTCCCAGTTTCTGATCATTTGTAATCTACCCTTTTAAATCTAGCCAGAACTGAAGTCTTTCCAGATGTTCAGCCCAGGTCTTGGGGCAGGAATTATTGTATGTTAATTTATTGTTTAGTTACCACGTTAATGAAGAGAATGAAGCAAAACTATTATAACAACACACCGTTCACACATACAGTTTTTTACATATCTTGGGGGGCCACTGTGACTGAGCGGTTAGACTGCTCGTCTCCCACCAAGACGAACCGGGTTCAATTCCTGGCTGGGTCACTCCCGGATTTTCGCAAGTGGGAATCGTACCGAACCATGCTGCTGGTTGTCGGATTTTCTCTGGAATCTCTTGTTTCCCCCACCCTTCATTCCAGCACTGCTCCATACTCACCTCACTTCACCTTCATCAGCTCTCAAGACATTGCTGTTAAGAGCCACAAAATCTCTCCTCTTCACTCCATGCTTCCTCATTGTCATTATTACGTACTGTGAAGGAACTGAACATATTCAACAGTTTTGTTAAAGAAGACAGCATTCATGTCATTATTACTTATTCACTGTAAAGTTCACATTTTACAAACACAGCATAGGATGACTGCCATATTGCTTGATACTGGCAACATACCAATGTTGCCAACATTAGACTTGGTAAAGCAAGTAATTACCACAAGTCCATAACAAATGTATTAATTGAGAATGATAGAGAAAATGTTAAAGCCTTTAATAATTACTTTCCAAATATTGCCAATGAAAGAACCTCTGGATTCAAACATCAATCTGAAAAAACAGCCACTAAAATTCATTTAACAAAATATTCATCTCTATCCATATTGAAATTAACAAATGCTGATGAAGTAAGTGATGTAATAAATGACATGAAGTGTAAAGAAACACCAGACTGTGATAGAGTAAGTAGCAAACTTATAACAAAATGCAAAAATTCCTTGTAACTCAGTAATTAATCTTATTAATTTATCAATAGTATCAGGCATTGTTCTAAAATAACTGAAGAAAGCAATGGTGGTGCCAATACATAAGTATGGGGACAAAGGTTATCTAGGCAATTATCGACAGTATTATCTCCCATTAGTAAAGTACTTTAAATTTGTCAAGAATAGAATTATTTAACACCTGGAAAAATGCAGATATTTCTTTCCTTATCATTATGGCTTACTTAAAAAAAAAATACTACCAATACAACAATAGATATTATAAAACTCCAAAATGCCTTATATAATAATAAAGTTGCTGCTGGTTTATTTTTAGACTTAAAAAAGGTAATTAACACTGTTATAATCATGAATTATTAATATACAAACTCAAAAAGTCAGGTGTTAATAAATAACTCTAAAATGGTTTGAAAATTACTTGTGTGATAAAGACCAGTTAGCAGATTGCAGCAATACTATAAGAACCTCAAAACCAATAAAGATAGGTTGTTCAAGTCATAAGGTTCACTATGATATTAATTCACACAATATGGCTATTTCACATACGTTTTATTTATTATATATTACTTACAAAGCTGCAACATAGTAGCTCAAGCTCACACTTCTTCAGTCGCCATTACCAATTTCCTCATCTACACAGGTTGACCAACCCGACAACTGTACCCAACCATAACACCTTTCCCTGTTTTTTATGATGCCTCTAGGAGACATTGTGGTTGTTTGCTTACCCTACCACTCCTGCTGACCTTTACAGCCACATCACCCAATCTTTTGGCATTTAGATTGTTACCATTCATATCACCTAACTTACCAGGGTTTACATTATTACAAACTGTGCCTACCTGCGCTTTCTGAGGAAACCCATAGAGAGGTTCATCTCCTTCCTCTGAAAAGTTAGTATAGGACCTGTGACATTGTTTTGTAATGTCGGGAGTACCACCCATTACATTAAGGCCACCCATGCAACTAGCACTGGTACAATAGGAGTCAGCATTGTTGCTGTAAGTCCCACTCTGGTAGTATGGCACATACAATACATCTCGCGATGACTGTGTATAAGATCTGCGAACGTGTTTTGTGGTACGGCGGATTAAATGGCCTTCACTGATCATGATGAGTTATGATCGAGGAGAGTCGTGCTCCCCAACAATCCTGCCCTTAGTCCATGGAGTACCTTGACCTGTGCTTACCACTACACTATCCCCAGGATAAAAACAATCTGACCTACTGCTACCAGTTTTGTTGTACCAAGTTTTCATTTTTTTCTGGTTTTTCCGTAGTTTGTCTATGACATTCTCCTGGATCTTTGGCTCCAGATTCAAACTGGTTACTGGCTGTCTCGAGCGTAACATTCTGATCATTAGCAGTTGAGTAGGAGAAGCCTGCATTATATTATAGGAGTATTCATATATTCCATAAGCGACTCTCTACAGTCTTTGGAGTATAGTCTACTTTTTGTGAGAAGTGACTTGGCAATGCTGACAGCCTTCTCTGCTTGACCATTACATTGTGGGTACCTAGGACTAGATTTTGTTAGTGTACCCTGTGATTTATAAGTCCCTCTAGGGTTTCAGAAGTTTATTATAAAAAAAATATTACATGTACATAAAAAATATGCATATCAGCACATTCAGAATCTCTCCAAGTTTTTTATGCACCCTATAGGTGATCAATATGTTCACTCCTAGTGACACAGCAGACATCAATCCTGTAATCGAGTTACTGCCACACTCGTCCCAACATGTCATGGTCGATATCAGTGACTGCACGCATGATCCTTTCTTGCAGTTGTACTAAGTCATTTGGCAAAAGGGGGCACAAAAAACATGATATTTGATGTAACCTCATAGGAAAAAATCACATGTGGTTAAGTCAGGTGAGCATGGAGGCCACAGAAGGCAAGGACAGTCATCTGGTGAAGCACGCCCAATCCAACAACCAGGAAGTTCAGCATTAAGGTAAGCACAAACTTCCCTATAGAAATTTGGAGCAACCCCATCTTGTTGCAAAATGGAGTCCTGCCTGTATTCCTGTAATTGTGGCATTAGCCACAGTTGCAACATGTCTAGGTACACTTTGCCCCTAATAGTTCACCCCGCAAAGAAAAATGGTCCATAGACTTTTGACGAAGAAATAGCACAAAACACATTCACTTTAGGGAAATCACGGATGTGTTGTACTGCTTCACAAGAGTTTTCCAGACAAATGAAATATGGCCGCGTCACAAAAAATGACTTTCTCCGCAAAACTACCTTTGGAAATATATACAGAATTGAAAATGAAGATTGTGATCCTGTGGACTCAGCGCCTGCATAAAATACGCCACACAGTTGGCTGCAACATCTGCCATTGCCGACTTGCGCGACGTGTTTTCATATGACTTGCAGCAAATATTTCTTGCACAGGGATTACCATTTCTACAGATGGTCCTGGCTGGCCACGTCGTTTTGTGTCGCACACACATCATGTATCCTTGAACCTGTTGTACCATGCACGCAATGTCTTGTCTGTAGGTTCTGCTGTTTGCTATTTCATTCGAAATCTCCTTTGTAACATCACAATCGACTCACGTTTAGCAAATTTTAATATGCAGTAAGCTTTTTGTTTACTGGTGGATGCCATTTTTGCATACTACCACAGCTGCCCTCTAGCTGCTTAATTTACATTTATGTGATGGCACTAATTACAAATAAAACTTGGAGAGATTCTGAATGTACTGATATGTGTATTTTTTCAGTATGTCTAATAGTTTTTTGACAATAAACATGTGAAACCCTGGAGGGAATTATGAATCACGGTGTATAATGAATACCATCTGAATACTGCTTGAACACGACGTCATTTTCCACAAAATAGTTGTCCCTGTATTTCCAATACATTTCTACCCTGTCAGACACTTGAGAAGCGTGTTTTGGCCATCCCTGATAGTAGTAACAAACAAGTGTCCTACAAAAGTGGTCTCCCCAAATTTGCCACTGCCAACAACTCCTTAGCTCAAATCACAAGCATATACCTTTCTAACACACTGGAGTCCTCAGTTACTGTCTGCAATGTAAGCCCTAGACAGCATGTCGGCTACATATGTCTCTTTAACATCATATTTGTACAGTTTAAGTTGCAGCCTTTTTAGCCTAGCTTATGTATTTCCTTCTGTTTAAGTGGGACAAGTGGTTTATGATCCTGTAACACCTTAAGGGCATGATCTCTTGTTTTGTAGAGCCCCAGAAAATTAATTTTTACAGCAAAATCATGACAGTTATAAAAATGTTTCAAGACAGTTTTGTAAATGAAGCTCCACAGATTTTAATTATGATGGTATTATTTTTCTTCGAGTAATATTTTATATTAAAAAATAATTTTTAAAATTTAAAAACTAGTTTATTAATATTTCTGCAATAGCTATGTGATTTATATTATTTTGCACAAACCGTAAGTCATCGCTTTTGAGTACAACCGCCAGGTAAAATTTAAAACTGACAAATGGATTTCATATTATTAATGCTATTTAGTTTTAAATGCCAGATGTAACCACTGAACATTGGTGCATCCGCAATGATGCCACTTGGAGTTAGTTCAGCATCTTATCAGTAAATGTCGGGCATGGAACCTAATGTAGTGCTCGGAATGGTCCTGCTAGATGCCACCACTGTCGTGGTGCAGTTCTGACGGGAGTTCGTAAATTTGTAACTAACAATGAATGAAGTTTGCATCTGAGGCAGTGTTCCAATTCGTTTCGAGTTTCGTTTTTCATAATTTGTATTTAGCATTTTGTAATGTTTAGGTTGAACCCCACAACATTCAACTGTCTAGCATGCCATGCTGCTACTTTTTGGTATTGTTATGATTCCAAAATTTAAAAGTCCACGAAGTCTTGAAATAAACAGTAAATATTCCCAAAAAATATTAGAGGGCCAATTTGAAATTATTAAAAAATTGCATCATGAGAAAATACCTGTTTCAGCTTCACAGCTGACAAAATGCAAAACGCAAATTATAAAAATGTTTCATAGATTTTGTAGACAAAACGGGTCTCATGATTTTGTTAACAAAAAGTTTCCATTGGAACACTCTTCCAACATCTCATTTAAAATGTAGTAGGATCNCGCAAATTATAAAAATGTTTCATAGATTTTGTAGACAAAACGGGTCTCATGATTTTGTTAACAAAAAGTTTCCATTGTAACACACTTCCAACATCTCATTTAAAATGTAGTAGGATCATCTACAATCCATAATACATACATTCCAGTTCAGTGCTCGCAGATTCAAAGTTACATTCTGAGAGTCTGTATCCTATGTTGTTAGTTGAAATTTCTAGAAGGTCTTCCGGAATAAAATCCAATTCCGGAAAAAAAAAAAAATAAATTTATTGTCCATGTGCTAAATACGTGAAAGTCGTTTCAGATTACCCATAACACTTTCCAATGTTCTAAAAACTAAATATAGTAATTCTTTTAAAAGATAACTAAAAAAAACTATGTAATTAATATTTGTCTAAACTAAAAAAAATATATAATTAATATTTGTCTATAATCAGATAATACTTTTTCTTGCATAAGTTTGTTCTTATTTTAGATTTTCATATATTGTCTGTTTCGACAATGTCATTTAAATTTTATGTACTAGGTACGTTGGTGTATGTATTTCTGTACCATATTTTCTGTTAATGTCCTTACCTTTTTTATAGCTGGACATGTTACTACTGCACATTTGAATTCTAAATTAGTTTGCTTATTGTACTTGACAAGTTCACATCAGTTTTTATTGATAAAAATGATGCTAATAAATAAATCCAGGTTGAGGAGTAAAGAAAACTTTTTANTCCTTACCTTTTTTATAGCTGGACATATTACTACTGCACATTTGAATTCTAAATTAGTTTGCTTATTGTACTTGACAAGTTCACATCAGTTTTTATTGATAAAAATGATGCTAATAAATGAATCCATTAATGGTTGAGGAGTAAAGAAAACTTTTTAAGTAAGAAAAAAGTTTATCAGTTCTGAAGTAAATTATTTTGTGAATTTTGCCAGAATGCTTGTTTGAGTTATTTTAGCGTATTAAGCACAGCTTTAAGGCCTGTTTTACAATGACATGGCTGTGGAAACGTGACACATTTTGAGCTCAAACTACAATAAAATTTATTTGACACAGGACACGTACTTGCACCTGGGCACATAAGAGAGTTGGTCATCTCTGAACTTTTACATGCCGGTGAATACGTAATGCGAACACTGTAAAACCAAGTCCGTTTGACGATACTTTATTTGGTCACTATTGTAGTTTTTAAGNCTACAATAAAATTTATTTGACACAGGACACGTACTTGCACGTGGGCACATAAGAGAGTTGGTCATCTCTGAACTTTTACATGCCGGTGAATACGTAATGTGAACACTGTAAAACCAAGTCCGTTTGATGATACTTTATTTGGTCACTATTGCAGTTTTTAAGAAAAAAAATTCCTTGAACTTAACGAACAATTTGGTTTTTTTAAACACAGTGCATGGCTTGGCAATATTATTTTTGANGAAAAAAATTCCTTGAACTTAACGAACAATTTGGTTTTTTTAAACACAGTGCATGGCTTGGCAATATTATTTTTGAAGCAGTGAATATTTCATAAATATTAAAATTGGTCTTTATGTATGATAAAACTTATGTCGGTAACATAAAATCCAGAAGTTCCTCCCAATCCCCCCTCCCAAATAGAAAGTAAATTGTTATACATCTGTGCATTGTAGAAGGGCTTAGGAAAACTCATCCCGATTCGTCTGCCTGTTCTGTGTCTGTTTTCTTATGCAGCCGTGCATTGTAGAATGGGCCTATGCCGAACCTAATGAAAATCGAGGCTGGTGTTCATTGTCTGAGACTTGTTTGACAAACAAGTTTTTTCAATGAAGTATTTCTTATTCTTCATGCAATNAGGCTGGTGTTCATTGTCTGAGACTTGTTTGACAAACAAGTTTTTTCAATGAAGTATTTCTTATTCTTCATGCAATCTTATTTGAGCAAACAATCAAACAATTATTAAAAAATAGTAAGTCTACTTATTTGGGTCAAGATTTACTTGCTAAAGTATCAAAACAAATATCTGCATCAGTGGCGTATGGACACATAATACTGACTTGCTTATGGCCATATAAAATGGGGTCCGGAGGCTTTCGTCTATTAAAGTTTTTAATTTATATTTTTTAATGTAGTTAGAATTAAGCTTATTTAACTACAAGATCATGCATGTTTAACTGACACTATTTTTTTTTAAAGATAGAATGTGTAAACAGGTCTATAAATACATTTGACTAACTTCAACATTTTGTCACACTGGCCCAGCATTTAAGTTATCAAAATGAAAATTACATGTTCACACATTTTTATTATGAAAGGCCAGCAAGGCATGGAGGTTATTTTTCATTCCGAAAATATCATACTATGATAAGTGAAAACTATCAAAAAATTAGGATTCTCTGGGATATGATCGCTTCAATCAACCCCCCCCCCCAACCACACACCCCTTCTAAACCCTTTTTTCTTGCATACACCGAAGGTCAGCATATTTATTATGAAAATAGTAATTAAATGTTTTAAAATATTCTCACCTATTTCTCAGTACATAACCAAAATGATTACAGTTTATCCAAGTTTTATGGCTGTGATCTTAACCTTATCCTTAAAAGTACAAGAACTTATATTGATTCCTAACATGAAAAAATTAAGCTAAGCCATATAGTTATGATGTTAAAATGTCAGTACTTTTGCTTTGTCATTTTATTCTAAGAACCACCAAATTAAATTTGTATAATAGTTGCAACTTTGACAATAAAATAAGTGTCATGTAACTGTAATAGTTAATTTAATAATCATTATTTGTAATGTGGTGGACGAGAATGCAGTTCAGTCATTATGAACACTTTTGTGTAAACAATGTGGATATTGGTTGTATGTGATATTGTCTGTGTGGATCGCAATTATTTCTGCTGAAATAATCACTCATCAAACATGCTGCAAGACTTTTTTTGTGGCACTGGCATTTTTATGGAAAAATTATATTTGAAATAATGCTGTGGCATCATTGTTTCCTTTTGCAATAAGTAAGGTTTTCTTTATGCATCTGAAATTGGGTTGCAATCACATTTTTTGTTTCTGATGTTCAAAATCATAGCAGCAGAAAAATTTCCTTGCTATCTATAACTTTTGTGTTTTTTTCAATGGGCCTCAATAAGCAATGACAGAGAGGATACAGATGATACATGAATTTCATACAACATCTAAGCATCTAATATCTGTGAAAAAGTTACATATAATCCTTACATATACCCTAAAACACCCACCCCTTCCAANCCATCTAAGCATCTAATATCTGTGAAAAAGTTACATATAATCCTTACATATACCCTAAAACACCCACCCCTTCCAACCCAAATCCCTCGAGAAACAGATACATAATATGTTATGACTCCATACATCAGAGTTGAAATGTTATGTATATAATACTGCACAAAACTGCAAACGGGGAAAATTTTTTGGCATAGCACATCTGATAATGTACAACATGTGGTGGCCAGTGAAAATTTATATTTCTCGTGTAGATACAGTGTTCGCTGCACACATGTATGCCAATATAATTTATTTGTGGAAAACATATATCAGGATAAAGTTGTTTTAAAATAATGCATCAATGATTTTACAACATATTTCTTTTATCAGATGTGAGTATCCCGAGAATGCTAACATNTGTTTTAAAATAATGCATCAATGATTTTACAACATATTTCTTTTATCAGATGTGAGTATCCCGAGAATGCTAACATAACGTGCTGCCACATTTCCAGCCCGCAAATATGAGCGAGCCTTATGAAATTGTTTTAGTAAGTAGAGATAAAAGACATACCACCTGAACACATCATCACCCCTACTAAAATAATTTATGAAAAAACAAATATAATGCCACTCAAATACATAATAAAANTGTTTTAAAATAATGCATCAATGATTTTACAACATATTTCTTTTATCAGATGTGAGTATCCCGAGAATGCTAACATGACGTGCTGCCATATTTCCAGCCCGCAAATATGAGCGAGCCTTATGAAATTGTTTTAGTAAGTAGAGATAAAAGACATACCACCTGAACACAACACCACCCCTACTAAAATAATTTATGAAAAAACAGATATAATGCCACTCAAATNTCAAATACATAATAAAATATTCAGCTGCTCTTCTCCTTTGCAAATACTGTACTGGTCTAACACTGTCAAATACAGCATTTGTGCTAAACTCTGGAATACATAATTACCAAACCAGAAATCATAAAAAAATTAATTGTTATACTTATAACACTACCGCATTTGGAATAAAAAGCATCAGACATTACATAATTAAAACCTTTAATGAAATCCCCAGTGAAATATTTTAAAATAAGTATTTTGCATTAGTTAAAAAAGGTATTGAACGTTATCTTAATATTGAAAGTTTTGGCTTCATTTAGTTACAAAAATATAAACAGAGATTAGTGTTGTATGTTGTTTGTATTATTGNTATTATTTCATTATTGTATTGTTTTATTTATTGTATTATTCTAATATTGTCTGTTTGAGTATTGAGGCATCTCAATGCCACGAGAAAAGTACAGTTCTCTAATGTTGGATGTTAATCTGGGTATATACATATGTTTTTTGTTATAGATTTGTATCTAAATTGCCAAGTATTTATTAATGTAAATTTTATCTGTGTTTGATGTAATGTGCAATCATCTTTTTTCTCTCAAATATGTGATGAACTGTATGTCTGCCATAGTGTTAAGTATTACTATTCGTATGTACAGTCCCTGTCATGAGCTGTCAGTTCTTTGTGACAAATCTTGAAATAAACAATAACATTCTTTGCCTTTCATGAATAGGTAACAGCAGAGAATAATCATTATGGTAATTTTGTGGTAAGAATTTGTACCATTTTCAGATATAACATTTAAAAAAAACTTTAAGGTAATGTAAAATATTTTTAAAAATATTGCCATAATGAGTGATGATGTTTGTATTACTTAAAAAATTTTAAGTCAGTATTTACTGTGGCAGATTGCTGGCCACTATTTACATTATCAAAATAAAAGCCAGTATGTACCTCTAGAGGAACGACAAAAATAATTTTTTTTGTATCATTAGAGTAAACTGCATCAATAGATTACGTGCACCAGAATATTATAAATTCCGTAACACTGATTATTATACAAAATTTCTGTATGGTGTTTAAAGTGTAGTTTACACAGGTCACATTTNAGCAGAGAATAATCGTTATGGTAATTTTGTGGTAAGAATTTGTACCATTTTCAGATATAACATTTAAAAAAAACTTAAGGTAATGTAAAATATTCTTAAAAATATTGCCATAATGAGTGATGATGTTTGTATTATTTAAAAAATTTTAAGTCAGTATTTACTATGGCAGATTGCTGGCCACTATTTACATTATCAAAATAAAAGCCAGTATGTACCTCTAGAGGAACGACAAAAATAAATTTTTTTTTGTATCATTAGAGTAAACTGCATCAATAGATTATGTGCACCAGAATATCATAAATTCCGTAACACTGATTATTATACAAAATTTCTGTATGGTGTTTAAAGTGTAGTTTACACAGGTCACATTTCGAGGGGAGGGGAAGGCTGGAGTCACTAGTGCTGTGTCTGAAGGGTTTGGAAGGGAGGGGGCGGCAAAAGCTCTGTAGCCCCTTCACAGCAAAAATATAAATCAGCGTCGGTTAATTTTAGAGATAAATTCTTTTAAAATCATATTAATAGCTATTTGACTTTCTGACATGCAGTATGATGCATTTAGCTGTTATGACTAAAAGAATATCTAATGTGTATTGCTCTTCAATTACATCGTTATTTTGGTTTTCCAGGGTTTTCTGAAATCTAAGTGATTGCCAGAATGGTCCTTAATATAGGCCCTGGCCAGTCGCCTCCTTATTTCACAATGCTTGGTGTTCCCCTACTGAGGCCTTTCCACCATTCAGGGGCACTCAAAACACTTAATAATTAAAAGAAAATTAGAAAATTTAAATATCAATTCTTATTATTACATCATGTTTACATGCTTTTTACTCCAACTGTATAATCACTCATTGCTGCCAACCTTCACGTTATCAATACTTACAACATCTCCCTTCTTGCAACCTTATTTTAAATGACCATTTGAGCTAATCCACACTATTTACCATAACAGTTTCATCTCTAAATAGTATAAAACAAAGTTGCTTATCCGCGTCTGTCTGTGTATTCGCTTAGTACTTCTAAACTACGTGATGGACTTTAATGCGGTTTTCAACATCATTTATAAAATTTCTTGAGGAAAGTTTTGGTGTATAATACATTTATATTTAATGTAAGGATAGTAGAGAAATGTCAAACAGTTTGTAATAAAGTCGTAAAAAACCGCTTTTAGGGCCCTTACATGGCCTGCACGGACTAAACCATAAGAGATACATAAGATTAATGTTCTACATAATTGTNTTGACAATTCATGGAGTTGTTTTATTTACTTATTTTTAGAGTAAGTCATTAAAATTGAGTGACCAGGTACCCAGGGTTTAGTTTTATTATAATACCATGAAACATTGACAAAATATAATAAAATGTCTTAGCTATTTATCGATGACATCGTGTTACCCAACTTTTGTATAATCACCCATAATCACTCATTGCTGCCAACCTTCACGTTATAAATACTTACATCTCCCTTCTTGCAACCTTATTTTAAATGACCATTTGAGCTAATCCACACTATTTACCATAACAGTTTCATCTCTAAATAGTATAAAACAAAGTTGCTTATCCGCGTCTGTCTGTGTATTCGCTTAGTACTTCTAAACTACGTGATGGACTTTGATGCGGTTTTCAACATCATTTATAAAATTTCTTGAGGAAAGTTTTGGTGTATAATACATTTATATTTAATGTAAGGATAGTAGAGAAATGTCAAACAGTTTGTAATAAAGTCGTAAAAAACCGCTTTTAGGGCCCTTACATGGCCTGCACGGACTAAACCATAAGAGATACATAAGATTAATGTTCTACATAATTGTAGCTCTCAAAAGGTTTACAGAAAAGTTCGCAATAGCATATGTTTATCTTTTAAGGATGACCCACAGTAACCATTTTTGTCATTCAAAGTATCGCTGTAAAACTAAATTGTTACTGGACGAAGCCAGACCGGTTCACTAGTAACATCTATAATATATAAAACCATATGATTAAGTAATCATTATAACATTTTATAGTGGCACAGTTAATTTTTGTTATGTTTTTAAATCTGGGATACAGTATTGCCATATACACTGAGGCGACAAAAGTCATGGGATACCTCCTAATATAGTGTCGGACCTCCTTTCGCCCGGCGAAGTGCAGCAACTCGATGTGGCATGGACTCAACAACTCGGTGGAAGTCCCCGGCAGAAATATTGAGCCTTGCTGCCTCTACAGACGTCCATAATTGCGAAAGTGTTGCTGATGCAGGAGTTTGTGCACAAACTAACTTCTCGATTATGTCCCATAAATGTTCGATGGGATTCATGTTGGGCGATCTTGGTGGCCAAATCATTAGCTGGAATTGTCCAGAATGTTCTTCAAACCAATCGCGAATAGTTGTGGCCCGGTGACATGGCGCATTGTCATCCATAAATATTCCATCGTTGTTTGGGTACATGAAGTCCATGAATGGCTGCAAGTGGTCTCCAAGTAGCTGAACATAACCCTTTCCAGTCAATGATTGGTTTAGTTGGACCAGAGGACCCAGTCCATTCCATGTAAAAACATCCCACACCATTATGGAGCCACCACCAGCTTGCACAGTTCCTTGTTGACAACTTGGGTCCATGGATTCGTGGGG